>VXCM01000070.1:117692-225759 GCA_014773175.1 Lucifuga dentata | reverse complement strand
CCCCCCCGAGCAGAATCAATGACAAGTGAGGTCGGAGGGTGGCATGGACAGCTGCTATGAGGCATGCTGTGTATTATGGGTAATATTTTCTAATGAACACATGGGCCCAAGCCTGTTGGAACATGCTCGTTTTCTCTCTCTGCCAACTTTCTCCATTGCCCTCTTTGCCTGCTGGAAACCAATGTGTGCCAAAGTCAAATCCATCGGTTTCTATCAATCATATATTGCTTTTTAAACATTTAAAAAACAGAATAATACACTTTAAAGAGTACAGCAAATTGTTCTGTAACATTTCTACCACTAAAACTCTGTGATACATTTATGAATCGCAATTTATATTAATTTTTTTATAGCATTCGCTTTATCTCTTAATTTCCCTTGATCTTATCATATAAAACATTAACGCTAAGACAGTTAATCTCTTTGACTGATCGCTACTGTAGATCAGATCACAACTACATGCTTAGTGTTTCTGTAACCTATGTGTGTGCATGTGCATGTGTGTGTGTGCATGCAATTGCAGATGTATAGTGGATGCTGGATGCATGCCAAATGAAAACAACAGGGACAACTGTGGTTTTGTTCATTCAAAGAATACTGAAGGACTGAGTAAATTTCAGTCTGCATTTTTCACGAGAGAGAGAGAGAGAGAGAGAGAGAGAGAGAGAGAGAGAGAGAGAGAGTAAATTCATCAATATCTTCTCTAGTCTCATAAGCAGTTGCCTCGAGGCCTCCATCCAATAACACTTCTAATCAGAATCTAAACCAGCCAATCAACACCATTATTGCTTGTAATAGAAACATCTATCACCATAAGAAGAGCCTATCATAAATGACCCTGTTGTCCTGGGGTGTTGTATGTTAACACAGTTGCCTTTTTTAACTGATGTAGGCATATGCTGAATATTCATTTNCTGGGGTGTTGTATGTTAACACAGTTGCCTTTTTTAACTGATGTAGGCATATGCTGAATATTCATTTCATTTTTAGTATTTCATTGGCTACAGAGACATTTTGTGATAAGAGGAGAATATTTTTTTATGTTACTCATAATTTCCAGTCCTTGTGATACCAGACATATACATTTTGCTACTTATTTGTACTCTTTAAGTTATATATTTTCAGAAAATGGTACTAAATTATACGCCTGAATCCTGTATCAGTAACCATTTGCCCTTGAGCAAAGGACCACATCCTCTCCAGCTGACTCTGAACCTTCTAGTGGAGGAGGGAAAATGAGCAGTGAATGTCTGCATAAATCACAATATCATCTCATACAACTGTACAATAGAGAGTTCTTCACCTCTCTTGGGCTGTAGAGGCAACAAAAAAAAAAAAATGTCACGTGATAGAGAACTCTGTTAGGATGATACTGCCTTACAAATCCTGACTTTTGTAAACTTAAAATGTGTATACCCAGAAAGAAATTTCTTTCCACTGCATGGTGAAAACAAGACACCAAATTTCAACCTACTATTGCATTTTCAACTACAACCTCCAGACACTCTGGATATTTTCTAGATTGTTTTGATGCAATAAAGCACAAATATCTGGAACTCTATAGAGACTAACACTAAAAAGACCAACAACCTTTCAAATGACAAGGTTAAAGAAAGTAGCTAATATTTCAGAGGGATACAGAGATGCAATCAGGACAGAAAAAGTCAAGAGAATGAGAGTTATGAGTTTTGAGTCTTCAGAAAAGCACAGTTATAACCCTGACATAAAATATTTCAGACATAGCTGCAAGAGTGAGTAAATCCTGCCAGATTCAGAGATGAGCGTCTGTGATAATAAGTGATAAATTATTATCACAGGTTAAAAAGTCAGGAGGGAGGGGGAGGGGGGAGAGAGGGAGAGAGAGAGAGAGACAGAGACAGAGAGAGAGATAATCATTTTTGACAAAGGGGACAGAGGGAGGAGGACCATTATTGTAGCTATTCCTCAGTATTCTGTTCTCATCAGGAGTATGACTCACTGATAAAACAACCTCCATTCAATAACCCAATAATAACACTGCACCAAAATACAAAACCTCCATTCACCAACACTGCCCAAAAGATATCTATCATACAGAGATCGATAGGCTTCATCTTTACGGTCAACACAGCTCCAACTAAATTGTGTTTTACCTGCATTCAGTAACACTAACTGCCTATGCTCTGTTCACTGAAGTACATCTGTCTATTCTTTTTTCCATGATGAGGATATTGATGTTTTACATTCCACACAGTTCACAGGTGAGTTCAGTGGTGAGCTGGGAGGAAATGTGGGCACTACGAGAAGCCAGAATGAAATCAATCAGTATGATTACATACACTCTAGAACTTTGATTCTACTCTGATTAATGCATGATATCAATTTCTTCACTCATCATGTAAACATCACAATCAGACTGAAATCAACGTAAAATGATAATGGCTTGCTGTGAGTAACAGATCTAGATTATGTGATAGTAAATTAATTTACTCACATGCAAATAATCAATTGTTTCATAATCACAGTAAGTGATCTGCACATGTATTTCCTCACATGGTATAAACATCTCACACGCTGACAAAGCAACAGTTATATTAATAATAAAAAAGTAATACGTTCCATTAGCGCTTTTGTAGATACCCAAAGTCACTTATAAAGATGTTTCAATAAACAATCCAAACATATCTAATAATAAAACATGAATAAAAATGAGAAATGTAATAATATACATAGAAACATGATTATACATACACCTGAATACTTATAAGTAAAAAAAAACAAAACAAAAAAAAAAAAAAAAAAAAAAAAAAAAAAACACTCAAAAACAAGTGCAATAATTGCTACCCAGAAAAGGTGGTAATGACAACAGAAAAAGAAAGACAAAAAGAACAAAGGAAAAAAGGAGCTACTGAAAAGCAATGCCAAATAGGTGCGTCCCAGTGTTCCTCTCAAAAATTCACAGAGCTGCAGGAGCTGCAGGAGCTGCTCTCCTGATGGATCTGGGAAGATACAAGGAGTAACACAGCAGAAAGATCTGTCTCCCCATGCAGCAGCCCGATCCTGGTAGGCGGAGGACCCACATCCGCCGGCTGGTAGACCGCTGGTAGACGACCAAATGCGAACTCCAGTTTCAAAGATGTTGAGATGAGATAGTCCAAAGCACTCGAGCAGTTCCAGTAGGAGGCAACACACAGAAAATAGCAGGAGCGATGCCAGTTAAAGACGTTAATGCTAGCAGCACCAAGCTAGCTCCAGTTAGTTCAGCCAGCAGCTCAGCAGGAAAAAAAAAAAAAAAAAAAAAAAANAAAAAATCCGCCCCTCCAGCAAAGAACTCACAGATCAAAGAGTTCACAAAAAGTTCACAAAACAATCACCATTCCCAAACTGGAATACAGCAAAAAGTGCACAGGAAAAAACAAAATGAAACAAAAACAAACCAACAAACGGAGGAGGAGCGGTGACCAATATGTGCCAACGTTCCTGTCCTAACCTATATCACTATTATGTATATTTTTCAAGCAACATAATTCCATTAATTCCATCCATGTATAGATCTTACTCTGACAGTACAGACAAAAATCAGTATATAGCGTCCATGTTAATGTACTAAATGAATGAAGCCACTTCTGCACCAGTACCGACAATACTGTATGCATTGTTTTTACCTTTCACTGTTACGTCACCATCAGGCCAGCTGGTGAAGATGGTAAATCTCACTGGTGAACTGGTGAGATGGCTGAGTCGTCCAGGTTTCATTAAAATTAGATCACTGGTGTGATGGGCAGACAAACAAATAAACAGTTGGAGACCAATATGCCTGCTTCCTGGCACCACACACTCAAAACAAATCCAAAGTTTCATTCCAAAATAACATATCCACCATTTTCAAGTGGTTGCTATGTTACAAAAAAGGCAGTGAATCTTGCTAAATGACAGTTAACACAAAATTAAATCACATTAAGGCTGTTTTCATTATGGCAAAGTGGACACTTTTGCAGAGTGGATTCTCTCTGCTCAATCACACCAATTTTCTGTTTGTATCAGTAAGCTTATAATGGTGACAATTATCTTAATTTATATGAAGATGATCTTCATTTATGTACCACTTACAGTATCTAAAAGCAGAACTGACAAAGTGCTTCACAGTCTTTTGGTGCTGCTATCTGCATCCAATCATGAAGGATGAAATGCAGGCACTCTAAACGTCTAAACGACCTATGTGGAAATTAACCACACGCACGCACGCACGCACAGTCAAGGTGTAAATAAAAGGAGACAGGATTGCTCTGCTACTGACCATAGTTGCCTACTGTGAAACGTGTGTAGGAGGCTGGGAGGGTGCTATGCATTTGCCCTCTGGGTGGCTCTAAAGGTCCTGCAGGATATGAACTGTTGGAAACAACCTTGCATCTCTTGCTGAAGTCCACTTTATGTAGGAATTACATTAAGTACAGAGTTCAGAAAAAGGTGAAATTCACTCATAGCTTCTTGTAGAGATAAGCGTAGGCTGAACAGGGAACGAGAACACGTGTTTCAAAGCTTTGACTGCACTTAGCAGCCAACCTTGACTGACCTGAGATTTCTGCTTCATAAATGGTTAAAAGGAGAGACAGATGGAGATGGTAGTGGTGGAGGTAGAGAAAGAAAATTATCTAGTAGGAGTACTTCTATCAGAATCGTCTTAGCCTGTTTATCAAAGTGTCCGTCAGCTGGACAGTATAGCTTCACTATTTTGACACTTTGACACAAAGGTGTGTTAGCTATGTAATAGATCTGTCCAGCCTCCAGCACAGGATAAAAGCATATAAAACATGAATTGATGGATGACTATTCTCTTTTCTTAAAATGTTTTATTAAAATTTTCTCTTTTTTTTTTTTTTTTTTTTNTTTTTTTTTTTTTTTTTTTGTTGTTCTTGTTGAAAATAACCCAACTCATTCCCTATACATACCATGTACTTCCCTTCCTTGTATCAGTAACTTTTCTGGCTCAGTTTCAGCACAGCCCATGCACACACCACAATTTCTGTGATTTTTTTTCTTAGATCTTATGGTTTAATGGTGAAGTGGTACAGTAATTAGATATTTTGGTTAGAGCAGAAGTGGTGCTTGGTTCAAAAACTTTGATAACCACTGGTCTAAAATTTCAATCTTATGTATTGGAGACTGTATGAGACTGTATTATTTTCCTAATATGTATTCAATTTACAAAATGAACATTATTTTGTCTATGGAGAATATATGGTGTTTGGAATTATGTGGCTGATTGCAGACTACAGATGGAATTCATATTAAAAAAAAACACGATAAGTACATGAACAGCATGTGTTATAAAGTGGCTGGGAGGTTACAGTAGCTGACTCGGCTGTGATGAGACATTAGTGAACATGTTGGATAATTTGGGTATTGAGGGAGGAGGGCTAGGGATAAAAGAGGGGAGGAAGGAACAGTAAAAGATAGAGAATCACCAGCTGCTTTTCCAGGTGATCTATGAGGGGAGATACAGCTGTCCACTTCTCTCAGCCCCCCTTCCTCTCCATCTCTCTCCTTCCTCTACTCTGTGCTCTATATAACATCCTTCTGAAACAGCTCCTTCTACAAAGCAGCTTTAATGAAGATATATTACTACAAGTAAGCCCTATTGCATTGTTTGCCACACAGATCAAGTTCCCCCACACACCTCTGCCTCTTCCTCTCACTGTGTGGGCAAGAGCATTCCTCTCCATCTCCATCACGCTGGACAGATCCCCACTCTGCAGGTAATGTTTATGATACTCTTGAAGGAGAGCCAGCAGAGGGGGTTTCATGTCTGAGAGCAATAAATACCACAGGTGAAATTCAATAGCTAAACCAGCAACCAAAAACACTCTTAATCTTAGATCAGGTCTCAGGTTCACATGAACACACACACACACACACACACACACACACACACACACACACACACACACACACACACACAGGTAAAACATGTTCTCTGTAGCTATGTTGATAAGAAATTGCAAAATTGCACCTCAGTTAAGACTGCTGACAAATTAATAGCAAGCTTTAGGGAAAGCAATTCTGCTAAAGGAGAGAGAGAGAGAGAGAGAGAGAGAGAGAGAAGACTAATTAAAGATGGAATGTAAGATGATGGATCAAACCATAACAGAATACTTAATAAAAATGGTCTATAGGCTTATATTTACATGGACAAAGTAAAAAAAATAATGATGCAATAATACCTTGATGGCTCATTAATGCCATACCTCTTGACTTGTAAACAGTGTACAAAAACACTGAAAATAGCAGAGATGAAGTGGTATATAAGTCAACTTGATTGAATCTAATTTTCTCTCTGATTACATTTGCCTTAAAATATTCATAAGGCACATGCTTTAAAAAAGTCATATATGAAGGAGGAAAAGCAATATCTACTTTGGGTCCTGAGACCCCACTAAAAAATACAAGTAAAGAGGGAAAAGGTTAAAGTTTTATAACTTTAACCTTTTCCCTCTTTAACTCAGAAAAGCTGATATGCTGCACGTGCTTTACTTGATTCATTGACTGGAAGCTGTTTATCATCCAAAATTTACTATCTGAGGTCACCCGAAAATCTTGGAGCAAAAGCTTGTGCTTTGTTTATTTGGCAAGTGAGTATACAGCTCATAAAAATGCAGTCGAACTTGAGCCTTTTGTCAATGACCCAAACAAACAGTCATCCAAATCAGATCCTGGCAGATTACCGGCAGTTCAGGCCTTGGGACCCGTCGGGCCCCAAGACAATTTTACAAATCGGGCCGAGCTTGGGGCTGAATTTCACAGCAGTGGCTCGGGCCTGGGCTGGGCTCTGGCTTTGTTTTTTCCCGACTCTCTCCACACAATCATAGCAGACCTCAGGATGCTGCAGTCACATGTAGGCTCAGAAACTGCCAGCCATCGCTGTTTTCTGAACACTGCAGCAGCAGCTGACAGCCACTACTTTTGCTTTGAAAAGAGCCGAACTTCTGGTTCTGACAACTGTTTAAAAAAAAAAAAAAAAAAAAAAGGACAGCAGGCCTCGGGTCAGGCTCAGGCTGAGAATTTCATTAAGTCTAGGGCTTCAGGTTGGGTTTGGACATAACTGTGTAGGGCCGGGCCAAATACAGTCCTAAAATTGGGGCCCGTGCAGGGCTCTACAGACAAAGCAAGAATACATATCTCATTTATTCATGACAATTGACTGATTTAGGATTTTACCTTTTTTTTTTTAAGACGTATACTGATCAAGACCGTTCTGTTTTCAGTATTACCTGTAGTTTGTCTGAAAATGCCTGTTATAACACAATGGATGTTAGAGGTATAATAACTACAAAGGTAATCCCTGAAATAAAAAGTTTTTCTATTATAGCATATCAATTATGTTAATAGATACACAAAGTGTGTTATAATTTACACAATATATATAAATATTCTATATTTGTTTTTTTTTTTCTTAAAGAGAGCGTCAGTGTCTGTAGACAGGACAGAACATATGGTGTTTTCTTATTTACTAAAGAATACAGCTTTTATAGAAGATCTTTCTGTCACTGTTTAATATAAATCTATTTGTATTTATCTATGAAGTGCCATACCTTTGTACAGAGTGCATTATTTTACTTAAACTGTGCCATATGTGTATGTAGGGCCTCTGTAGAACTTCTGATTCATCCTCTTCAACAGCATGAGAAAAGCGTAGTCTCACTACCCAACTGGGGTCATGCCCTTAGGTTAAGGCCTTATGGGATTTACAAGGATATTGGTTTGTCTAAATATCATGACATCAGACAAGCGAGGACAGAGGAAAACGCTCATCATACAAAAACATTATCCTAAGTTGCTATGTATAAACATAGACCATTCCATATACACACAACTGCCAGATTATAAACTATTGATCCAGAGTGAACCTTTCAAATAAAGAGCAAGTACTTCTCTACTTGTACTATGTTAAATACTGGAAGTAGAACCAGGAGGTCCTGGAGCAACAGTATTTCAAGTACCCTGTGTACTTGTATATGGGCAGGCTGACAATAAAGCTCTGATGGATGGATAGATAGATAGATAGATAGATAGATAGATAGATAGATAGATAGATAGATAGATTGATTGATTGATTGATTGAAGTAATGTATCATAATTCTCATTCTAGGATCACAGAAGAGCTCTCTGCCCTCTCAAAGCTTGAATGTTAACACGCCAATGAACAAGTCTGTTCATTTGAAGCGTCCTCCAGTACATGTTTAGAAAAAGCAATAACTAAAAAAATCGTGGCTGCAGTGTCAACTTTTGTCACATCAGCAGCATAGACTATTTAATGGCCTTACATACCATCTCTGTTTTACCTGTTGCTGCTGTTTCTTTTAGTAGTTTTTAAGGTGTTCCAGTGCCAACTGGCATGATTTATGTTTTAGCCCTCATACTGCCCCCTGGTGGATACATTATTTAATCATCTAGACTGACAAAGTGCATACAGTATGTGAGCAACACCACTGACATAGCAACTGTGTGCCCAAGTGTGTGCGTAGTTAGCATCAAGAATAATCCTGGCCTTAGTGACTCATTACAGTGGTTTGGTTCACCCATGAGAACAGAGCAGCCAAGTTACCAGAGATGCTGTAAATATTCTGAGTTCAAGTTGAATAATGTACTGTAAGACAAAGATGACCTAACACACCCACAGGCCCACACAGCCACACACACTGTATATGAAAACATAAAAAATGCACACACAGCCAACCTCTGGACACATCTGCCATTTCAAACCCGTATTTAAGCAGTCAAATGAACCACAAATACATTTTTAATTAGAACTGCCTGGAGGAGGAGATGTAGAGGACCTGAGGCTCCAGACATACAAACATTGACACATGGGAACTGCCTAATGTAGTAAAACTGCTCCACAGCTGATGTTCATTGCCTTGCTCAAGGGCACTTAGAGAACATCAGTGAGGGAGGAAACAATGTTAGTCATCTGTTCTCCTTCACAGAGTTTTTAAACCATTTGGGAATTTTAGCCAACAACCATCTTGACACCAAAAAGCCTGTAGGCAGATATACTGTACTGTACATATATACCTAACTTTAAAAAAAAAAAAAGATAAAAACAAATACCACACTGTACCAAACTTTGGAGAAATATTCCATCACAGTGAAACATCAACATGAATCTAATAAATTCAAGTTTTCCCGCAGGCTGTGGGAACAAAGTCCCACATCAATATCTTCACCGAACACTACAGTGAGTTTTTGTGTGGTGCCATGTGACCTGCTGGTTTTCCTATTGGTTGGTACCTGGCAGGAGCAGCTGTCCAGTCATGCTCATCGGAGCCATCCCCAGACTGCTCATGGCTGTTGCCCAGGCACTGGGGTCTGTCATGGGCATTGTCAGGGAGTTAGAGTCCATGGTGATGTTGCAGTTCCCTTCTGGAGAAAGACACACAAAAGAAGAGAGAGTAGGATTTGAAATGCCCTTTTGAAGCATTACTATGAATGGATATGAATTGATTTAGGTGGATATGAAGAGAGCCAAAGGTCAAAACTAGAATTATAATATGAGACAGACATCATTTTACTCTCAAATCTCTGGATTCTTTTTATGACAAGGCTGCTGTACCCTATTGACATGAGTGCTTTGTCATCCCCAGCCTCATTTCAATTCTGCATTCTATCAGAGGAGGATGCAGAGGAGAGGCCGCTGAGACCTGGCAGTCAGTCTGACACTACATTGACCCTTACAACACTGTCATTCAGAATCTTTTCCTCATGGTGCTGTTGTTTGTTTGACTTCTGCTCTGAGGTTAAATAGCCTGGCCTTCTGACACATCCTCTCTCAGTGACCTCTGACCTCTACTGAGAGTACACTGCTTTGACTGAAAATATTGTCACACAGACACAAAGACAAGAATGCATACACACAGAAACCTAATACTCCATCAAACCTTTTGAACATCATTTGTACTTCTGGTTCAAACTGCAATAAAAGCCCAAGCAAGGGTTCAAGCTGAGAGTAAAGTACACACAACATTACCTCAGAGCGAAGCTAAGTGCAAATCCAGCCAGCATTTTTCAGGCACAAAACACTGAATCTTCAAAACATCTCCAACTTACCACAGTAAACACATATGAGCTGCCCCAAAAAACCTCAGGCTTATGGTTCTCTGCCAAGTTCTTAGTGTTGCATAGCAAAGCAAACACATCCAGATCCCCACAGAAAAAAATCTGCAGGAAAGTTAAAGAGGAACACATCACACATTCACCGGCAGCTCGCTTTCCTGATCTGGAGTTCATTTCACAGCTCTAAACACTCTTACAATTCTTGTGAGTTGAGATCTCTCTCTGGCAGGCCTGTAAATTACAGAGGCTGTGACTGCTGGCTGAGCCACAAGCCTGTTCTCATCTTCCCTGACAGAACATTTAAGTGTGTTAATCGAAGGCAACTGGGATTTTGGAGCTCAAAAATGTTTTGGCAATACCTGATTTATGTATTCCCACAATGTTTTGTATGTGTTTGTGCCTCTGTGCATGTGTGCATATTTGTGCATTTACGTGTTACTGCTTTAAAATGTGCTAGACTGTTAAATATTAGTGGAATTATGGCATTTCAATCAGACATTTACTTTCCTCGGCCACAGTTTGATCATTTGTATTTAATTGTTATTAGAAGTTTGCTTACTTTACATTTTTATGTGCACAGGCTTTGACAAGAGGAAACCAATTTATGGAAAGAGGAAACCAATTTAATTTACCAGCAGGACTGCTTTGCATGTCTTTTCAATCTGCTAATTAGCATTAGACTAAATACTCTAACACAATAAAAGCAGCCTTGCAAAGATCCACTCAGAAAGTTGTCTGCATGTTACCATGGCCTGATAAAACATTGATTGTTACGGTGTTGTATGTTTTTGTTCATGAGAGCTTCACAGGCCTGTTAGCTGGTTACAACCCCATTAGTATCCTGTTGACAAGATGGCAAAACACTCAGTGAACAGATAATACAGCAAGAGTGACACATGAAGGTTTACAGTGCTACAGGGGTCATTTTAAAGCAAGTTCAAAGGAGAATCACTACAGGAACAAGTTTTAGAAAGAGACAAATAATGACTGTCTAATTGCCAGATGCTATTAAGCTGCTGATTTGGGCTAATTTAGCAGTCAGGATTTGGTCTACTTGGGCTGATGCCTAAACCTTTTTCTGATTACTACTTCTCACCCGGTAAAGCTGTTATCTTTGCCTCTTTTCTTTGTGATTAGCCCACTCTCCTTTCTCTTGTGCCTTTTTTGGTAGACCAGATTGGACGCAACCTCAGAGTTAGACAGAGGACTGTGTGGTGCATTCGTGGGAGCCTGTGACATTGAATTACAAAGCATGGAGTAAAGGGCTGTTTCTTTGTCATGGAAGGATTAGTTACCCATTACGCAGAAATGGTGGAAACAAGGTTAGTACCATTTCCCAGCAATAACTGGCTGATTTTTAAGGCA
The DNA here is from genome assembly GCA_014773175.1 of Lucifuga dentata. Classification (NCBI taxonomy): domain Eukaryota; kingdom Metazoa; phylum Chordata; class Actinopteri; order Ophidiiformes; family Bythitidae; genus Lucifuga; species Lucifuga dentata. The sequence continues at coordinate 214,305 of VXCM01000070.1, read as the reverse complement.
CCAACAACCACCACAAACATATTCTAAAACCCAAAAACACAAATAACGCTCAGCTAACATTGCCATAACTTACTGAGAACCATTATTAGCCTGAAGTAATGTGTCAGCAAGATGGCTTTCCACTCACTTATTTTGGATTGGTTCTTGTTTGTTTTGTTATAGGTAAAAATATAATGGATTTCTGCTATTTGGTCTTATTAAAATAACAATAATTATTATATATTAATATTATCATCACATTTATTTAGTTAAAATAGATCTTAAAGGAAGATTTTAGATATAAGGTATTTAGATATTTAAGTTAGGTGCTTATAAAGAGTAAAAATGAACCAGTGAGAGACAAGTAGGGACCAGTCTGATCTCATTGTTCTCAACTGACAGAGGCCAATTCAACAAGTGGTGCCATATTGTTGTATACAATTCCTTTCTGTGACTCATACATGACTGATCATGTAGTGAGTCATGATTGAAAAACTGAACAAATCAATAACAAAAGTCTGTGATTGTGAATAAACAGATGATGAATATAGATGCTTCAGAGAGTGAAAACCATCAAGAAACAAGCCATGTTTTCTATACGTCAACAATTTAAAGCCTTGTGACTGAACTGTAAGAAGAAAGAGAGCTAATTTATCTGACTGTGTAGTTCTGAAATAGCTGTAATTACACTTGTCAGATTGACATCTCTTAAACACTGCTAATGGCTTGCCAAAGAACATTTGAGGAGATCAACATTTAACAAGTTTCTCTCTCAATCTGAACATGGATATGGACATACTGCACATAACAGACCATCCACTTTTTGTAAATACCACACATCTACCGATGAACAAGGAGAAATGACACTGAATGTGTTAATTAGGTACAGAAACATTCTTCTGTGCTTGCTTTGTCATTTTCTATGCGTTTTAACACACTTGCTTTTTCTTAAAAATGATACAATGAAAACTGATGAAATGGATCTGAGGATGCTCATTTGTAATCAATGTACCTGGAAACAATTTGCAATATAATGTCTAAATTATAAAGTGATGATGGTTTTATTAAAAGTTCAAGTGAAGTATTTCAGTAAGAAATACAAACTTCTTACTTGACAGTAGTCTTTTTGGATGTAATAAGTCAAGATGTGATTTGCTCAGCATGAGAGGGAACTTTCCTGCAGGTTGTTCCATTTGATTTCTCTGATTCTGACCATTACATTTCCTCTCCTTAGATTTCCAGTTGGTCTGAATCCACTGGAAATCTCTTTGCTCTTGTTGTAACCAGCAGCCACTGAATGATGGCTTCATTATTTAACATACACAGGTAAAGACAGGATTTCTAACCCCAAGGTAAAACTTTTTTTTTTTTTTTTTTTTTTTTAAGCTTAAAGAAATTTTTCTATGCTCACAGAAAAGTGTTTGCACTTACCATCTCACTTTAGGGAGATGATAATATTGTAAGTTTCTGCAAAAGAAGCAGCAGCCTTTCTGGAAGATCCATGACTTGGCAGTATGTAAGACTAAAGCTTGTTTTCATCTCTCAGCTTTTCATTAATCTATGTTTTTCTCCTTTGTAATTGGTAGATTAAGGCAAATCAATAATGGAGTATGGTTTTTAACATACATTCACCTCGTCAGTGTGTTTAATCAATATTTTGTCCCCAGTTGTGCATACTGTATTGTGTACTTGACCTTGTATACTGTACATTTTTCAGTAATATTGATGGGACTTTGGTCCTGCTGAAAGGACTCTGCCCAGTAAAAATGGAATTGTCGATGGGAAGTTGATTCCCTCTGTGCCTCAGAGTCATGAGCTCATGAACTCTCTGGATTGATTTCAGACCAAGGCTTTACTGATCTCTTGGAATCTCCTGATTGGCCTTTAGCTGCACTAAACGTTCCCTCTAGGGGGTGGATCTGATGAGAAATGAAGCCATTTTAAGGCCTATTGGCTACAAAACTCCTAGTCCAATTTTGTTTGCAGTGAGCATGATTTCAATAGCTACCACAACCCTAGAGGAGCAAAAGAGGGACAGAGTATTCCACAGTCACTTCTGGACAGAAAATAGGACTGAAGCAGGTGACAGGACAAAACAAAATGAACAAATAAAGCTCTTATTAATACAAAATAACAGGAAATCTCTCTTGTTTCTTTGAATTTCTATTTATTAAGAAATTTGGTAGACCACATTGCAAAATAGAAGCACAAAAGCACAATAATTTGTTACTATAATATAATATATTTAAGATCATTACATTGATTGAAAGGAAAATAAACTGGGACGACGGAAACCAGAAGCAAAAAAGACATTTCCATGCTTAATTTAATGAATAGAGGGATTGTGATGAGTCAACACTTCACACTGGGTTAGTCTGATTCATTTAAAGTGGCATCTGATAATTTAGATGGAAAGAGAAACCTCACAAGAGTCTCTTACAGCTCCATCCACATGCATGAAAAGACACAGCAGGCACAATAAAATGCATGGATTGCAAAAATGCCTTGGAGTAGTGGATGGCTTTTGACCTTAGTGTGTGTGTGCACGCAGCTGTTTCCACTCACACTGTATCTTTTACCTATAGACAACATCAGCAAAACCCAGCCACTGAAAGCACATCAGCACAATGCCATAAACGATAGATCATCCGAAATGAGAGCAACACCCAAATTACTAGACGCAGCAAAAATGAACACACACTCACACAAATCCAGTCTTATCAATCTATTCTGCATTAACAGTTTTTGTAGGTTTGGGGAAAATATACTGGAGGCATGTAATGCCCATACAAAGACGACACAGCAAAATGTATGGATGTGGAGGCTGGGGTTGTTTGGGTTCTTGTCCACTCTCATAATGCACCACAGGGATTTTTCAGGAACTTTGGAAAATTTCAGGAACCTTTCCTTTGTCTCTCACCAAGGAACCAAGACCCAGTTTTGGTGTCCAAACTACAGTTCCTGAACTGTGTTTATAGCTTCTTCTCCAGCGCAGGTACTCTCTGATTGTTCAAGAGTTTCTGCTTGCAAGACTGAACATCACTGATTGGTCAGACATAAGCTTCCATGTCGTCCAATCAGGGCAACTGCAACAGCAACATTCCAAGAGTTTTGAAGAAGATGGAAAACTACTGTTAGTACTACTTCTGTGGATTGACAAGGAGGAAGTTGTATCTATGCAGGATATTCGCAGAATCTACAAACACAACAAAGAAAACAATTTCCTGTATTTATACTTTTCTGTGTCTCCAATCTCCACTACTTTGATCAGCTACTTATAATATAACCAGTAGGGAGTCCATTAATTAGAGTATTATGAAATACATCTTCGTATTAACTTCATATATAGACCTCTGCTCACAATAAGCATTAAAAAGAGGAAAAAATTGAGGCAATAGAGTACAGACCACACTTCACTGTTTTGACGATTCCTTAAAGACATAGTCAGTATGAGTGATGTGTGATGATGTAACCATCATACCAACAACAGAGATCAACAACCGCAATTAAGAGCACTAATTGCTTCTCGGAGCACAACATCCGCTACATCAACTGTGCTCAAAAACTCCTAAATCATAAAAATAATATACCAATTAACAAAGTTATAAATAAGCACATATAGGAAAAACAACAAAAAAAAAAAAAAAAAAAAACAAAAAACAAAAAAATCATCTGTTCTAAATTTAAATGCTGCGTTGAGATACAATTTCTGCAGAAACTTTACATCTCTCACCTACATCATCACAGTGTGAGCAAACAACGAAATATTATCACATTTCACAGTTTAGGAAGTGTGAACTTTTAAAGGTGCGACATCCAAAACAAATAAAGAACTTGCTTTCTATTATCTAGCACAATATGAGTGACTTTACACTATCTGCCTATCTAATAGATTTATCTTTAAAGAAACAAAAGCTAAAACAGCATACAGACATACACGGCTTCTCTACATAAGGGATACAGTAGAAGAAACAAAATGCAGCTACCAAAAAGTTAATTTCTACAATAAATACAAACACAAATCCTCTTTAGAAGCTCAGATTAACAGTGTGCCGAACTGCTTTCAAAGAAATAAACACAAATCAAATTAGTTTCAATCTCTGTCCATGAATCATACATCAATTTGATGCTGGCATTGTTTTACAGAATATGATTCATTCATCAAATTCATCAAAGTGGTTGTTTTTCCAAAGCAAGCGAAAGGCTAATCTGATTAGATATCAGTGCTGGCATGTACAATGACAGATTATATTATACAGAAAATGACCTCATTCACATATTCTTTTAACAAACTTCAACCTCTAACAAGCATGTTATACCTTACAGCCAAACTGATGCGTTGTTGAATGAAATGTTTAACTCCGTATTATAAGTCAAAGCAATTTCTTATAGCAAAACAATTTCTCATATGTGAGAAATTGTGTGTATATCACAAATATATCAAAGTTCCGCTAATCCCTGTGAAGTACTGATAATGAGCATTATGTTGTTGCTCTCAAGGTGAATTTTCATGCTCTAAATGGAAATGAATGATTGATATGTCACTGTGATATGGAAGACATCTTTACCAGAAGGAATTCCTGTTCTAAATCAAATTCAGATGATGTGTTACAATGCAATCTCTAGATTTCAGACACATACGCAGTAGATATGACAAGAACGTGGCATTCTTGTGGTTTTTGAAGTATATTGTTGAGAAGATCCTGGGGCAGAATGCTTTTGTTGTAAACAAGCTCTGTTTTTACCTTTCCTGTATGAGAGGTCATTTTTAAATGAGTGGAACACAAAGAGTTCTTGTTGTTGTGCGTCAGTGTTGTCATGAAGGAGATTTGTTTCCTGGGAGTGAATCAGAGTTTTTCTCTTGACTGGCCTGGAGAGATTGAGGGGGCAAATACAGAAGATTCACAGAAAAGACAGAGAGAGAAAAAGAGACAGACAGAGAGAGAGAGAGAGAGAGAGAGAGAGAGAGAGAGAGGAAAGTAAAAAGACCTCTTACATCTAAAACACCATCTCTTCCAATGCACTTCAAAGCAGTGCATTAGAAGGCTTGAGATGGACAAAATGGACTAAAGTTCCTTCTACCCTTGAGGTTCTGTTTTTTTTTACCAATGTAGCATCCTGGACACGCAGAAGGACAAGGATTACTTGAGGAATAATAACTTGACATTTTGTTTTAGCCTGACATGTCTCCTCTGCCTCAGTCATCTTTTGACTTCTTGACGCTCCCTGCTAGTAATTATAAATGTGGGCCATGCGCCCATTCACACGTAGGTAGAAATCTTTTAACCACCCACACACAAAACCCATTCGTGGAGTCATCACCTGTTCCACCCATGTCATCTACCTCATTCGCTGTCCTTGTGGGCAGGCGTATGTAGGATAAACGTCCAGACCCCTCTGTACCCACATCAGTTAGCGCCGCAGCAACATCAGAACAGATGATGATGATGATGAATGCAGCCCCTTGGTACTCCACTTCAAACAGGCTGGGCACTCCATCAGCTCTCTGAACTACATTGGGATTGAGCTAGTAAAACTTTCCTCCTTACTTGAGGAATAATCATAATACTGGTTGGGCTACACATCTAAATAACAAACCTACCAACCTATCTCCAATAAGCCCTTCATTTTCAGTTAATTTAGCCAGCCGAAGGTTGCCAAATATTTGCCACCAAAATTACTATAATCCACACCATTTTAAATAATCTAGGCTGATTTCTTTACACATAACACATACAGTAAAAGCATATTTAGTGCATATCGTGCTTACCTCAGATGAATGCTATGCTACTATTAGAAATGAATAGGACAGCAGATTCTGCTTTTAACACAAACTGGCATTTTTACAGAATTTATTTCTCCTGTTACTTCTTTATTGGCTCAAATAAGGCAAAATAAACTTATAGCAAAATGGACACTGGGGAACACGTAATTCTGATGTTTTCTTTCCAAGTATTACGTTTGATGAATTATACCACACAAGCTGCCACGATGAGACTTGGGAATGAGGACTCAAACGCAGGCTCGGACCGGCAAACTTGAATACACAGTCTTTAATCAGAAATGCAGATTGAAAACAGGACAGGTGGTGAGGCAGGATGAACTCACAAAGAACAGAAGATAATCCAAAAGAGGCAGAGACAAAAATATGAGAACCAAATTATCAAACAAAGGTAGGAACACAAAAGAAAATCACAGGCAGCAAAACCCAACAGCAAAAACTGGGAAATCTAGAAATTAGGGTTAGGCACATGAAACACACAAACCAGAAACTCAAATGATCTGAAAAGAACAAAGGAACTGGGGAGGTATATGTAGACACTGGAGTGATTGCCAAATGAGGAACAGCTAATGAAGTCAGGTGACTGAGAAGTGGAGGGAAAATGCAGGAACAGGAAACAGGAGGAGAGGATCGAGTGTGGAGACAGAATGTGATATAAGGTAGTGACAGCTATAATCATAATACTGGTTGGGCTACACATCTAAATAACAAACCTACCAACCAATCTCCAATAAGCCCTTCATTTTCAGTTAATTTAGCCAGATGGATGGAGGCTGAAGTGCAGATTCATGAGATTCATGACACAAGCAGAGTTGTTTCTGATACCTTCAATACTGCAATGAGTAACACCGGAGTCTGGTGTCACCACATACAACTGCCTTAAAATGTGAATATGCCACAAACACAAATGGCTTTAGTATTAATACAATAACTAAGAAACTAACATATAATGTGGTAAATTGACAACCTGTAGACATCTGTGGATTGAGAACATCTACAGATGCCTGTTATTTTATTGTCATTTCCAGTATTTTGTATTGCAATAAAAAAACGTTTTCCTGTTTTCCAGCATGCCTGGAGCCCAGCTGTGTCTGCCTTCACTCTGACAATACAATCCTACTCGACCCTGAACATTACCACCACAAATATACAAGCCTGCATGCAGACAGTATAACAATAAAATCTGCTTCACAGTCGATTTGTTGGTTCTGATATAAGACTTGTAGTCTGGAGAGATTACAGAACAGGACTTGTGACTGACAGCCACGGCTTTGAATTTCAAGGCAAATGGGCATAAATGTTGGAGGAACATGTCAATGAGCAAACCTCCCACCTCCTTAAGCAACTACTGATTAGGCCTTGAAGAAAGAACTGCATCATTGACTGCTGCAGGGGACCTGCCTAATGCTAAGATGACTTCTTTGCACTGGGAAAGTCCAAAAAGGACGAAACGTGTTCCGCATGTGTCTGAACCAAAGAAAACCCATGTAATCATCTTCTGTCAGCTGTTCCTGAATAACTAAAATAATTAAAGTAAAATAAGTCATCTTGTGATTCTCTTAAAGCTGAATAACAGACAGATACGCTGATGCATTTTTCTTACAATAAGCCAAGTGGACAAGGGACACAATATATTTTTTTCTTTTAAAAACAGCAGAAAAATCAAGGATCCTCTCCTGATCTGGTGCTGAAATCAAATCAAGATAGGTTCATGACATTACATTATTAGTCCTCTTGATGATTATGACATACAGTATTTTATATATTTCTACAAACAAAATTGGCTGTATTGTGTATCGTAGGTAGAGTTCTTGTTCTTGTCACTGCACTGATGATTATTACTGGTCAGGATCTAGGGCAGGTGTACTCAAATACAAAACTTAAAGGTCCACAGAGAAAATTTTCAATAAGACAAAGGTCCATTTATTAAGGTCAGTCAAGCCAGGGTCGGATTAGGACATTCTTACACACAGATAGTGGAACAGTCAGACATTCAGTTTCACTTTCTCCACTGTTTGCCGCAGAGAAAGCATAGAATTTTGACTCGTGACACAGCAATGTCTTGCAGATAATACAAATAATATATATGAAAAGTATAATTTGCTCGAGTCCAGAGACAGTTGGGTGTGGATCGGATGTGGACTGGAGTCCAGAGTTTGAGGATGACTGATCTAGGGGAAAAGAGAGAACTTCCCACATGCTGCGCCCTACCGCTACATCTCAACTTCCACTGGTAAAATGTCACACATGATGACACCACATGTCATACAGAGTTAGCAAGTGGCTGATTTCAACCTTCCCCAGACAGACAAGGAATGCCGGTCGGCTGGCAGGGAATGTCCAAGGCATATGAGGCATTTGGGTATTCCAAAGGAGTTGGGACCAGAAAGAGAAGAATAAAAAAGGCAGAACTAGTACTGATAATTTTATTACTATAGTAATAGAAGTATCATCTTATTATGCATGCAGTCTTCCTGTCTAATGAGCGAGAATTTGTGCTAGTTATCAGAGTTGCCATCATTGGCCGACTAACAGCCAGGTTACCGCTGCTGAGAGAAAGGAGGAGATGAATACAAGCAGACAGCTCTCCACAACACTTAATCACAAGTCTCTACATGGTTACCAGGTCACAGAGGTGATTGGTAATTAAGGCGGAGGAGCTCTGAGGTCGCTCGGATGCAGTCTCACGATCCTTTCTGATAGAACCATGATGTGCAGCAGCAGCAAGGCAGTTAGCAAAGCCAAACACTTCCCACTCCTGTCGCTCACTACTCATTCTCCTTCTGTCCTCTAGCTCCCCTTGGACTAGCACGGATTATGGGCTGTTCCCGGTGGCTAGGCATGGTAGCTCAGCCTGAGTTTCTGGCAGTGATTGCTTGTTTCCAGTAGTGTGTGACTTTTTGGGAGTGTGTGTGTGTGTGTGTGTGTGTGTGTGTGTGTGTGTGTGTGTGTGTACATATGTGTGTCTCTGAGCTACACATCCAAAACGCTGTAACCCAAATCATGACGGCTGCAAAAAGGACCATGAAAGCAAAAATAGGTGGACTGGTTACACATCACCTGCTTCTAGACTAAATACAATAAACCAAAAAGAGAGACGCACCAGCACACACACACACACACACACACCTTTACATTATTGGATTTGGATTGGTTGTCTTGACTTGAACGCTTCAGATGAATTCTCTGTATTTTCTTTTTATTTTCCTCATATAAAGATAATAAACAAGAGTGAATGGATTTACTTTTAGTCAATAAAGATTTCTCCAAATCATTTCACAAGAACATACCCTTAGCATACGGTGCATCAAATACTAATCTAATTTGTAGAAGAGCAATAAAAACCAGTTTTACTATAACTATTAAAAACGCCACAGCTCCGTAGGAGAAGATATTGGATGAACAGTGAAAGGCACACAGGCAATTACGATAGCAAGGATGAGAAAAGCCTCCCCTAGAAAAAGTAATTGGAAAAAGTTCCTGTTGTGTTTCCATTATCAGGGTGAATTATTCAGAACCTGTATGACATCAGATGGTGTCACTTACATTTATGAATTTAAGAACATTAAATCTTCATCACATCCAAATCTCAAACTTTGAGCATATATGCTTAAACAAAGTGAATTTCTCAGGTGTAATTTATAAGTTAGAGAAGAGTTAATTAATGAAGGCTGGTTAAACATTCCCTCGGTGATTTAGCTATCTTATCCATTAGGCTGTGAGGCTGACTTCAAGATTTCATCAGAGCTGTGTGATGTCTGGCCAGTGTGTTCACTGATCTTCAGCTCTCCTGCTGAACAATCAGCCAGTCAGTCATAAAAATTAAATGGATTCTACAGCAGACAAAGGAAACCCCTTATAGCACTAAAAGACGTCGGAAACAAACAAACTTTGAACAGCCACAATAAAGACAAAAGAATAATGACTGTCAAAAAAAATCTTCCTGTCAGTCAAAAAAAAGTCCCTCAGAGATCTGCAAGAGAAAATAGTCTGCTGCTGTCCTGTCACTCAGCGATATAAAATGCTTCAGAGGCTAAAACAAAGGAGAAAAGACTGGATATGTGGTTTTGTTTACTCTGCGCCAGGTAGAGAGAACAGTTGAAGCTCCCCTTGTAAAACACATTCCAAAATTTGCATTAAAAAGAAGAAAAGAAACATTAAAATTGACTCACGTCTCTCATGTTCCTTTGGTTATAAGATATTCAAGCCTTCAGAACATAGAATTGAATAACATACATTCCCAAATTGTTTAAGACTTCAGTACTTTCTGTTGTCCTTTGCAGGTAGGTTGCATGGTTTAAAGACAGAAGGACTTAGAGCTGTGGGAATGGAACACGTTCCTGGTGATGAGGATTATTGCCGTATTTTTACCTCTGTCAGATCACTGGATTCACATTTTATTTCATCGCATTTTAATGAAATAATTATCATATTTTAAAAAGCAAATCTAGCTTTCTCTTACCTGATGACTTTTGCTCTTAGGCCAGAAGACAGGTCACATGATGAGTACAGACACAGTAACCCTCATGTAAACTAGCAGAACTAATAGCCAGTTTTTACCAGAGAGTTATTTCAGCAAAGCCTGGTGTCAAAGCTGAATATTAAACAGCAACATAACAGCAGATAACATGAAAACGGTCATCTAATTATTGTCATCTAAAGAGACTGGATTTATTTTGTAGACAGACCATGCTGAGTGCTGTCAAAGTGGAAGATTATCAAGTTTTCCAGGACTTACTACTTCAATGTATCTATTTCTTTCTTTCTCTATGTATCCAGTAAGAAGATGATAGTCATTTGAATTCAGTGGTTAGAGCTGTGCTATCAGAGGTGCATGAGCTGCTATGCCAATCTACCCAAAATTGCAGTAGGATCCATTAGTACTTGTTGGGGTCACTCCTGCGGTGCTTGGCATGCTGTGGTCTATATTTTAGCTAGCAGGTACATTGAAAAGGTTGCTGATTCCTGGTTTAAGTTAATCAACAGGCACTTCACTGGGCAGAAAAGCTCTCCTCCTTCTTCGTGGGCATGTGGGAAGATGAGTAGTTGCTATGGCAGGCGTGTAGTCAGGAACATTAATCTAAACCCTCTGTTCTTGTTCTTATTTCTCTCTGCCTTTCCTTTGAAGTGATGAAGATGCACTCTTCAAAGTCACATGGTATTTAATTCAGAAAAGGCCAGTGCTTTTAAAGTCTGACAATTAACCCTTCCTCTGTCCTGTGTCTAAAAATAAACTGCAGGATGTCTAGAGAGACCAACACATGAACATCATGCAAGGACATGATGTTCATGTGAATGTGTTGCCATCATTTACTAAGCACACCATGGATTGTACAAAAACCACATAGTCGATGAAGCCCAGTGTAGCAAAATTTCAGCAAGCACTTCTTGAGGTCTTTTGGGCGTTGTTACTGTCATTATGATTTCTCTTTCCCTAGGTAAGTCCATGGATAGTTGATGCATGACGTTCGACAATACCTTCAAGCTTATCTTTATTATCTTTTTTTTTTTTTTTTTTNTTTTTTTTTTTTTTTTTTTTACTCAGCCCCAAACCATTGAACTACAGGGAAAACCTAAGGTGTCATGGGTTCAAGGCCAGTTTAAACATTACTCGTGTGTCTGTTATTCCATTCATTTATCAATCTTTTTGTCTCTTCTCTGCTCCCAGTAATAGATGCTGTTGTGATAAATGACTGAATGGTTAATAGCCAATTCCAGAAGAAATAAGAGGCACTTGGGCTACGCTGGAATTCATTCTCACTCTGAAATTTCTCCTCCAAATTACCTTTAATTAAATGACACCGCTTTAGCAGCAGACATTAACTGCTGTACTGAGGAAAGTCCTTGATTAATGCATCTTCTTGAATTAAATTTTCAAATCTTTTCAGAGATATATGAGTCTAGAAATCACGCTAAACTTTAATTTAGTCTTTCTTCCTAAATAGCTATAGTAGTTAGGCTGCATGTTTCTTAGCTGCTGTGAATTTACAAGAGAGTTTTTGTTTTATAAAGTGATTCAGATTCTAAATCATCACATTTTGAAGAGCCAGTGTCATGGCATCAAATTCTGAAAACAACTTTATATTTTATAAGATTTCAATGATAGTAGAAGGTGTGAGTATTCTAAGTCAAATAAATTTTAAATGTTATCACATCTACAGTATTCGATCAATTTTCTCTTCACAATGGTACTCACACACACACACACACACACTATTAAATGTGGCTGACATTAGCAGTAATCAAAGGACTGTTCCTGCAACGTAAACTGCCAACATTGTTATTTCTAACTACCACATTTTCTGATTAATAGGCTTTGATTCAACTTTTGTTTTTTTGGCATTGGGTATCAAACAGTTTTATCACCAGGCTCCTGCCACAAATTGTCCATTTTCTCATTGTATTATGGCTGCCTTGAATATAAATGTCAACAAACTGGCTTACATGAGTTTCACAGATTAAGGTTTCTATTAAATTTCTTATGTTTATGTTTTCTCCCATATTAATATTGAGGTTTTCAATTATTTCCATCATGTCACTGAAGAAGCTTTATCTTGCAAAAACAGTCTTTACTAAAACCATTCAACAGTTTACTTCAACATATAGAGCAAACAGAACAGTCATTATTGAACTCAATATGGTTTGACTCCATCATTTTGACTCCATCATGGTTTGATTACATGATGAAATCATTTTGAATAACAATTATGACATTTTCTAAGGGTTTACATTGTCTATCAAACATCTCATCACATCTTCAAGTAATTTCAAGTGGCCTACAGCCATAAGCATAGATTTAGAAATGGACATTATGGACATGTCCTGATAAAAATCAAGGAACAACTGAACTATCCCTACCAATATTCTTATCGGGTGAAGTGTGTTTTATATTAGACATTTGCCACTTGTTACAGTAGTCACTGTTGCAGTACCTTCATCTTTGATACAACTTTTTGCTTATAAATCTATATAACTTTTTAGCTGTTCATCCTATATAACATGTTATACTATTCTAATCTGAGTGGATGAATGAGAAGCGGTTAGTGGGGTTGGCCCTGACATACTAGATATGTAAGCCATTTTAAAAGCATTTTAAAAGATTCTGCAGCTCTATCCTCTTTCAGTCTGTTGATTTGCTATTTGACTCAAGAGTTTCCTGCAGCTAATAAAATGATGCATTCATTATAGAGCCACAGCAACACTCCAACATTAATCTTTAAACCATCATATATAGTACATCATACATACAGTTAATGTCCTGTTTAGCTTTTACTAACTGGATGTTTCAGCTATTGTTAAAATGCCATAAGGTTGGAAGTACATTATGGAGGCTTATTTTGACTTCATCCCACACCAGTTCAGCATCGTATTACCTGCAAGTAACACAATCAAGCAACTGATCAGGAGAGCAGACTGGAGGAGAAGCAGACAACTAAAAATGCCCCTACCAATAAAACCAAACCTACACACCTGAATACAGCTGTGGCAGAAAAAATTCATCCTGACACTGTAGCTGTAAAAATTACAATGGTGTAAAATCAAACGAACAAAAAACACAAAACATGCAAACACTAGGCAATACTACAATTGGCAATAACTGGTGGAGTTTTTATACATATAATACACATTTCTGAATGCTGATCCTAATATTTCTAAGCTGTAATCGCTGGCCAAAACATGTGAATGACAATAACTGTTATCAAGCATAAATGTTATCAAGCCTAGGTTGGCCAACCTCTAATATGCCAGCCTATAATGTGTGTTAATTGTTTCTTCATAATTTTATTCTACTTCAATGTTAAACCATACATGTATGTCTCTGGCCATGGAAATGTCAAACTTACTATAGCTGCAGACTGTGTATTCACAAAGTCATAGTGTGTGTAATTACTTTGTGTGAAAACACTTCATCAATATGTTGTGATACTGCTTCATCAAAGGTGAATGCAATATAAATCATCCTTTATCAGTTGTCAGTGGATGAAGGAAAAACTCCTTGGAAAAGTTAAATAAATTGGATTATTTCCCATCTTTTATGTCTAACTTGACTTGAAAGCAATAACAGTGATTGATGTGCTGAAGGCATTAAGACCTGGGAAAAGTTACTCTAACTTTGGTGTTCATCATGTTTCACTGTGTAGCTTTGCAAGGAAACATGACAACACTACAGACCGAATGTTTATTTGATCCATTCACCACAGATGCATTAGCTGCCTCCATTTCCCTGGAGTTCGGGGGGAAAGACAGAGAAATAGAGAGGAGAAATGAGATCCTCCCTAAGATATTGATTCAGCTCAACATGAGAGTCCACTGGAGCCCTATAGCAGAGCCAAGAGCCCCTTCATATGTGGAAACAGAGCATTAGATGCTTGCTCTTCACCTGGGCATGGGTTGCATCAGAGAATTGCATCTATCCATCATCACATGTAGATAGTGAGAGATCGATCCATACATTGAACAGACACCCTCATCAGTTAGGCACTATGGACTGCTGAGGGTATTCAGATGTAATGGATTTATCTCCCAGTTAATAGCTCTACTGTGAGCCATTACCATTTACCAATAAATTCCACAAGACCAGTTCTCATTATCTCATTAACATCATTATCCAGTCATCCCTTGCAAGCAGCAAGATTCCACAAACAACAGTGGCTTTGTGTAGATGAAGGAAGTGTTACAGTTATTTGGAGAGATAATCAAGACTGACATAATAAGAAAGCAGTCAAAACTTTTTATCAACCATATTTTCAACAGTATAAACACAATGAATTTAGAGTGACTTTGATTTGTGAAAATATATTTAAATGTTTGAAAAGGGTTGATGACCATTTTCAATGGAAAAACAGTTTCAGCAGGTAACCAGATGCAGAAATTCAGAATGAGTCATGGCTGAAAGCTGATTATATGGGAAATAGCCCAGTGTCCCAAGGGCCACAACATACTATAATATAAAAAGTCAAAAGATTCAATTATTGACATGTTGGTGAAAGAGATAGAGCTTTCTTTTTAAAGTCTCCTGGCATTATGAGCCCTTTTCACAACTCAAATTGCTTGCCAGACAAACCATTTAGAGGCTTTAATTTCTTCCATTCAGGGTAACTGTGACCATCTCATCCCTCCTACTGCTCAGCACTTAGAGCATTTTATCACTTCTGGCCAATAACAGCACAGGAATCAGTCAATTAGAAGCCAAGGTGATGCGATGAAGAAATGTCACAGGCTCAAGTGAACTCACTGAAGCTCTTATCTTACCACACTTCTCCATCCAGACAGCATGAATATATTGTGACAGCAACCGCAGCTGATGGGATGTTGTCACTGTGGGGGGATGGGGATGTAAGATGCTTTCAAAAGAGCAAACCTCTCACGCAACCTCAGTCTACCACAAAACTGCAAATATTTCTAAACGGTTCTGATACTTGGTATTTCCAATTTTAACAACACTTACACATTATTTGCATTTGATGTGAAGCCCACAGCTGAGAGCGAAACAGAGCCCCACCATTTAGAAGCACAAATTATTCAGTTTCCCTAGGTTTTCAGTCTTCTGTTGCATTATCTTGAATTTCCTGTCCAGTCTGTCTTGATTTCTTAATTTAAATATGTGTGTGAATGTGTGTGAAGAACCACTCAGTTAAAAAATCTTAAAAATCCAATGATCTTAATGTTATAGGAAGTTTGATTGAACTGTTCAGTGTGGTTTCTGAAAACTGCAGTATTGTCCCCTGATTCACCCCTTCCACTCTCACACACACTACACTCACACCCTTGCTTTCCCAGTAGCCCTGTCACTTAATCCACAACTCCCATCGTCCTCTGTAGCCAAGTGAATAATTACTGCTGGGTTAGGACAGATATCAACTAGATCACAGCAAACTGCAAATCAAATATATATGCTACTTTGTCAGTTTGTCAGTTTCTTCAGCTGTAAATCTGTTAATTGGCAGCATTTCCTTCAAAACATGAAGATACTGTCATTTTACAGCAGTTGCACAAGCTTTCATCTTTCTTGAATACTACATTGAAAACAAAGGTAGGTCAGAAAGAGTTGATGGCACTTTATGGTCCCTGAAGGCAACGGTGGCACACATGGTCACACTCAAATGTTCATCAGCAGAGACAAGCATGCCACGTAGTGTCACATATCATCAAACTTGATGGAGGAACCCGCTACCCTGGGCTCATGTGTAGGATTGCACAGAAGCTTCTTTGAGATGAAAGATACTAAATTGTAACTTCTGAGATCATCCATCAGACAGAACTGTCCCTGACCAGTCCATCATCATCAGTCAAGTTAGAGTGATGCATCACTTGGACACACAGAAATAACTGTCTTGAGGTAGCGACGGTCAGCTGCTTACCCATTAAATCTGACAGAATCAAGGTCAATGTCACAGTTTCAGTGGTTGACATTTCTACTAATGGTGAGATGGCTGACTGGAGCTCTGACAGAAAGCTGCATACCAGTGACAAGAAAGAAATGGCTTTAATAGAGAGATGGGAGGAAATGAAAGACAAGAATATTGCAAGAATAATTTTCAAAGGAACAGAAAGTAGAAGGTAGTGATGGATGACATACTGCACGTTCCCATTACTGTCCTCAGTTGCACAAGACATTTACTCAACTATCTTGTGTTGTGAATCATTAAAGACTTCAGTAAGCTTCATTCGAAGTGCCTGTTGAATCATCAGATACAGTCAGAAAAACCCTTTCCTATGGCCAAATTGTCACACCCACTCTGTGCTCCAATTGGCTAGGTGTGATGAGGTGTGACAGTAAGTGGATTTATCTCTCACACTATCTTTTTTCTTTCCATCACTGTGTCAGTGCTTAAAATTCTGTGCTAAACCATGAATACCTTTGAGGAGAGAAGTGAAAGTGTGTGCTGTTATCCCCATTTGTATGATGATAATTAATCACTTCAGGATCGTTATAATTAATTATAATTATAATTAATTAATGTAATATAATATTATAATATATTAATTATAATTAATTATAATTATAATTATACACTTCAGGATTCGCTATAATTTGGTGTGTGAGGTTACAGCTACACTTCTTATCATGAGACTTATCAATATATTTATCAAAAATAGGTTGCTGTACCTTTTTGGTGATGTTCTGTTAAAGTAAAATATACTCCGGCACCACAGGAACCCTTGGAG
Source organism: Lucifuga dentata (assembly GCA_014773175.1). Taxonomy (NCBI): domain Eukaryota; kingdom Metazoa; phylum Chordata; class Actinopteri; order Ophidiiformes; family Bythitidae; genus Lucifuga; species Lucifuga dentata. The sequence goes on along the minus strand of VXCM01000070.1, from coordinate 197,375 downwards.
TTTACCCACTAATCTTTTACTGTAGATCAGATTAAACGAGCAACCCCTCCTTATTATGCATAGGCCCAAGGGGAAAGGAACCCCATAAGCTGTAGTGGGGGAATGTTAAAAGGCTGTTAACAAAGTGACTGCTGTGCTGATACAAACATCGCAACGCTACAATACCCTGTGGCCTTCATAATATATATGAAGAGACAAGGCTTGTCATTGCTGAGGTGCCTGAGATCAGCCTGAGAAACTGCACCTCAACCAATATCTATTTATGCAGGACAGCATTCATTAGTTGTTTTTAATTAGCATATTTATCATTTAAATATTTAATTTTTAAAAAAGTGTTGCGAATGAGGGCAAATGAAAATCTCTCACTGTTTTACATTAGCACATTTTTATGAAGTTTTTCTACATTTCAGTGAATTAATATGCATTTGTAGTGTAGATGATCCTGAGATAACATTACTGATTCATGCATAATTCTTTATGCTCCTTTAGATTAATCAAATAATACGTTGCAAGCAAGTTAATCTGTTTATTAATTATCTGTTTAAACAGGTAAAAAATGAGATCACCTTTGAGATCACCATTAACAGTGCATGATTGCATGTTCATTGAAAATAACTTTGTGCACACAGTATTTAGTATTTTAACAATATGAGGAAGCTTTTGAAACAACAGAAGTTTTACTTGTATCTTGTGTTTTTAGTAGAGAGCAGGAAAGAATGAAGAAGAAATGGGAAACTTTATCTTCCTAAGGAATATTGCATAAATATCAGATAGCAGACAGGTTTGTAAAGCAGGTGATTAGATTTCCTCTGCACAGAGGATACTGTCAGTCTTGGAGGTCAAAGACAGATGAGACAACCACAACAAAAATTAAGGAACAGACAGGATTTTTGCATTTAATCTATCAGACTCGCTGCCTCTGCATGGTAATTTTCACTTTCTCTTGGTGGGAACAAATACTGAACTAACAATAAATACTTAATGATATTGGTGTCTTAAATAATGCCCCAAATTAATTTATAAATAATCTTTACCTGCTCATTGGCTGTGTGCTTTATAAAAACAATTCAAGTCTGTAGTACCTAGGAAACGCAAATGTCTTGGCTTATTCCCAGCAGAGAAAGGCTCACAATAATAACAAGAGAGGAGAGGAGAGCAATGGGCCAAGAGCCACCTGCCAAACAACAATAAAAAGCACCTGTGTGTATACATCAAGCTGTGAGAGGAAGATGAAGGGCACACTGGGGTCAGATGGGAAGAAATCCTCTGTGATATCCCCTAACTTTTGCAAAGACCCTGCTATAGTGCTGAAATAGATGCAAAAGGGAGACAGCATAGAGAAAGAAAGAAAGAAAGAAAGAAAGAAAGAAAGAAAGAAAGAAAGAAAGAAAGAAAGTGAGGCGAGTTGACCTCTGGAGCTTTGGTGCTGCACGGCTGGCTGAACATATACAATCCTCCTGCTAAACCAATCGAGAGAGGGGGCAAAGGTGATGGGATGGGGGTGGGGCACAGAAGTTCTAAGAGTGAGGTGTGGACCAGGCCTTTCTCACATTAATCATGGCCAGGTGGGACACTGTATGAACCTAAACAGCCACCCCCCTCTGCTCTTTACCACCAATGATGGAACACTGGAAAACCACTGGGGTTTTTGAGAACACTCTCGAATGATATGGATTACTGCAGAAACACTTGAAATACGCAAGGGAAACGTATTTCAGACTTGCACAAAAACACTTTAAACTCTTTCACTCCACTGGCTAAAACTAACAGGCTTTTGCCTTCATATACAAAACCGATTTACCAGACCTTATAGGGCTATGACGACTGATGAGCATTTAAAAATCTCTCTGCCTCTCTGCGTCTCCTTTGCTATGGATCAATAACTCTTTTATACTGTCTGTAATTGAAATGCAAGGAGCCTGAGGTGATTTAGTTGGCTTTAATTTGCTTGTTCATTGTGAATATAAATAAAAACCCAAGGACGCAGTAGATCCCTGTTCATCTACTGCATTAACATACAGAATGCATGAGTACAAATATTAAACTGAAACATGCCCCAGCCCAATCCATTATTGCCATTCATTCATTTATCATTAAACACATACACAACCTTTATGTGGCATACAGATGCAATTAAGGATTAGTTTTTTTTTTTAACAATTTAACTATTTATGACTTTTTCAATTCGTTGATAAACATTTTTAGAGTATAAAACATCGCAAATGATGACAAATTCCCATCACAACTTTCCAGTAAACCAATGAGAAGTCTTCAAATTGCTTGTTTTACTTGAACAACATTTAAAAAAAAAAACAAAAGTATTCAAATTTCAATGATGTGAAACAAAAAAGTAGCAAATCCATACATTTGACAACCTGGTGCCAGCTAATGTTTGGCACGTTTAGTTGAAATGATGAAATTGATTAATTGATTATTAAAATAGCTGGTTAATTTTCTGTTGATTGACTTATTAGGTAGGCAATTAATCAGTTCAGCATCATTGTGGTCCTAAATTTGGAAAAAAGCATTTTATTGGTGCTTCATAAAAAATCCAAACTATCAAATTTGTCTTTAATATGTGCTTGTACATTAGCTATTACAATTTAGACGACTTTATTCAGAATAAAGTAGGCTGAGCAATGTAGTGTTCCTTTTAATAATAAACAAAAGGCTATATCTACTCCCCATATTTCCTCTAATTTACTGAGACACCCGCACGTTACCCTCAGAGAAAGATAAAATTAGAGGGGAAAAGAGTTGGAAAGAGGGAAAAGTGGCAGCGGTGTGGTAAAATGGGGACGAAAGAGCAAGGAGTGCAGGACCTTGTTAAAAACCCCTCTGTGACAGCCAAAGCAAGGCTGCAGTTTCGAGTCATTAAATGTAGCTGAAGAGGTGGAGAGAGTGACAGAAAGGAGATGTAGGAATGGAAAGAGAAGGTTTCAAATGTAGGTGCTGCAGGATGAGGAGAGGAGTGCTGGGCTGAAAATGGAGAATCACATAGTATCTTACCAACTGAATTGACAGCAGAGAAAGGAGGATATGAGCCAGACATGAGCAAAACAATCTACAATCAGTTTGAGAATGCAGACTGCCTCATCTAAGACACCTTACTTACTGAAACACTGAAAATAAAACCTTCCATCTGGTCTCATGAAATTTATTTGTGGTATTATACTCAGTGTGTNAAACACTGAAAATAAAACCTTCCATCTGGTCTCATGAAATTTATTTGTGGTATTATACTCAGTGTGTTTACATGCTTCATTCATATTTTTGTCATTTCTGTGGTGAAAGCAAAAATGCTACTCCATATATCATAGACAAAATTCAAAGGATTCCATCACTCTCCAAATATATGACTCGTTGCTTAATCTGACTATGANCATAGACAAAATTCAAAGGATTCCATCACTCTCCAAATATATGACTCGTTGCTTAATCTGACTATGACGACACACCAGGTGAGGAAATGCATGTGGAAATTGCAAACTCTTCTTATAAAAGAATGGCTTGTTTAATGTGCACAAATAAATCAACTTACAAGCACAAGTGAACCACTGTTGATTTAAACTGATTTCAACCTAATTACAGTGTTATCATGACATCTGAATAAAATATTTATTCATTTAATTGGAGTATAGTTGAACTTTTAACACGAACTTTTAATGAAAACAGCATCGATCTGTTGGAGAGTCACTGAAAGAGATGTACCTACCGGCTCAAATGCATTTGGAAGATTTTTCTATCATCAGTGAAATTATTTCATAAATATAATCATAGCTTTACCATAATATTAACCAAATTGCCTTTAGGTAACCATTTTGCAATGTGAAGACACTGAAAAGAGATTCTACATTCTAGAACACTCAAGGACAATGAACTTCTATTACCTCAAAAATATTTAAACTCATTCAGTCTTAAATCATTCAGTTCTAAATAAGTTGACTGACATGGACATTAATTCTGGCAAACAGCAAAATAAAAAATTCAGTAGTCGATCTGGCTTATTATAATTTGGAACTGTTCAGGCATTTGGAAACATTCTCAGATAGTGGTGTAAATGTCACCAACTGCTTAACGAATAAGAATTCATACAAAATATCTCCACAGCCTTACTTCTAAAACTTAGAGTTCAAGAAAGTATCGAACTTCTGCCCGCACAAAAAATATATATACTCGCTCACATGTTGATAAGTTAAAAACCTTCCCAAACTTTTCCTGTGATGTCAAAGTCCATTTGGAATTTAGTATTAATTTTCTATTTTGGTTTAAATGCATCACTTAATGCATTACTTAAATCATTACTTGTACCTTTTCAGGTACAAGTAAAGGTACAGTAATAGACTGTAATGGCATGCAATGCCTCAGACAAAATGTACTTTGAATTGAAATTCAAATGAACCTGAATTGGAACTCGGGTTCACTCAAGTTCAGTGTTTCTACTTTGCTGACCAATCTTCAAAAAAAGGTAAAGTATAATTCCCATTCCTAGCCATGCTGTTAGCAAGAACCATGAAATACCAGTTTTTAATCTGTGGAAGCCTGAACAAAGATGAAGGCCTTCTCAAGGCTTTCAAGAGTTTCAAAGTCATTGCACCAAAGAGGAGAAATCTAAGATGTCTGGGGATTGTCTGGAGAGCAAAAACACTGGAGGGAGAGTACTCTCATTTGGTTTCAGTTTCCCTATGGCAGCCATGTTCCCCAGGCTGATGGATGAAGGGAGAAACTCATCTTATGACTAATTATTTATCTTCCCTCCAGAACTGTTGTGCCTGGCATCTGGAAATAACCCCCCCCCCCCCNCCCCCCCCCTTCCCTGATCTGACCAAGAAGTAAACAAACTAGAATGATGGAGGTTAGTGAACCTTCTCTTTCTCCCACTCAACACTGTAGAACAAAGCTGTCATACATAAGCCCCACAGACAAATCTGGTTGGTCCTATTTTTCTCTTCTATGGTTTTGTGTAATATTAAATCAATTCTGTTAAATCAAGATAAATTTTAATGTCAGCCTGATAATATCTGACACCCATGGACGTCACTCAGTATGTTTACATGCACATAAAAAAAACTTCTATTATACTAAGGTAATAAATTGACTTTTTTAAAATCCGTAATGTAAAACACCATAACTAGATTGAAATATATGTAAATCAGAGTAATCTTAATCTGAGTAACAGGCCTAAATTACACGACTGTAAATCAATTTATTCTGGCATGTAAACTAAACATCATAATCAGAGTAAGCCACCTCCGCACACATTTCCTCACCTGGCGAACCCTCCACATACTCCAGTTACACAAAGCATCATGTGTATTTGGCGAACCGTGGAATAATTCCATCCATGTAAACATCTTACTCGCATTATTGCCTTAGTCACAGTGCAGATGAATAATTGGAGCACGGTGTGCATGTAAATGTAGAGCCAGTACTACAATAAATTACAACAAAAAAAGACAAAAAAGCATTCCTCTTAATTCGACTAAGAACATCTGTCTTCCTGATATCAACAATATAAAACATCCCTTCCTATGCACCACTTTTTTTTTTCTAGGAAAAGACCTGCTCAGGACTATGTTTAGAACAGTAAGTGTAAAAGCTTTCACAACTTTAAAGAGGCACCTCTCACTAGGTGTGATGTCACTTAAACATCACCTGACCGCCTATTTAAGAACATGATTGGTCTAAAATCACATGACTCTATTTAAAAACTCACTCATGTCTTCATATAGTATACTATGTATTACAATCCTATTGGTGGACAAACCCATTGTATTCTGCATATAATTGGTCGGTTTCTTATTTTTTTCACCAGTTTTACTATTTAAATGTTCTGTTTGAAAACCTTAGTGAAGGTTTTGAGCTGAAATGTGTCAGCTTTTTCTCAACAAAGTTATTTTTAAGACGACAAGTGTTGCTGGAGTCTTCTACCCAAGAACAACTTTAAAGTCTCGAATCATTACTTTTTTTGACCATGTAAATATGAGCAAAATGCACACGTATAATTGAAGAGTTTGGTTTAATGATAAAAGACGTGACTTTGTGTGATTTTCAACTGATCATAATTGAACATTTAGGCCGGTTTTACTGTTGTACTAACAAATATTTGAGGTATAAACTAACATTAATAACTTAAATTTAAGTGTTGTATACTGCTTGTCCCTGTATTAAAAATCTGTCAATATATTTGAGATTAAATGCAGTCCAATCCTGCGTTTTGACTTTTGGTGGGACTAATGCTTTGTATCGCGATTGTACCTTTAACAAATAATGCGAGTTAATATTGCTATTTTATTGTGTTACGCTTGCTGTGATAAAACTATACAAACTACATTTTAGGAAAATGCCAAATAAAGATTTCATCTTATAATTCTATTATTGTTATTGCTGTATTATTGTTACTGTTTTTATTATTGTTGTTGTTGCTGTTGCTCTTGAGTCACAGTTTGGAATGCAGTCCAGCACTTACAGTATGTTACAGTTAATCTGTTCTGTAGAGGCAAGGCTTCACTGTAGATTTACACTCAATTTAAAAATGCAGACAGCTAGGAGGAATCATTCAATTCTAATAGATGGAGGGCCATGTCCTCCAGCATTTTGAGCTCCTCTAATCTCTTATTTATACATTCAAGGTGAGGAGAAGAGAGGAGCAGCTCCAGATTAGAGTCCAATGGGTCAGAAAACAGGGATGAAGGGAAAAGAAAAGCTGGATGGGAGATAGAAGAAGTGAGAAGTATCATCCTTCAATGAACCTATCAGTGGAACCTGTGGAGGAGAAGACGGATAGGGTCTTGGAGGTCCACACAGACCAGGATCAAAAGGAAACCCCTATCTGATCCACATGTTGTTTGAATGTTTTATGAAGACCAAGATGTGGTTTGAGAGCATGCTGATCATAGGTGTCCTGTCACCATCAAATGAGAACCTCAAAGTGGAGAGCTTTATTCTGAGTACATATAATGCACATATATACATACTGTATTTCACAATTCTGATCACATATTAGATTGAACTGTTCAATTATGTCTTCATATCTTCAGTCACTGAATTTTTTAGTTAAAATGATGACTGGTGAAACTGCAACAGCTATTCATATTTACCCTAGTAAAGACTATAAGATTTTTGCATAACTACTGATATTGTTATAATGCATAAACCACCCACACAGGCCGAAGAATCCAAAGTAATGAGTACATTGACCAAACTGCATGGAGACTAATTAATTAATTCACTTCCTGAAAAGTTAAGAACAATATATCATTAATCTATTAGAAATTGATATTTATCAACCATTGCTCACATGTTCTATTTCACATCTAAATACACAAAGCAGATAACACACTCCTGACTCTGACAAAACCCTTCAAGAATGGAGGAAAGCTGTTGTGTTATATGGAGAAAATATAGGACATGTATATTTAGTTTATTATGCATATTCACTAAGCTTTCTTATGTAATGCAAATCTGCACACATGCATATAAACACATGTAGAATTCAGAATAGACACACATGTTGAGCCGACTCAAAGCAATCACTTGAATTTCACCTACTAAAGGGATTGCTAAGGTACATTGTCACACATCAACAAGCAAGCAGGCACGCTCAAAGAATATTTGCAGGTCTGTATTAAATGGCGGCTGCACACAAGCAGTCCAAGCAGTCCAAATCTAAGTAATGTCCTGAAACACTCTGTAAATGTGGGTCACCGGTGAATTGAGCCATTAATGGGTTAACGCTCAGAACACAGAGGAATTGGGAGGGGTCTGGAACTCTGATGTCACTGCTGAAACAGAAAGTAAAAGTTGGAAAAGTGCAGTACATGTAAGACTTTATTACTTTCAGTCAGGATTACTGACAAATTCAACAACAAACAGACATCAGGTGAAGCTGGATGTTTCTGTTTTTATCCTGTTTTAATGTAAATTATTGTATTATGTAAGTTAGAGTAATGGTTTTACACACACTAACAACTTTGTGCTTTAACTTTTTTGAAACACATTTCACCTTTCATTTTTTTTTCATCTAGACATGGCTTCTGCCACAAGTATGCTGACAGAGGAGAATTTCTTGTGTTCTATCTGTCTGGATGTGTTCACTGATCCTGTAGCTCTCCCCTGTGGGCACAACTTCTGTCTTCACTGTATCACAGACTACTGGGACACTGACAACGTTGTATGCCAGTGTCCAGTGTGTCAAGAAAAATTCTACACCAGACCAAAGCTTCGGGTCAACATTTTTATTGCTGAGATGGTTACAAATTTCAAGAAATCGGTTCAAGAAAAACTTGGCAAGCACAAACAGGAACCTGCCAAACCAGGAAATGTGCTATGTGATCTCTGTACTGGAGCAAAACTCACAGCTCTGAAGTCCTGCCTTGTGTGCCTAACCTCTTACTGTGCCACACATCTGGAACCCCATCAGAGAATTTCAGCCTTGAAGCAACACAAGCTGATCAGTCCTGTGAAGAACCTGGAAAGCTTGATCTGCCAGAAGCATGACATGCCTTTGGCGCTGTTCTGCAAGACGGACCAAATGTTTGTGTGTGAGTCCTGCAGTAAAAGTGACCATAAAACCCATGAAACTGTAACAGTAGATGAGGAGGCTGAAAAAAGGAAGAGCGAGGTGGTTCTGAATAAAATGCACATGTATCACTTGATCGAGGCACGACAGGAGAAAATTCATGAGATTCAACATTCAGTGGAGGCTAGCAAAAAAAATGCAGACAAAGTGGTGTCATACTGCATGCATGTGATGACTGCTTTAGTGCATTATATTAAGAGAAGCCAAGCTGAGCTCAATGAGGTAATTGATGGGAAGCAGAAAAAAATGAAGCACAGGCAGAAGGCTTCATCAAAGAACTGGAGGGAGAAATTATGAAAACAATGCAGAAAAACAAGGAGCTTGATCAGGTCTCACCTGCCAATGACAACTTCAAATTTCTAGAGAGTTTCCTATCTTTGAACTTCACTCCCCCTGAGGTTAAAGATTGGTCAAAGGTCAGTGTGGAAAGTGACCTGTATACTGTGCAGAGAGCTGTGGCTAAACTGGAAATGACAGTCACCAGGGAAATAAAGATGTTGTGCGATCCTGACTTGAGGAAAATGCAGCTGCATGCTATAAATGTGACTCTGGATCCTGACTCAGCAAACCTGTTTCTGACTGTGTCTGACGATGGAAAACAAGTCAAGCACGGAGACAAAAAGAGGATTCTCTCAATCAAACCAGAAAGGTTTGATAATGTCCTTAATGTCTTGGCCAAGGAGGGGTTCTCCTCAGGGAAATTTTATTATGAGGTACAGGTAAAAGACAAGACTCAGTGGGACCTAGGGGTTGCAAAGGAGTCCATCAACAGGAAGGGGGATACAAGACTGAGTCCTAGGAATGGATACTGGACTATTTGGCTGAGAAATGGAAGTGAGTACACAGCCAATACGGGCCCTGCCACTATCCTCCCTGAAAGAGAGAGAAAAAAGAGAGAAACCAGAAAAGGCTGGAGNCGGGCCCTGCCACTATCCTCCCTGAAAGAGAGAGAAAAAAGAGAGAAACCAGAAAAGGCTGGAGTGTTTGTTGATTACGAGGAAGGTCAAGTTTCCTTTTATGATGTGGAGGCCAGAGCTCACATCTACTCCTTCATGGGCTGTACCTTCACTGAGAAGCTCTTTCCATTCTTCAGCCCCAGCAGTAATGATAGCGGCAAAAATTCTGCCCCCTTGATCATTACTCCAGTCAAATGCGACAGCTGAGTATTATAGCTTCATTTTTCGAGAGAGAGAGACAGAGAGAGAGAGAGAGAGAGAAAACAGAGTAGATGTATTTATCTGTNATTTTTCGAGAGAGAGAGACAGAGAGAGAGAGAGAGAGAGAAAACAGAGTAGATGTATTTATCTGTGAAACTCCAGTGTGTCTTTTCATTTCTTCAATCCATCAGTGTCAATCAAAACTTGTGCGTTATTATACGTCGCCTGTCAGTGAGGCGCTGACATCCAGTGGTAGATCACCAGTCAGACAAAGCCCCATGCAACTACAGGAACATCTCACACACACACACACACACACACACACACACACACACACACACACCTGAGGAACACAGATATATCTGTATATCTCCTTTGCTTACAAAAAGACCTGGCTTACCACAGTTTAAGCAGGTCATCATTTTTAACATTTTAAAGCTGCTCATGCCTGCCAACATAACCATATTGTTATATTTGTTTTCTCCTGTTTGGAGTGGGTGAAGGGCTGGGTTACACCACATCAAGACAATTTACTTATCATTTGAATGATTGGCTTTGGATACACAGCAGATTAAAACAAGTATTATTTACAACTACCGCTACACACGTGGGATCTGCACTTTGGTACAAGATATGTACATAATGTTAAAGACAATCAATTTCAAGAAATTAAAAGTCCCTAATTCATCAGTATTTCTTACCCTGTGGCTCAGGATAAGAATTATGTTCTCTGGGCTTATTATTTTTGCAACTTAATGTAATTTAGTTAAAAATGTAGTTAGTGAGTGGATCTGCCACAAGAGCCTGACTGTCACACAGTGCCATGTTCTAATTCAAAGAAGGTAAACCTGCTATGTGGGGATTTTCTGCTTGAATGCAGCAAATCTATCTAATCAAAAGAGGGTTAAGTAATTATTTGTTGAACAGAAGCAATTTATTCTTTATTTTGGGTGTGTAGATTTTTGTTTGTTTGATATGCCAGAGTTTCAGCTGAACTCTGTGAAGAGGTTCAGACACAGTAAGGTTGTTGTATCAATAATGAGAGAAGCACTTTGCAACAGTGTGAGCCATTATTCTGCTGTGACAAGAGTGACTCTGCTGATTACTTTGAGTTAAAATTGTCTGCAAATTTTTTTAATCTTTAGTGTGTGAATGTGACAGTTTTTGAATAGATAACAGATAAATTATATGATAATGTATCAGTGCTGAGCTGAGCTCTCAGCACTCTGCACACATCACTGCAGCAACCACCGCTCAGACTGCTTAGACAGCCTAAGGGCAGAGCTGGGTGATAAAATGATTGCTTACTGTCTCTCCAAATAATCATATTTTGAAGAAAAAAGAAAAAAAAACTCCTGATATGCTTTTTATATCTTAGCTCTAAAATGTGTCACACAGTAAGATCATATCTATTTAAAACTGTGTTTTGGGTTGTTTTTTTTTTTTNAGGGGGTGAAAATCCTCACTTGATTTTGAATACTTTAGTAACTATTGTTGCATGCTGATATCAAGATAATGCTGTGATAATTGTAAATGAATTTAATTTTAAGTATGAGATTTATCCTGAATGTCAGATATCAGTAAAATGATAATGCAATGACTGTATAAGTCACTGAATGAAAAACTTATCTCCGAAATATAAACAAATATCTTGATGTTAGATGATGACCATGCATTTTCCATTATCTAATGTGTTCTTTGGTTTAAAAAACAATGAAGACTATTTACTCTATAGCAGTAATCCATGAATTGAAATTAATATAAAATCACCAAAAGGTTTCCAAGGTTATTATTTGACAGTAGCAAAACTGTATATACACTTAATATATTCGGGCTGAGGAACTAACACACTTGTCTATATAGATCTGGTGAATATATGCTGTATGTGTATACATACATACATACATACATACATACATATATATATATATATATGTACATATATATATATATATACACATACATANATATATATATATATATGTACATATATATATATATATATATACACACATACATATATATATACATACATATATATATACACATACATATATATATACATACATATATATATATACATACATACATATACGTATATATATATATATACATATATATATATATGTATATATGTACATATATATGTATATATATATATATTTTTTTTTTTGTTTTGTTTTGTTTTCCAATGTCCATGCATGTGTGACCTAAATTTATTGATTAAAACAATTAAAAAAACAAACTTTGGAGCTGCAGTGTTTTTGTTTATCTGAACGACAGACTTTGAACCTAAAGCTAATAAACAACCTTGACAACATAAATCCTCCCAGCAGATTACAAACATGAAATGCTGATTTGCTTCAATATGCAATTTAAGCACATCTGTCAGCTTGCAAAATTTAAACAAAAATTAGAGACTCCCTGATGTCCTGAGACTCCATCAGCCTTCACTTTGCAATTTTGTTGCCATCTCTTCTATAATAACGCATTACTTTTCTCTCTGGTGTGATCTGAAAAAATCTGAAATGTGAAATTATGTTAATTTTGCTTCTCACAAACAGGGAAATGTGGGAAATGAGGTTTTAATGATTTGATTTATATAATTACAGCTACTGTAGGTCTCAAGTGACACCCTAGTATCTCCAGAATGTGTGTAGAAATGTGCAGGTGATGTATGAATTTCATTAGAAATAGAAACATGGGTTAATATTATGTAACTAAAGAGATTGGTAATGTAACAAGGAGACAGAGGATTCAATGTCTTGCTCAAGGGCACCTCAGCTTGTTTGTCATCCTTAGCCTTCCACTTGTTCTATTTTCTGCTGCTTAACTTTAATTTGCTGCTGTCATAACCTGTTCTGGACAATCCAGGGTTATTATTTAAAGGGGCATACCGGTGATTTTGCATGTTTAAGCCCAATAAATGCAAAACTGCATACGTGCTATGTTATTGTCAACCAACTTCCAAAACATACGACTGGAGCAGTAAACTGTTGAATTTTTTTCCTACCTTCCAGTCTGCCACTGGTTTTAATTAATTCCATGCTATAAAAAAATCAACTTGAAACGTGCTTGTCATAGATAATCCATAACAACAAACCATGCACCACTACTATTTTTTTTGTCGAACTTACTAAATTTAACAGATCCAACACGGCGCTATACAGAAGAAAATATATTTCTCCACCAGGGAATATAGTCCCAGGAGAAGACTCCTTTCACTGAGACATTACAATGACTTGCCTGCACTGAATTTTAAAGGGATTTGGCAAAATACACAAAAAATAAAATAGCTTTATGTTTAAAAATAAAATAGTTTTATGTTTTGGAATATGGTTGGCAGTAATGTAACATGTATGCAGGTGGTATTTATTGGGCTCAAACGTGCAAAATCAACAGTATGGTCCTTTACAGTCTATATTAATCTACTTATCCAGTCAGTCAAACTTAAAGTTAGCTGGTCTGCCAGCAAAAATGACTTAACTTTAATCTGTTACAGGATGAAAAGAAAAAAAAAAAGTGTAATCTGTTACAGGATGAAAAGAAGAAAAATGCGTATATATGCCTGATTGTTTTCATTAAAATTAGTATATCAATTTTGAAGAAACTTAAAGAAAAATATGACAAAAATATGCTATATGTTGCCGTGTTAACAATTTTTTTTTTTTTTTTTANATTTTTTTTTTTTTTTTAATTCTTGGATTTGTCACTGGATCCAGATCCTCCACAAAAAAAGTTTAATGGGTGAGTTTTGTCCCACTCTTCCATCAAATTTGATCAACATTATTTAAGAAATTTCTGAATAAACCTGCTAACACATAAAAAGGAGAAGAAAAAATGGTTTAAAGTTTTTTAATACAAAGTAATATAATGGTAAAGTAAACTTCAATTACCATGAACTCACAATGGTTATGAAATAGTGGTAGTACTGTACAGCATAAAAATGGTGCTTTTATTTTAAGTCTGATTCGTACAGAGTCACATAAACAGGCTCATTATGAAGGTAACTTCAATCTAATTCTTGTCCAGCAATGTCCAGACTTGTCCAGTCATTGTGGCTAGATAGTACTTGTGCAGGTAGACAGCTGTTGATTTGTGCAGCTCTGCAGGAGCAGCTCATATAACAGCTATTGATCCAGTCAGTGGGGGAAATTATCCTCCTGTAACACACAGCATCTTTTTGACTGCTCATTCAGTGCGCTTGCTTTTGTTTAAGTATAACAGAACTGCAATGAGAAGGCCATCCTGAGCTGCTGCGTAACGCTCAAAATAGAAAAAGAAGCATTCAAGCAGTTTGTGTAAAGCCCTGAAACAATCTTTGTTCTGCCTTGTTTGAGAAGATACACTGGTGAGGTAAATTGCAAGGGCACATAAAGAAAAGTATATTATCCGGCTTTACAAGTAACCTGTATAAATGAAACATAAAGTTTTAGATAATGAGTCACATATGCTCCAATGGAGCAAATCTTTCCATTAAGATGACTGTGTATGTTCTATATTAATTAATTGCCAGCTGTTATATAGTTGGGGTCATTGGTATCCTTGGCAACAACATTAATTTGAAATATTGTCCAATTGTTGACAAATACTGTTACGTAGGTGGAATATTCACCAGCTAGTTTGCTTCTCTTACGATAGTTCTTGCATACATATAACTACAATGGTCATTGTGTGTGCATCCAATTGCATTACTGCATTACTCTCATCCTTAATTACTGCTTCTGTAAATCACACTTTCTCAATCTTGGACTCAGGACCTGATGTGCAGAAGTTGTCACATGTGAGTACCTGTCTGACTTTGTTGTTTTGTCCTAAAAGTTTTGGAACATCACTGGACAGAAAAAAAGTTGCCTCTTTTAGGTATTTCAAACACTCATTCAAATCTTATGTTTAGGTTTATTGCTTGATAAGTACAATTTTTTAAAAACACCAGTCTGGTGGTCTTACTTGATTCATACTATGTGAAAAATACAAATACACGAGCATGTGTCCTACGTGTATCTAATGAAGTACCACATGTATAAGATAAATTATTCATTAACGTTCTTTAACGAGACTTGATCCACATGGCCACTAATGAGTCAGTGCTCCATCAAGCCTCCTCAGAGAGCTGGAGGATCTGACTGAGACTGGAGACGACCATGAGCCAGATAGAATCAGGCCCTCTAAGCTAGTAAAGTCACAGCTCCAGCTGTTCCCGAAATCAATCATTCAGCTGCCTGGTTCTTTAGGGATTGGCTCCAAGCTAGCAAGCATAACAACTAATAGCAGACACTGGAGTCACAGCAAGCAAGGGAACGCTAATCATCTCTAATCATTAATCTGCCATCATAGGGCCATAGTCATTAGCCTGATGGAAGAATGCACTATAGAATTCTGTTGGTATGCTTTTATTAGCTTCCTGGCTACTGCTGAGGTAATAGGCAACATGTTCTTTACTGGACATTACATACTGTGCAACAACCTGTGGCTGATACAACAGTATAAACAAAATAGCACATACAAAACAGGTAGATCCATTTTTATTACAAAAATAAACTTAGATTGCCTATTTTGTATCAAAATCTGACAATCTATTTCACTGCTCTCCATCTCTGAAATGGACCACTAACAAATCAGAATTGTGTGCTACCAGGGCCTTGTTAAGGCTTTTTGATAGGCTTTAATCTGGCTAGACCACCCACATTTTCACTGAAGCTACAATATAGAAATGGAACACTTGTGCCCTGTTTTTGAGGAAAGGTATTTCCACAGACTAACACTATCTCATCTTCAAACTTAAGACATTCCAGAGAAAACCGTTTGAATAGGAGGAAAGTGTCTTTATATAAATGTGAACCATGCTAAGATCATCTGTTGTCCCTTCCACAGGAAACAAATTGTGGTGAATCATGCTGTACTGCGAAAGCATGCCCTCTATGCCTATTGAAGCTGTGATCGCAAAGATTGATTTTCTGAATGTGCCTGCACTCTTTCATTCAGGCATTTTCACTGGTTTTGTTGCAGCAGGTGCATATCTCCACCATATGTAAAGTTTGGAGAGGTGAAGGGACAAAATGTAGGAAGATGAGGATGTGTGAAAATGGAAAAACCAGAAAAGAAACCAGTTTTCATCTTTAGGCTCCTGGTTGTGTGATGACAAAAAGAGAACTGCAGGACCTGACTGGAAGCAAGCAGACTCTAACCTGAGAAACACTTGAAGACTTGTGCAAGAAATGGCAAAAGGGCAATCCAGGAGTTGAGTTACAAAATAGTTTGAATAAGAAACTCTTTTTTTCTCTGTGGTTTTCTTTTAAACCAAAAACGATTTAATTTTTTTCCAAATTTTTTTTTTAATACTTGAGGCCATTACACGTCGAGGGCGATGCGAATAAATGGCATGAAAGTGTGAATTTTTTTGGATGCGAATTTGTCGCAGTAAATATATTCATATATTATATATAGTTTGTATGAGTTCACGCCAAAAATGCACAACGAAAAAAACTGAGTCAGTAACAAGTGATGAAGAACTGTTAACTTACAAAAGCCTGTTTGACATGGGAATTAAAGCTTTATCACGGCTTTTGGACATTCTTCATAGGTAAATATTCATTCAGACCGTTGTCAAAATGAAGCTACGTTGTCTTTTTACTTGTTGTCTTTATTGTTGTTTGTGTCCGTTTTATCACATAATCAGAGCTCTGTGACACATAAACAATCAGATAAACCGCCATGCTTCATGTTTTGATACCAGCAAACGACATTTTGAGTGGTCCAATGCATTATATCCGCATGCGAAAAATCAGAAAAATCAAGCTTGATCTATAAATGCCACAACTTCGACTTGAGAAATTCTATGGTTGATATGAACGGCTGCATTAAGAATACGTGAGTTGGAAAAATATTTTTAACACACAAAATATTTGCACAAATTTTACGAGTCTGGTGTGTTAAGGTCTTTACAGGTTATAAGTTATAAAATTTAAATTAAAAAGTGCTCCTTTTGCTTAATCAGAGCTGAATGTCAACAAACAGATAGCTGTTTACATTTCCTATTTTGCATTTCAGCTCAGAACTAATATTCAGGATATTTATTTTTGATAGATTTTAATGGATTTTAGAGTGTAGCCAATAATGGATTCAAGTTCATAACTGAAAATTTCCCTGACGGATGCTTCAAAAAATTTTGCAGCACAATAAATTGTACAAAAACTGAAAGTTGTATACACAGCTTCACAGCAATGTATCTGTAGCACCCTTCTTACAGGATCCTGAATATTTCAACATGTATTGACTTTCTCATCTCTCTCTCTCTGTGTTCTGACCCACTCCACCTTACAGATGGACCAGTGTGGGTTCCAAAAAATGTTAAGCAAACACAAGATTTCCTTTGGCTGTGTCACAATAAAAGCCTTACAGCAGCAATGTATGCTTAATGCTTTTTAGTAGATTTTCTTTGATTTATGGTGGATTTTCATCCTAATATGCAGAATGTGCATGTTTGCAAGCAGGGATATATTAGCAAATGAACGGTTTATGGTATTGTTACTGACATTAAAAAAGCCTTGAGGGATAGATGGAATGGAGATTTGTGAACAGGATTTTAAGGTGTTTTTTGTTTGTTTGTTTTTTGCTGTGGAACACCAACACAATGAGGATAATTTCAAACTAGTCCATATTATTTGAGAACTTTATAGACAGTGTGTTTTGAATTGTTTGTCCACAGATTTTGGGAGAAATCTTAACACCTGGCTTGAAGCTCTCCATGTTACCTATATGTAAATAACTGTTATAGTCAGTTTCTCTTCTCTCTTCCTCATAGAGGAAGGAACAGTTTATATTTCTGAATTCAAAAGCAGTCTTGTTGTGTATGATAGTCAACAAGAGACACAGAATTTGGATTTGTGTCCATGAGAATGTTAGCAGAGATAGGAGATGACAAGGTCCACACTATTGCCAAGTGGTTCGAAATACTGTTTTCCTTACTGCTACAAGAGAAATGAATGATGGATCTCAGGTGGACTATAGCTTGTCTCTACTTTATAACAACTTAAAAACTGTCTTATTGTTGTTCATACAGTAGAGTTGATGGAATTGTTTTTTTTCTGTAGGAGAAAACTGAGCCATTTAGTTGACCAACGCAAGGTTCCACAGGGCATGTTTGACAAGAAGCATTACTAGTGAGTTTGCCCTGCATGTACTGATATTTACAGACTCGGTGTATCTCTACTAGCCTGTAAATCCAGACCAATTAGTGTCACCTAGACAGATGAGAACATGGCGCAACACCTCTCTGTCTTAAGGGCTCTCATCTTTCTACTGCCCATAATGAAATTAATTAGAAAGCCCCTCTTAAATTAGACAGCACACATTAAAATTAGGCTCAATGGGTGAGCACGTGCATGTGACACACATGCACACACACTTAACACACAAACACATGCATGTGCACACATAGGAGTATTTCACGTGTAACAGGTCAGTATGTGTGAGAGCCACAGGCTCGCGAGTTTTTATTGGTGAGATTGTTGGCATGGTGAGAGGCAGGCGGATGTGAAATCTCTACTGTGCAGCTTCCTGGTTTGAGCCGTGTGACCTCCAAACAGTCCAGACAAGCTGAGCCGCAGGCTACACAAGCTAATCAAAAACAGCAAAGACCAAAAAAGGCAACCTCTTTCAGTCTGTCTCAAAATAACAGGATTATACTTTATCTTTAACAAACAGTTGTTTGATGCTGGGAGCATTTAAATTATATTCCGGTAGCAAAAGTTTCTAACAAGACAAAGACAAGAATTGTAATTCCTAAGACCTTTATAGTTAAGCACAGAATAATATTGGATTATAACTGCAAATCCAGTGAGTAAAGGTATAATTTTTAACTTTCCTGTCATAATAATAGTGAGATATTATGTCTGTACCTGAAGAAATGAATTTCCTCTTCTTGCCATTTTCAACAATATTTTCCAGAGAGGGACACTCTGTCACCATTGGCCCACTGGAGGTGCTGAAGTAAAGATGATCATTGCTGGTTGCTGGGTCAAAGGACAAAGCGTTGAGGCCTAACAAATGACAACAAGAATGACATTAGCTAGATGATGATGTAACCTCCTGTAATTCAATGCAAAAATACATTTCCAGTTTCAGATAAAAACAGGATATTATTAAGAAGCATGCTGTTGACTCCACTTACTGATTACTGTAAATGAGTTTGAGTGGCGAATTTTGGATTTATTATCCTTCTGTCTACATCACCTCTTATAGTGTTTACAATGTGGCAGACAGGAGCTTGTGCACAGAGCACAATAAAACTTGAAAACTAAAAAGAAGGCCAAATAAATCAGGTCTTAAATCAGCCATCACAAAATATTTCTGTCCTGTGGGCTTTACTAAAAATCAACCAAATCTGCCTGTTCCCCTGCACATTTTATTATTCTATTCCTTAATGGAATTGGAAGTCCCATACAGAACAGAACAATAAAGAATGTGACATCCTTGAGTAATGGTTTCAACAGTTATATGGAAATTATTTCCAAGGCAGGGAAATAATCCAACTTTGAAATATATGAATAAAATTTGGGGAAGTAGTTATTCATATTTCTGAGGAGGCTTGGGAGACATGCATTCACTCCTGATTTACATCAATTTCTGCTTGGCCTTGTTTGTCCATCGAAGGCAATAGTTCTGGATGATGGTGAGGGAATCCTCCTCTCTCAGGCCCTATCATCTTTATTTATTGCCCTCAAGGGAAATGAGAACATGTTTAAGATATCAAACTCTTGAAAGCAATGCCCACTTTACCTCCAAATGTGCATGTCTGTTGTTTGTGTTGTCTTCCTCTGTATTTAACCAGCTGATATTGTGTCTTAGATATTGATGGTATAACTTTGGCAGAAATTGGAGGAATTATGTGTCTTTGCATTTAGATTTAAAAAGCTACATTGTTGACATGATGGAGGCACTGTAATTCAGAGTCTAAATTAGTGTTGTCTTGTATTCATCTCAGCTATTGTGATGAGATTTTGATTATCATTGGTACTGAAACATGCCTCAGGTACACAGCAAAATGCACTCTCTTTCCTTCATTTGACTGTTATGCACATCCCTTTGTCTCATAATATTTACATTATTAAAATTGACAGCAAATGCATTTTGCGGAGAATGGATGTTCTGTGAGTTTCCTCTGGGTGGTCCAGTTTCCTCCTTAAGTCTAGTGACATCTAGGCTGAGGTTAAGGGAAAATGTGAATGTGTCTGTCTGACCATGTGTGTTAGCCCTGGAGTACTGTCCAGGATGAATGAATGGATTACTGTCGCTTGCTGTCTCTCTTTACTTCATTGTGTAACTGTTGCACATCAGGAGGTGCACAAAGTTTCCAGTAGATGCTGATATGAGATGGACTATTTTTACTGTATGGATGCAGCAGCCAGCTTCTATATCATATCACTGTTATGTCTCTATTCTATATATTGGACAAGTCCAGGGCTATAATGTGTTTACAAGGGATTTTAATAGCTACTTTCAGTTGGTTGAGTCTCTCCCCCATTCATTATTAGACAAGGACAGATGGAGCCTTTTGTTGTATGGTCTTCCACCAATGTGTCATGTCTCTCATATCGTTTTAGAGGCTTCTCTAAGTATGGCTGACATATTTTTTACTTAAATATGTAAGCACATAACAATGTAAATCTGTCTATCTCCACAATGTGATCCATTTCTTCTCTCTATAATCTTGACTTTCCAATCTAGACGAGCAGAGGATTTACTGTTTCAGAACAGCACTAAAGCTTTACTTTAAACCTTTATAGTGCAGCTGGGAAATAAAAACTAGGAATATATCAAATTCATGGAATGTGTGATAACTCAGATTCACTGTGAGCTTAAGGGTAATATTTTCCAGTGTTAAATGTGAAAGCCACAGTAAATTAAGGGACTAAGAGAACAAACTCTGAACTCTGAAAGGACTGAACTGGTGACGTTAGAAGTATTAGTCAGCAAGAGTGGTGGACTACTAGAGCTAATAGTGACAATGATGTTATTGTATGAGGTCACAACTAGCCAACTTATTTTGGTGATCAGAGATACAAGTGCAGTGCAGCACAATCTGGAAAAAAGATTGGAGCAGGACACCTTATTAGTGGAAGGTATATTGCATCTTATTAGCAAGAGGAAATAGATGATTCTTCAATATTGACCAATCAAATCAGATTCTCTCTCAGCTCCCAAAGGCCTTAAAACAACCCAGTACATCTTATCAGGACCATACTGGTAGTTTTGCATGTTTGAGCCCAATCGATACTTCCCGCATACACTTTACATTACTGCCAACCATTTTTCAAAACATGAAACCGTATATTTTGCCAAATCCCCTAATCTTTCAAATCAAAATAAAATTGATTCACCTGCTAACACCAATGTGATTTGAAATTAAGTTTCTGTCTTTGTGCAAATCTTTTCTATGTCAAGGAGACTTTTCTTTGCTGTGTAAGCCACTTGCATGTGTGGTAATTTTAGCCAATATACCAGTTGGACACAGACTCATATGCCCATACATTGAACTGTTCATTCTTTATGTCATCAGCTATTCTCAATATAGTACATGACCATAGGAGGAATGTGCAAATAATAATTGGTGCTCTGCCAAGCTATATAGTGGAAGAGTCAACTAGTTTACTCAGAGAATCTGGGTGAGATAGTAGGTTGGTTGTATTTGATTCTCTCCTATGGTCTTGCAATAAAACCATTTGCCACTTCTCCAGGTCTCAAAACCTTCAATTGAGTCTTTGGATTACTTGGGAAACCAGGAAGGAAATTTTATTCTTCAAACGCATTATTGGAGTCGTTTTAATGTCTCCGTAAAACCAGTCTTATCCTGGGGCTGTATTCCCTGGCGGAGATATACAGTAAATTTTCTTCTGAGTGGCTCTATGTTGGATCAGTTAAATTAAGTAACTTCGACAACAAATTTAATAGATGTGATTGCTGTGATGGATTACTTATCTCAAGCACGTTTCAAGTCTCTACAAGATGACTTATACACACATGCAAATATATATATCTATATCTAGATATATTTACACAGTGTATTTGGCTCAGCTGAAACATGCCAGTCTGGAGGATAGAAAAAGAAATTCTAAAATTTACCAATCCAGCAGCATATTTTGGAAAATGGTTGACAGTAATGTAACGTGTACGTGGTTGTATATATTGGGCTCAAACATGTACAAATCAACTTTAAGAGAAAACTGCTTCTCCACAAGTGAGACTCAAGGTGAAAAATATACATCACCACAAATATGAAGATAACAGCATTTTAAATATGTTGTGAGGACAAATTATGCCCCATTTAGGGCTAATAACCTAATTTGATGTGTAAAACTGGTGGAGTTGCCATTTGAGTTGAGTTCAACTTCAAGAAGACATTCCCTTTAATTTTAAAACATGTTTTCGTATTTAAGATACAGTCACTCATAGCTACCATGCATTGAGATGAGCTTCTATTATGTTTTATCTATTGGTTATACTTTCTTGTATGCTGAAGCACACGAAAATGTTGCATTCAGTTAGTCATAACTGCACAGTTTTGCGTAAGCACATGAATGCTGGTCTCCTGAAAACACTCTGAGAGAAGTAATTGTCCATTTAAGCAAATTGCATAACCTAACAGCTCCCTAAAATGAATCAATAAAAATATAACTTTGATTATGCAAGTGATGCTCACAGTTCTGCTAATGACAAAATGTCCTGAGATCTTTGAATGGGCAGCATTGTAAGATGCCATATAGTCTGAATGATTCTCACTGTGGAGAGCTGGACTCTGTGTGGAACAGTTTGGCAGGAGCTGGTTTTTATGTAAAATCATTCATTTAAGGTGCCCATAGTGAATAAAGTCTGTGTAATTGCACAAAGACTTGCAGAATTTCAGTTCAGAAACTGAACAGAAATTCATACCATTCCTGCTGCAATCTGTTGGCAACAGGGATTTAATAAATCAAACAGAAAGTGCCTCACAGATTATACAAGCAGCTGTTAATTGCATTATTGGTAAATGTAACTTATTTATCTCACTGGGTATGTCTATGTCTAATTGTATTTGCTAGATGAAAAATTTATATAAAATTGACAGAGGAAAAACACATGCATTTATGAAAGTTTTATGCTTTAGGACTAAGTCTCACATAGGACAAATACAGGTGCAATTCCATGCAAAATAAATACCAAAACTGCACTGTGCCAACCAATCTGCATAATGACCATCCCAGCTGTGCCTCTTGATTGGCTTAATTTGTCAATCCATTTACATTTACATTTCCAGTGGAGACCACGGGGTTTTACTTCCCGCACTGTAACCAGCACACCCTTGTAAATTCGATTTTGGTAAAAACACACCAATAAAACTAACTTCATGTTTGAATGTTTTTCTGTTCTAACCATCAATTGAAGGCACAGCTGTGTACAACAACTTTAAATGTGTTTACCTTCAATTCCAACGGTAAAAACAGTTACATTGGTTTTAAAACCCTCCAACAATACAAATGAATATTAATGCAAGCGTGCATGCATGTTTGAGCCTGCAAATGTATTTCTCCCTAAAAGTCATCCATCTCTCTGCAGTCTCCGCACCTGTCTGAGGTTACATCAAACACACCTACGCACACCCTTTCACTGTCTGTATCAGTCTTTCTCTCCTATCATCCTATCTGCAGCCCATCAGCATCCATCTGTCTGGGATTTCTTTTGCACTCTCTCTCTCTCTGTGGTGCTGCATGACAGAATCAGCAACCTGTCAGTTCATCTTCTCTTGCTGATTTCATATTCCTGTTGTCAGTCTACAAAGTGATCTTTTTCATATTTTTATCCGAGACATTCAAAGAGCTAAAGAAAGGAAACAAGGAGAGGTCATTGGATCAGAGTCTGCGAAAGAGAAATCCACTGTTAGAGATGAAGTTTGTACCCAGGGGTGTTGCTAAAATGTTGGGTTGGGCCACGAACAAATGTGTCGATCTGTATCCCACAATGATGTATCCAACTTCATACAGTAGTCCCTCTGCACTCAAAACCTATGTATATATATGATATTCCTGCATACTGCATATAAACCATACCTTAACAAGATGCAAACACAGAGCTCCATATTGCTAATCAATAGTCAGACACGATGGACAGAAAAGAAGAGATATGGCCAGCAAAGCAAAACACTGGAACCACCAACCATTAAGCCACCTTGTAATAGCCATGGATCTAAACCAGCTAATGGGAAGGTCAGATTCACTGGAGAGCTTAGGATAATGTCTGCTCAATATGATACCCCCTCTTACCAGTAAGATGAGTCAATGCTGCACAGCAAACACCTAACACATGCAATCAGAAAATCATTAAAAGGATATGGAGTGCTCTTGCACCTTAAACATGTCTTCATTTATCACTTGTAAAAGATGCAAGGATCAAACAGCTGCAGGGAAGTCGAGCATAAAATGTATATGAATTGAATAACCCTGGCGGCATTGAAAAGCTGAGACCTCACTTTCTGCAGAATAAAAAAAAAACAAAAAACAAAAAAAAACAAAACAGAAAATACAACAGCTCTACTCTTGACACTGACAGAATGTGTGGTAACAGTATCCGTTTGTCCTTCCATACAAATCAGGGAAGATGGAATCATAAAGAATAGTAACAAAAGTGCAATAACATCTAGTTATTTACACGAGACTGTAGATTTCAAACAATATGCTGTAGTATGGGAGTGACCCACACACCATTTTACAGACTTTGAACATTCCAAATGTTTTCAAATGTATATATTAATATAAAAATAATGTTACAAAACGTTGTTGGGCCTTAGTTTCCACATTCCAAGCACATCACCATCTGGGCAGCATAACTTTGACTTTGGCTGGATCATCAGGAGCAAGGCCAGTCTTGGCACAGGCGCTAAATGAAATGCACCAGGCTCCCGTGCGGTTACTAAGTTGGACTCGTCTAGTATGGACTTTCCCTTGAGCATTGCTATAAAGTTTGGGCAGTGCTTCTTTGGCAGTTTTTATAGCTGGGAAGCTCCTGGTATTGATTTTTTTTCTTATAGAAAAATGGATAACAGAAAGTTTATACCGCAACAAAAAGAACACCGACATAAACTCTTGTTTTCTTGTTAACCTAAACCTGACACGAGTATCAGTTTATATTGTGCTGAATACAACCCACATCACACTTATTAGTTTTGATATTATAGCAGGTTCTTTTCCTTCCTCTCTTAATAGTCAGAGGTCAACCTGGAACATTGTTCTCTACTGCGTAATTGGTCTGCTCTGAAACTTTCCAGTCTTTTGCTGGAGTAAATCGGCTCTGAAAACACACAGACACTCCATCTTATGTGTTATGAACAGCAGAAAATGGGCACACATTATCAGGTGAAATCATGTGTGTCTGGAAGAAAGTTGGTGGTAAGAGGCAGTACAGCCCAACCATTTCAGCCAACCTTAAAAGAGTTAAGGCATAAATAAGTGTGTTCACCTATCTGGAGTACAAAAAGGTCCATTCTATGACAGTAACACATCACTGGTTTCAGGAATTAGGATTAGATTTTTAACAGACCTCCCTGCAGACCTTGGTATTTATTTCAATATAGATCCAAGGATTTGCTTCTTTAGCAATGAAAAGAAAATCAGTGACAATGGCAGAAATGCATAAACTAAGACTTCCATGCTTTGGCTTTGAAATATGAAATTAAAATCTATACAAAAAAACATGGTAACATTTGAAAATGTGCTTTATCCAGATAAGTGTCTAAAAATAAGCACCAGCAATCCATTAAATCCAAGCCAATAACACCTTAATTACATTCAGATGTAAAGACGGTCCACATATAATTATGTTTAACCATACAAACACACAGTAAGCGGGAACACAGAGAGAAAAGAGCTGTCAACACAAATCTGAATTAAACACACCTTCATGTCATGTCTATAAGGATAAATAATACAGGCTACCCAGAACCAAGCCATGGCTCTCACCAATTAAATGAGCGAAACACTTCAGCTTTAGCTATTTTTTTTTAACGTATTAAATTTTATTTGTAAGATTACAAACTGAATAGATTGTATTTGGTAGTTAATAATTGAAACACTCCGACTGAGCAATAGGCTAAACAGAGACCAGGGAATAAGAAGTGCTTTTTGTTTTGTATTGTTAAATTAAATACAGACAACATGTCCTTGTCTATCGCCAGCCATTCAATGTTCTATTCCCATACAACCAGTCCTTGGTAACTGCTCTGAAAATAAAGCCATTGAAATAACAGATACACAGTATTGCTATTGCAGGGAATAATTTTTAGGACTTCAACAATAATATAACACTATTTGCAAAACTTGTATTTTATTTCTTAGATGCGTGTACATTTCACAAAGGGGTAACTAATAGTGGCGACCCTTAACCAGACAGAAGCTCAGTTTACATGTTTGCTGCTATAATGAGTCTACAAACCACAGAGACCCTATTTATACCTTGCAATCAGTAACCTGATACGTTATCCAGACAATGAAAAGAGCATGTTAATGCAAAGTGTACACAATGCAAAGAATGCATTGTATTCGGAATGTAATCTGATCTTCCAAACAGCAGATAGATGTGAGATATAGATATAGATGTGATCTTCACATTGTGTCCTGATTTTAGTCAAAATTAGCCAAGTGGAAATGCGATCTGAATCCACCAACAAGTTGAAATCGTCACTCCTGCCTCATCTTTGCAGCTCTACTTGCCATCGTTAATAAAGTTCTTTTAAATCCAGAATTATGACTTGCTGTAAATGGATACTTATACATCAAACATGTACAGCAGCAACAATAGGCTCAGAGGTCAACCTTCAACACTGTTCTCTACTGCGTAATTGGTGCTCTGAAACTTTCCGTTCTTTCATTGGAGTAAATCGGCTCTGAAAACACACCACTCCATCTTATGTGTTATGAACAGCAGAAAATGGGCAACATTATCAGGTGAAATCAAGTGTGTCTGGAAGAGAGTCAGTGCTGAGAGGCAGGACAGCCTAACTGTTTCAGCCAACTGTAAAAAGAGTTAAGACATAAATAAGTGTGTGTTCATCCATCTGAAGCACACAAAGGTCCATTCTCTGACCTAAAAACATTAACACATCATTGTCAGACCACATATAGATGTGAGCTAGTTTGCACTGCAAGCTGATTTCAGTCAAATTAAATGCAAATATAAATGCAATCCAAATCCGCCAACAAGTTAAAGTCATCACCCCACCTCATCTTGCCTGCTCTACTTGCTATCGCTAATAATAAAGTTATTTTGAATTGGTATTTGCAACTTGCCATATACGGACTCCTATACTTGCAACATGTACAGCAACAGCAGGCTTGAGATCTGATCAAAATACAGGCATAATCTAGATAAAGCAAATGCACTTTAATGTGAATGTAAATGCAAATCCCAACATGAAATGTCATTATCCAGATAATTTATCGAGATACAGGCATCGCATTTTCATACAAGGTTGTGAAAGGGGTCATAGATAGAAGGAGAGACTCCGTACGAACTCTGCACTTTAACAGAATGTTTCATTACTTTGTGATTATACAGTATATGGCACCTACAATGTACCGACAGCTTGATGAGCAAATTGAATTTTTAGTTAAGCAAGATATGAAGTTTCGTTATACTTCATTATAGTCCCTTATAAGAAAGAAAAAAAATCCCCACATAAATACCACCATTGAGATTGTCTTAATCAGCACATTATTTCATAAGTCCTATTTACAATAAATTCTTCTGAAGGATTAATCCAGATGGTAATATAAAGCTCAGGCCTATGCGACCTTTCTGTCTGTGTGACTTGACAATTTGATAGGTTGAATTAGCTGCTATCTGCATACAAAATAAAGATTTCCTGGCAGAGAGTGATAGAGCCAACAATGGTCATGCACTTTACCAGAATGATACCTATCACAGGGGCCATAACTCACACTCTGTCACAGACGAGGTTTAGAGTGTGCTGTAACCACTTATATAAATCTTTTTGGCTGATAATCAGTTCCAGGTTGCCTGCTATTGGTCATATTCAAGTGACACCTTTCTGGTTGTGTCCTGTGTGGTGACAGCAGGCACATCAGGGTGTGCAATCCAATATTAGTCTCCTGCCACTTACGGAAATAATGTTCCCATATCTGGAAGTTTGCCTGTTAAAGCCAGTCAAAAGACATCCATGAGGCACTAGTTAAGAAGTGCTGCCAACAGATAAGTCAACCAGTGAAACAAGTCGTTTGTCTATTCATAGCCTGGACTGTCCGGCTTTACAAAGGTTGAAGGTCACTCATGCTTGGTATTAGCATCACGCTAGCCATAAGAACAGGCACACTATCTTGAATGATGAATGACCCTGCCAGATGAGTAAACAAGGTGTCTGACTGAACCGGCTTATTGAGGGTTCGGCACATCAGGCATCTGGAGCATTTTCATAAAACTATTAACCTGGTTTTATTTACTTGATCCCTGAGTATTTTTAGCAGCAAAAAACAATAAGGGGACAAATTTACACAGCAACCCTGTGGATAAAAGTAAACAAAAACAAATATCCTGTTATTATTTCAGACTCTTTCCTGGAGGTTCACCCCTTATTTTTTAAAACACAGTAATAATCACTGGCACAAAGTAAACTCTTACAAAACAGGTTTTCCCCTTAGGATGTTTTGTTAGTCATCCATGAATTTACATCCTCAGTCAGCTGAGTATACGTGTTTAAACAGACACACTTGACCAATCCTATCATGATTACAGTGAAAAATAATCAATTGAATAATATTTTTTAAGAATTTGAATATTTTATGCTGACTTTAGTATATCTTTCTATTATTAACAACCAATCCCATTTAAAGACAAAATATTAACAAATCCCATTTACAGTCAAAATAAAAACTGAACTAATCCTACTACCAATTATTTTCTACGTACAGAACGCCCAATATAGCTCAAATTTCAATGCCATAATCCAAACACTATCAACAACACCTGAGCTATTATTAAATAGCTCTTATTTAAAAAAAAAAAAGAAAAAGAAAAAAAACAACAGAACAATGCTCTTGCATTGAATGACATACAGTATTCCTTCATTATGATGCTCACAGCCACTGCTGTCTGTTCTGAAACATTTTTTCATGAAGTTACTGTCTGTCCTTATATAGGATTTGCCGATGATAACAAAACAATTCAATAAAACTACTCTTATCCTTTAAATGTTCATGGAAAAAATCTTTTGTTTTTTCCTCAAATGTGGTGAAAAGTGTAGAGTGAACTGAAATACATTTAGAACACCTTTATAGTCACATTCAAAATATGCTTAATACATTTAACACTAAATGTGATAAGCTTGTATTTTAGTATTTTGTTTCATATAAAGAAAAACAGGTATCAAGTTTTGCAATTTAGTTTCATGCTAAAAAGTGTGTGTGCTCCTATGAAGGCTTAAAGATTTGGCTATGCAGAGGAGAGTACATGGTGACTGGAGCTGAATGTTGACCATCCATACCTTGAGTACTGACCAATCACATTTATGTTAATTTTATACTGTTTTATTTAGCCAAAGTTCTTCAACAATGCTGTTGTTAGGGTTACATTTAGCACCAATGACTCTGACAGAGGTGACATATTTTTAGAATGGAAAATAAAAAGTTTCTGTAGAAAAGTAGTTTTGTTGTTGGTACCAAAAGAGTATCAGTAGAGTATCAAAAATCTGGTGACAGGTGTGGGTTGGTAGTTGTCCTAGTTGCTGCTGTTCAGTTTGACTTTTCCAACACAGATCTATCGAATGCAAAGAGACTTAAGAGCTCAGCTGCACCAGCTGTCAGCTCCACACACTGGGAGGCTGGGAGAGAAATTAAACACACCGTTACTTTCATACAGGGCAGCATGCACAGCACACACTCATGCAGGCACCGTACTAACCAACAAATTGTGTATGTACACAGGCATGCAAAAGCATAAACGCCTACACACTCCCTTTATTGTGTCTGTATCACAGTCAGCCACATGCATTTTCACATGCAACACTAAAACAGCTGCACATCATCTATGCCAGTAGTGTTGACTTATCAAACTGACACCTTTCTGTGAAAATAGGCTTAAAAGAAACAGAGAAACCAGTCAGCCCACTTTATGCAAAACAAGCCTTTGTGCAGGCTTTTGGTAACATTCTTATATGAAGAGGCCAATGGCCAATTTTGCAACATCATAACATTTATTTAGACAGCAGAAGTGAATGAGATTGCTGGTGTAAGACAGCCTCATTTGTACAGATCTAGGGAGCAGAGAGAAATGTAGAAAATACTGAAAAGGCTACTATTTTATAGACAATGCGATGCTTTCTCACCTTTCTAAGCTACATAGATACTGCTTGATTAACATATCAGACTCAACTCAGGAAAGTGGCATTATCGCCAACTGTAAAAATATGACTAATGGCTTACTACAAAACCACAAGGGAATTCTAATATTTCAGTCATACACTCATTAATACAAGTTAATAAATGCAGAAAAACAAACATAATAATTTTCCAGTTGAGAAACTGAAAAATTTAAAATTAGGCTTCTTTCAGCAAACATCACTAAGTAGGCTAAACAGAGTATACCATTTTAACTTTTGGTATTATACGAATAAAAAATGATTTGCATAATAATTTGAGTGATGTCACATTCCCTAATTTTACATTAATAAGGTCATTATTACAGTAATGTAAAAGGATTTTAAGTGTCTTACTTCAGTTTTATGCTCTGAATCAGTGTACGTCATGACATGCTTTTGTTGTGAGCCTTATTGACTCATTGTTACATTATCAACTTTAATACACTGGTTGGACATTTATTTGAACAGAGACAAACACAGGCAAAAACTGTGATATTTTTTTATTTTTATTTTTTTTTAGACTTTCTCATTCAAACATTCTAAGAACACAAACTGATTCATTCACTATCTCAACTTCATTATTATTTCCTGTTGGGCTTCAAACTACACTAGCTCATGTTTACTTATAGGTTGAACAGGAACAGAGTGCATTCAGGCCACACTCATGTCATCAGTATTCATTACAGCAGTGACAAGGAGAAAATTCCTTCTCAACCCCCCACCCCGTCATTCCTCCAGTCCTCAGGGAATTCACTGAAGGTTAATTTATTTAAATCTCCTATCCACTCATCTCTATTCCATTAAACTCTACTAATAAATCTTTGGGTTGCCGTGTAATCTGTTTTCTTCTGTCAAATGCCCAAGTCTCATCTGCTCTTTACATGCTTGCTGGTGGATCTGCGCTCTAAGATAACATGGCAGCATATAAGGTCATATTGGAATCAGTAGATGTCATGTTCTATATGTCTTTGTCTGGGACGCATGGGGGGGGGGGNGGGGGGGGGGGGAACAGATGTACACCATTTTAATGCGGTCAGAAAGCTTGGTTTATTCAATGTAAGTGCAGCTCATAATAAAACTAAAGGAAAGAACCTCCTCAGAGGCTTCTGCTTCACTTAAGTCCCAGAGGTCCTGTAAAATCAAAGCCTCTAGTCTGAAGCACAATTTCCATCTGTCCTCTCTCCTGATAATAAAGACTATGGTCATACCTCTCTGGACATGATAGCAACAATTACTTTGAGCTAAAAGGGGACTGTGGCTATATGGACGAGCACTGTCATTATTACAGAAAGTCATGTCAGTGTTACACAAATGCTGCCATGACATCTGTTAAAAAGCTCAGCTGTTGGTTTAATAGCCATTTGCAGTCTGTTGGAGACAACATCTCATTGATGTCAAAGTGTTTTTTTTTTTTTTTTTTTTGTCTTCAGGAGGTTTACTTAATGAGCTACTTTGAAGAGCAGAGGAGTTATGATCGGAAATAGGCTCCAGTGGATCTCGACAGTGTAGACTGGATCAGCGTGCACTCTGACAGGTGTGTATGCATGTGTTTAAGTACAGTAAAGCCAGTTTTGTAGTTACCATTAACTACACGTGCGTAAGATGGCTGCCACGCATATCCTGCATTTGTTTGAAGCACTGGCTGTATACATCCTCCAGAATAAACAAGACGCAGTGCCTGCTGAAATCATCAGTGACAACTAGCAAACTGTCTGATAGTTATGAAGACAAGCTGATCGAGCACAGCAAGATTCATTTAATGGCCCTGCATACCATCTCTATTGTTGCTGCTGCTTGTTTCTTTCCTCATTAGCAAAGTGTGAAGCTTCTCAATTGTCACAATTTTGCTTACACTGTGGAGAGGAATCGAAAACAGTTTTTCAGGTGTTCTGTGCAGACCAGGGCTGGTTTATCTTTTGTCCCTCTCATTGCACCCTGGTGAATGTGGTATATTTAATCCCCCAGTTTGACATAAAGTATGCCTGGGGGTACGTGAAAACAAATCCCTCTACTGCCTTTCTCATATTCTTTTATCATTATCTCCTCCCACTTTCCCCTCTCCTATCTTGTTCTAATCTTGTGTCATTCATATTTTTTTTTCTTCACACCCACCCCCCTCTTTGTTTACATTCTATTTGTACCATGACTTATCTGCATTGGACCATCTCCAAGGGCAAGCACAGCTCTTGGAATAATGGTCCCACATTGTTTGCCTTAGACTGCTCAACTGTTTCATTCTCTTAGCCATCATAATGGAGTGTGCAGAGGGGAACCAGAACAAAAGTCATGACAGCTTTGTGATGGAAAGCTGCCAGACCTCTGCTGACACAAGATTTATTGGACAACAGGTGTCCTGCCAGTGCAGCAAGATGAGAGAAAATTCATTTCTTATTGAAGTGGATGTGGATCTCTACTTTAAAAGGCTGGTGATCTTAAAATATGCTCCAAGCTATTAGTCTCATTTGCAACAGTCTACAATTCAGCAAGAAGTAAAAACTCACCCAAAGATGTCAAAAATCCATTAAGAGACTCAGCTTCAAAGAATAAATAAAGCTAAGCTAGCAGAAAATGCTAGAATTACCATGTCTCTTGTATTACCCACCGTACATGTAATAACATTAGCTCTGAAATATAGTTGTTTTTTCTTTCATTCCTCCTCCTCTATTGCTGTGCCCACTGTTTTCTGTTGCATCACCTTCTGTCACATGGCATCTATGCCATTTAAAGACATCTGAAAGATGTTTATGCAAATGTAAAAACTGACATCACTGGGCAATCACACATTTCTTTTAAGGTCTTTTAGAAATTCATTCAATAGCATGACCTTACCTGCCCCACAAAATCTTCACTTGTCCTTTGTCAGGAAGTTATGATTGCTGGATGTCATCATGTAATAAAATGTAAAGCTGGAAGAGGTGAAAGTCCGAGTGGAGACAAATCAGGTGAGTAAGATGGGGGCTGAGTTTTAAAGTCACAATTGTGTTTGGTAGCCAGGAAGTAATCGCTGTGCATTCGCCTACTTTGTCCATCTCACAGACCTTTATGATCTCTGAGTTATAATCAATTAGCTCAAATGAATAAAATGATGCTGCTGCTCAGAACTTCAATCAATCATAACTTAGCTTCTCAAATTCAAAACAATGCTATAACTGGCTCTGAGTAAAGTCACCCATTGGTGGAGAAGACACACCCCACTGTGAAATGCAGACGTAGCTGACTTCAACAACGTTCAACTACGGTATATTACTACTAAGACCAAATGGTGGGGCAGCGGTTGGTGTTGTGTTTGTCAACCATCTCCCCTGTCCAGAGAATGTTTCTTCATTTGACATGAATAGCCTCTTTCTCCTTCGTGGATACAAATGCTGTTAATGTTTCCCAACACTAGTTTGAACTGAAGAAACCTTTTTGATGAACAGCAAAACATCCTCCATCAAAACTTTGCTCCAGTGATTTCACTTAAACTCGACATCTTACCACAAGAATAACTATGTACCTTCACAGAGAGAATATCTTTGGCTTGTTTCTCGACAAAGCTAGAGCAAGTTTTTGCCATTTGCTTAGCGATGAGTGTAGTATTCCCAAATTATTTCTTCCATATCACTTCCATGTGGCAGAGTTTACAGTTTACAGCCTGATAAACTTTTACTCCTCAGGAAAACTGGAAATATGCTGACATTTTACTTTAAATGTCAGAACATTTTAATCATAGCTTTTCATTCTGCTGCCATGAGGTTTCAAAACAGCTTCAGCTAAGCAGCAGCGGAATTACAGATGTAAACACACCCAGACTGTCACAGCTCTGTTACTATTTCACCATGGTGCCATCTAATTTTAGAGGCAACACATTTTAAATACTAAAAATGGATTATAAATTAAAATTGGTCAAGTCACTGTAATTCTAGGTACAGCTATGCACTTTTTCCACTGATTTTTAAATCTTCTTTGCACCAACAGACAGATTTCTTTTCATTATTAGTTTAGTTTTTGTTTTGGTGCAAAAATGCTATTTGTCAATAAGGATTTATTTTTGCAATGAACCCAATTTCTGAATGGCAGTCATTTGTTTTATTTAATGATGAACATAAGAAGCGATTCTACTGTGCTGTGCCACATCAAAGTGAAAAGTTATTTTTACCACTATAATCAGAGAAAATCATGAGAATTACCATCACTAAAAAAGATTTGGATGTATAACTTTTACCAGATTGAATCAGGGATTTCAATGCTGGGAGAATTAACATTAATCATCAAGGATTGTGGATTTTGGCTCCAATTTTTTTCAGCATGTTCACACTACAAAATGAACTCTTCAGAGCTGGAGCTGAAGAAAAGATTACAATGATTGATATGTTATTTAGCATACATACATACTGTATAGGCAGCTTGTATTATATCAAGATAGACACCAGATTTTTTTTTTAAGTAAGCAGTATCTTCAAATAATCCAAAACATGGCAATGCATCTGGCCTTCGACCAGCCAAAAAGTGAACATTTCAGACTGCTTCTAATCTCTGTCTTCTGGCTTCCAGAGACCATAACAGCACCCACCTACCTAAACTCTCTCATTCTGGTCTCTGCT
This sequence comes from Lucifuga dentata, assembly GCA_014773175.1. Classification (NCBI taxonomy): domain Eukaryota; kingdom Metazoa; phylum Chordata; class Actinopteri; order Ophidiiformes; family Bythitidae; genus Lucifuga; species Lucifuga dentata. The sequence continues at coordinate 162,656 of VXCM01000070.1, read as the reverse complement.
CTTTATCACCCACAATGCTCTACCAATGAATGATACCTTATGTTGCCACAACAGCATAGCTATATGTCTCAAGCAATACAGGATTTTCTTTGTGGTCCTTTAGTATTAGTATTTAGGCATTTAGGAATGAGTAACCTAGCTCCATTTCATCTGCTGAATCCATCTTTACATCTTTACAAAAGACCCAACTTTTCCCCAAACACCTTCACACAGGAACTGGTACTCTGCTTCATGGCATGTTTGCCTCCTTGATTGGCTCATTGCTTGTGTCTGCCAAATGAATAAATGTAAATGTAATCATTTGATACCCACTTTGTGTGTAATGAGTGGGTTGAGTGCTATGTGGTTCATAAATTACAAATACTTTGCACAGTAAGTATATTCCACAGTCTGACAAAAATGATATGCCACCTTAGTAAATCATGGAAGAAATGAAGCAATATGCCAGCCGCACTGCAATAAAAGTAGCTAACATGCAAAACACCAGATTACATTACTGAAGTTGTCCTGCATTACTAATCCCATTTGGACGGAACTAAATTCATGGTCCCATGGTAAATATTACCAACAATGAGCAGCATAATACTATGCTAGCAAGAGACAAAGCACCAAATCCAGAGAGCAATCCTATTTTCCCATTTATGGTATAGCTCAGGTCACCTTGCTGTAGCCACAAGCCCACCCTGCTGTATGCCACCAGCACAGATATTGCCTGAGTTTGTCTTTACCGCAGTACAGTACTAATCCCCCAATTTGGCATTTTTCCCTGTCTGGACCTTTTGCAGCATTTCTCTTCAATCATGCAAGGTGCACAATGAGCTTAAAGTCTTTTTCCATGAGATGAAGATGATTTTGTGTTATAGAATGAGCTTCCAAATGAATTATAACCCCTGAGTGATGACACAGGGGAGAGCTTTAGTGCCAAAAGCCTTCTTTCAAAAGAAAAGACCCTCTCCTTTGAAGCTATTTCAGTATGCAGTTACTGTATAAGCTTTGGTAGAAGGAGAGACAGATGGCTGCTTGTCATTCTCTATGAGTCTGAGCTTTCAGTTCCAGTCCAGCAAACCTAATAGGGAAGTTGTGACATTTCAAATTTAAGTCTGTTATTTTCCTACACTGGCATTTGTCACATGCAGAAAAGTTTTTATCATCACTGACATTTGAAGTTATTCAAATAAAAACTTGTAAATATCCCTTGATAACAACAAAGGGGTGGACAGCCATACAATAATTTGTCAGTTAAAGAAAAGACAGAATGGTAAAGACAAATACAGAAGTATAAGGCATAGCAGTATGTCCTGCTATGCCTTGACCACATACAGTACAACAGCTTACCATTATACCAAAGCTGTGAAAGTTTTGTCACAACTCTGTGAAGAATATTTTATTTGCACTGACCTTTGAGAAAGTGTGATGTCCACTATTCTATCCCTGCTGAACATCTAACACTCGTGTAACTTAGGCTTGGTGTAAATTCAGTATTTTATGACACAGTGGTGCTAACTGTACCCGTGACTTAAAGATCATTCTAAAAAAAAAAAAAAAGAAAGAAAAAAACAGAGGCATAACAAGGATAGTGAGGCATTACCACACCACAAAATTGATATTTGGGACACTGGAAACCTCATAGTGCAATTACAGGAGAATTAAATCACTGAATCTGTGTGTGGGAAAAAAAAAAAAAAGTTAGAGTGACTAAGTGATATTAATAAATAGCTTCTACTTCATTAGTACAGTATGAGAGTTCAGAGAACCACAGAGGTAACTGTAGGTAAAAAGAACAATTTATTTCATTTACTCAGATGTCTTGAGTTTATACAAAAGCATGCTAAAGACTCATTTCATGATAGCAAAAACAGAAGAAAGAAAGAAAGAAAGAAAGAAAGAAAGAAAGAAAGAAAGCCGCATGTTAAATTAGAACAGCTNAAAGAAAGAAAGAAAGAAAGAAAGAAAGAAAGAAAGAAAGAAAGCCGCATGTTAAATTAGAACAGCTGTAGGCCAAACAGATGGCTGTTAATCATAACTGAAAAGTTGCCTACTTTGTCATCAGTCCTTTAGTTGTCAAACATTGATCACTCTACACCAAAAATCTACATGAGGTGGACTACATACAGTATTAGGAAAAAACTGCAAGCAACAGGGCTCCATTTACAACATCACATTAAAATGCAGTCTCTGTATCTATACACATTAGTATTCACGTTCTCAGTGCAGGCACCAATTTATGGCAATTTGCAACTCCTGAATCAAAATTATTTTATTAACGACAGTGATCGAAGCCAATCAGATGAGGTAAGTGATGTTTTGTGATTTGATCTCACAAACATGTCTAAACTGAATGTACTGCATTTACACCTGGCTAGGTATGACTGAGGTCCAATGTCAGTGACCCAGACCACATCCATAAGTGGTCTTGCATATCGTTTTGAAATGCAATCACTATGTGTTCTGTGCCCATTTACACCCTTGCATTAACATGCGTCCTTCTTATTGGATAACATATTATTACAGATCATGTCAATGCAAGGTGTAAATGGGAGCTCTGACATTGCATCTGTCTGAGTAAAAAATACAGACACCAACAGACTGTCTGCTTCATTTCAGTCAATATCCCTCACAAACACACACACATGACAAAGTTGGATTCTCATCTCAATCATCTCCTCCACAAAGGCAGAGGAAGTCTGTTTCCTCAGCTACACTCCATTTCTTCCTCTTCTCATTTGTACCAATTGGAGGGGATGTGTGGTACTGTGGAAATGTATATTAGCCATAAGTGCTTGATCTGTCGTCATTTAAGCTAGTTTTGCATTCTCAACTGTTTACACTAGTTCTTGCTTTTACAGGAGGCAGTATAGATGGATTAAAAAAGGGAAAGAATTAAAGCTAAACTGTGGAAATGCATTACAGTGTCTGCACCAGCTAGACAAATGGCGTTTGGATTGATGGCCACACTCACAAAATGGCAAGAAGAGAATCAACCTCTCCAGACAGGAAATGACCCGGTCGCAGACACCATTACTGCAGCAAAGGAGAAAGATAATCAGCCTGTTCATAGATCACACTTAAGCAGCTGTGGAAAAAGCAACCAAACCAGTCAGAGCCTATTTGGTTAACATGACAAAAAGCCTTGCAACACCAATATTTTGCTCTTTCAAAATACCAAATTCCATTTTAGGGTTCACCCTTGATATGATTAAACTGACTGATGATTATATAATATCAATGATAATAGCTGTCATCAAAGCTACTTTGACATTATACACCTGCATAATTCAATTCCATGGACATATCAGAGAATTTCAATCAGGCTGAGGTTCAAGATGGAAAAAACAGTTATTTCACTGTCACAGGCCAAGAATGTAGTTTGTAAAATCTCACAGATTAAATTTCTTCTCAATAATACAGAAGCCAGCCCCAAATTAACGAGTATTTGTAAAGCCTTACATGCCACTACATGGGCTAGCAATACTAGTGATGTGTGGAGACTAGGGATGTTGAGATTAGCATTTTTACTGTTTGTGCTTATGAAATCTCAGTGTCTAAACCGTAAGAATTTACAGAAGAAGCCACAGTTTAGAAACTGTAAGAAAAAAAAAGTCTCTGGGTTCATGTGGAAAAAAGATATTTTGAGTCTTTTATTCTCAGAGCATCTAGCACCAGCTTTCAATATCGCCCAAGAAACTTCTCTCTGTTGTGACTGATCTGTGCTGACTGAGTGCTTGTGTGTACATGTCGGCTGACTAGTGCTGCTCATGACACGTGAGTGTGTGTGTGTGTGTGTGTGTGTGTGTGTGTGTGCATGTATTGGCTGCCTCTTTGGATATCCTAAAAATGACCAGTGTTGTTGAGGAAGACAGACATCCAGTTTGCAAAGTGTGCCAACGAAAAGTCAGAGCTACAGGGTCCAACACATCTAAATGCTTCAGCACCTTAGGCTGGATTTACACTACCACGCACATGCGACCTGTTTCCAATGTTTTGCACACAAGCAAACGTATCGGATACGTTTCCTGAAGATGTAAATGGTAAAAAGCCACATGAAATCGGATATGTTCAGATCCGATTTGGGCCACTTCAATATGTGGAAATAAATCGGATACGTATCGGATATCTGCCAATNTCAGATCCGATTTGGGCCACTTCAATATGTGGAAATAAATCGGATACGTATCGGATATCTGCCAATGCGACTGCTGTCTAAATACATAGATCGGAATTTCCTTCCCATTCCGACTCTGACGTCATGTTATCTTATCTATCCATACGATGACCGCTCTCTGTAAACAGAAATGGAGGACATACTATATATATCAGACACACTGATGTGTGTTTATGTCAAATAGATGTTAGTGTGACAGTTGCTGTTACAACAAAACTCCACCTGCTTCTCCTCAGTGTTTAACCGATGAGCATACGCCTGCTGAAACGACGTGTCCCAATAGGAGAGATAACACACAACATAGCCTATCAGATGTTTCTCTCTGCATGTTAAAGTTTTAACCCGCTGATTATATTTTTAAATAGTTCTCTCTCCACTGAAGCGTTTTGTTTGCATCTGTCTCAGAAATGTGCGCAACTGCATCTGGGCTGCTACAGGTAAAAGCCGTGTAAATACAGGTATCAGATATGAGCCGCTTACAAAAGAAAATGTAAATATGCTGAACAAAAAATCGGATATAGGCAGAAAATCAGAATTGGGCATCAANAAAGAAAATGTAAATATGCTGAACAAAAAATCGGATATAGGCAGAAAATCAGAATTGGGCATCAAGATTTGTAGTGTAAATCCAGCCTTAGAGATCACCATCCAGCCCTGCTTGGTCAAGTCAAGATAAAACACTCCACTAGCTAATGTTAGCATAAGGTTTAAGGTAAAACACTCCGCTAGCTAATGTTAGCAGCAGGTTAACATACTACTAGCTAATGTTAGCAGCAGGTTTAAGGTAAAACACTCCACTAGCTAATGTTAGCAGCAGGTTTCCCACCATCATCAAAAATTACCAATTTCCCATTCTATCAAAAATTACCAACTAAAATCATAAAATTGGCAGTTACTTCACTTTTCCTTAGCAGGGCAGTATAAACTGACATTGCCAAATAATAAACTATAGCAATTCAGTTGATAGTTCCTTTCATTAAGTTAGAAATATAAAAAAAAAATCATTAAATCTAATATCTGATAACTACCTAATTTTAATAATATAATATTATAATATCCAATTGTAATAATGTTTATTTATTCTTATCAAAAGACAGGAAAATGTTTCTGTGCCTAACATAATAAATAATCATGAAACCATGAAATTGTTATTATTTTTCTCAATGTTTCTCTCATAATCGTACCATTCTAAAATTCAAACTGTGACATCCCTAGTGGAGACACTGCAGAGAGACTAGCAAAGAGTGTTTTACTATGAGGGACGGACCCTTCTAACACTCAGACATGGGTGTATATACTTTAATAACTTAAAGTCCCCCTGTAACCCACCTGTCCCACAGTGGTCGAGAAATAGCTCGGGCTATTTCTTTGTTGAATCAGAGAGACAACCTTTAATATTGTTGACATTACAAGCCCCCCCGCCCCCATACTATTGATCTGATCACCAACCACTGGAACTGAAAGGGGTCATACTGCAATCATAATCGTGTAGAATGTACATCTTTGGATGCACATTATTGGTTCTTTAAAAATGAGGGGCAAAACAACTGCAAAATTAATATGTTTTCCCAGCACACAAATAACAAACCCAAAAGCACTGGCAGTGTAGAGAAAGTGATGCACAGGTGAATGTTTTCCATCAAATTATCTGCACTTATGGGAAGAGCCAGTTGGATTGTTCTCTTGAATCACTGGCAATTCAAAAAGGGTAGTGGTACTTTAATGACTCAGTGTGAAATTGCTTGTACTGACATAAATGCAAACAATTAAAACACTAAAGCTCACACTGACGCTATGAAATGTGTTTGCAGATTGGGCAATGCATGCACACACACATTTGTTCTGTAATATAATGTTCAATGGGCGGGAAAAAAAACATTTGTATGTCTGTGATGAATCTTTGCTGAGTGATTTGTAATAATGACTAATGATATATTTTAATGCACATGCTAATTGTTTTCGGGATGAAAAGATGTTATCATGAACCAGCTAAGGAACTCTCACATGGGACCAGATGAAAATAGCAAGAAAACTGTGGATTTAATATTTGCATTGCTAATAGTAAATCCAGTCTCATTAAAACTAAACTCACAGTAATGACAGATTGAGAAAATTCCACAACTAGCATCCTGAAAGTCACATTGCTTCAACTAAGGGATCCGAGCTGTTCAGTCTTAATTATTCCAAGGATTACTTGAGGCCTATTTCTCATCCAAACTATAATAATAAAGAAGTGTTGATATAAAAAGCGAGCTTAAGCAGCTTAACCTCTTTTTACTCACCTAGGGATAAGTGAATCATGCAAGATGATTATTTGCACAAGTGGTGGAAATATGTGTGTGGATGTGTTGGTAAGAGAAATTAAAATTTCATGAAAAGCAAAAGTCAGATTTATATTTGTGGAACACAAATAATTTCAACAGTGAGCCACTAAACTGTAATATAAGGCACTTTCCAGCTCATTCCCTGTAGCACAGCTCTGAAATGGCTCTGTAGGAGTTATGATGGTCAGTGCAAATTAATGTAGCGGTGATTCATGGAAAAGCCTTCCGCTAGTGCCCTTTGTGCCATTTTACGACTGTTATAAACCATAGTCTCCATCCACCTTAGTGCTGCATGCCTTATAAGAAAGACCCAATCACATGAAAAGTGGAGAAATACAAAAGAGAACAAAGTATTGAAGCAGTTAAAAAAAAAAATGGAAAGGGACAGATAGAACAGTTTGGGCTTAGGCTACTTCTCCGATCTATCCAGACCTGCTGCAGAGGAGCAAATCAGAGGTGTATATGCACAGATATTCACTGTTCATATGGAGCTTTTTCACCTGATACACTTTACACACACCTAGAGATGTCCTCCATATATTTTCAATCTTACCCAATGACAGGACTATTGAGCTAATTGCTGCCATACTTTTCTTCTTGGTTGCTCCAGAGCAATGCAAGTAGTGAACTATACTAAGCAGATGTGGGTGGCATAATAAGTGTGTTGACAGCTGAAAAAAATATTTTAATACAAATGAAATGAAGATGCTGGGAGCTAAATTATTCTTGGCATCAATGACTCTGGGTTTTGTCACCAGCTTTATTATTCATTTTCCTGTAGTTAATATTGTCAAAATTAAAGGGGCTACACAATGCATGGGAATTTTCTCTAACAAAGAAGCTCTGCCAACACACACTGCAAAGAGTGAATATAAAAGAAGGGCACAGCAAAGCATTCATTGTACAGTTGTATAAAGCCAAAGCAAGATGTTCCGTGTGTGTTAAAGCTTTGGATCTGTTTGTTTGTTTAACACTGATATATAGGCGAAAACACCTTATTATTTCAACTCCTTAGAGGCAGTCATAGTACATTGACCTGATTTTCTCTAAAAATGGTTATTTAAGTCACTGCAGAAGAAAAAAAAATGCTCTGGGCCCTTCAGGTTGTCATCAGCAAAGCACTGAAGAGCAGCTGTTGGCATCAAACCCCTGCTTCGTTTTTGCTCTACAGCAAAAAGCAAGATAATTAACAGTTACAAAAAGGCATCTTAACGAGGAAGTAGTGTGAAAGCTTGTCAGGTTTAAGCACACTTGCCTTACAGATGCTTCTTCTCTCTGACTGTGCTCCCCCTTGATAAATCAGTCAAATCAACACCAGAGGCAGTGCAGTACCAACTTACCACATTTAAAATGAGTAAAAAATGAAGCAAAATTGTCAGCCAGGTTAAAGACGGGGACTGATGAGAATCTGCAGGTTGGCAAGGCCACAACATAGCAAGATATAAGTGGGATCCTGGTATTATCTATCCAGCCACCACAGCTGAAGAATATCAAAGTATTTCTGAGTGATATCAACATTTTCATTTCACGACTTCGAATTAAAAAAAAAATTGCATATACAATTTAACTGTCTGTAATCGGCTAAAAGAAATTAATTAAAAAATAGGCAGGAATTTTTAAATTTTTTTTAAATGACTCACACCTATGGTTCACAGTTATGGACAGTCATACCAGGGATTTGGAACCATTTCCTCCAATTTTTGTGATGAACAGCTCCACAGGAGAATCTGAGGCAAAATAATCTTCCTCTAGGCTATCTTAGTAATGACCACTGAGGTATAAAAGAGTGATTTTCATACACTCTCTCCACTCAGATGTTCCCAGTCCCACGTCTCTAACTACAGAAACCCACTTATCATGCTCTGAAATGGTTGTAGTGCACCTATAATAGCCTATGAGTAACACGCTAAGTAAGATATTGCCACCTTTCTTTCTCATCTAGCTTAGCTTCAAAGGTCTCTGCATTTTCCTTACTTTCAGATACACTGAGGACTAATATAAGTCTGTCTGGGCACTGACAGCTCATCTCTTCAAAGGCTTTTGCCAGCCAAATGCACTGGGGGAATCTGAACAGCAAGCTCCACACAGCCACAAGTCTGCCCTGGGCACATCTCTCATCTCTACACTGGTCTATTTACCTGCAGGCTACATGTCCGACTGTCAGACTCAGTGGCACTTTAGAAACAATCTCATCACTTGTCGACAAACATGTAGTGAATGAAAAGCTCCATCAATTTGCCCAAATAAGGAATGTATGAAAATCTATGGTCAGCAAAACTGCAGCCATCTCAATGTTTTGCCAGACCATTTTTAAAGACTAAAAATACACAAATCAAATTTACAAATTCAATATGTACAAAAAAGCTATCAGGCTCTGCATCAAGTATGATGGATGATTTGCAGAAAAACTGGGAATGTCAGTGCTTCTACTTTCTGTATGTTCCTTTTTCAATAACAGAGGGTGAAAAAGTTTGATTAATTTCTTTCATAATACAATGACATGCCTGACATGGTTGCTAAAATATACACAGTTCATAAAACCACACAAACCAAACTAACATACTAGGATAATTAGACTGCTGTCTCAAATCTAATCCTAGTTGAGAATTATTTTAACATATAATCACTCTGCAACTCCAGGGTCAGAGAAAGCGATACCTCCTGCATGCCATCATAGAGTTCATGATCATTAGTCTTCTCTAGAGCCTGGGATTGTCTGCAAGGAGTTCCTGACCGATGCATTAGCCCCAAGATTCTGATTACCATGGAGACAGCTTATACTTGCCTGCATCCTCATTAAGAAAGTGCAGGACAAGTAGTAAGTTGGGTAAACAAATCAAATCCATTCCATTAATGGTTATCAGCCCACCTGCCACACCACCATTAATTATTGGTCTTACCGAAAGATTAGACGAGAGAGAAAAAAAGAAAACAGAAAAAAAAACAAAAAACAAAAAAACAAGCCACATGCCAGAATCTACTGCCTGGAGGTCTGCTGAGTGTTTAATTAGGTAGACATGCCTCATGGAGCATCCAACATGACAGCTCTATACTGCCACAAAACATCTAAAGTCATTTTTCCTGGATTTAATTCTTATATCTTCTTCAGCTGTTCTACTCTCAGTTCCATCCTTCAGACTCAGCACCATGGGTGCCAGAGCTTTCAGCTGCTCTGCACCCAGACTCTGGAACTCTCTTCCACTACACATCCGTCAGCTGGACTCCATCACACAATTCAAATCACAGATTAAAACACACCTGTTCAAACTGGCCTACACTCTGTAAACTGTCGCGTGTTTTATGTTTTATCCTCCTTTGTCTTCATTGTTTTAAATGTTTTTGATTTTGCGTTTTTTGCTGTTTACTGTTAGGTGTCCTTGAGTGCCATGAAAGGTGCCTATAAATAAAATGTATTATTATTATTATNGTTTACTGTTAGGTGTCCTTGAGTGCCATGAAAGGTGCCTATAAATAAAATGTATTATTATTATTATGATTATTATTATTATTATTATTCTACTCAATACACGTACAAAGTAACACTGTGCTGAATCTTTTCCTAGGATAATATTCTCATACTGGGTCATTATTTTGAAAAGGTTAAGTGATCTGTCTTACTTCAAAAAGCCCTCAGGAAGTCAACCTTTCCCCCTAGAAAAGCTGTTACAGGTAGACTTGGAGGTTGCAGGTGAGAGACCTGCCATACAACAATCCTCTACGGGAAAGGGGATCACCCATTTTGGCAAAAAAATTAATATGGTCTTTTGGGGGTGGTTTGCCTGTCTAAGGGCAAAGCAGTTTTCCAATGTCAATGTACAGCATATCCAAACATTGGATGCTGTCATAATATTAATATACAGCCATCTGTAAGCATCATCCATCTGGGTCTGGATCATGGGGAAAAAAAGTAAGGCTTAGCAAAGTAGCCAAGATAACCACATCCTCCAGCTCTTCCTGGGGGAATCCCAAAGTGTTCATAGGCCAGGTGAACTATCTTTCAGCATATTGTGGGTCTGCCGTGTCGTCTTGTCCCAGTTGAAATGTCCCTGGAATATCTTCCCATGGAGATGTCCAGGAGGCATCCTCATCAGATGCCCAAACCACCTTCGTTGGCTTCTTTGTCAATTAGCAGGATCTACTCCGAGTTACCTTCTGATGTCCAAGCTCCACACGCTGTCCCTATGGGTGAGTCCCAATTCCCCAGAGAGGGAAATCATTTCAGCTGCTTGCAATTCTTTCAGAGATTCAACCAGTACATATCAAATATGTTTGATCGTTTGGTTATCACTTGAGAGACAGAAGGTAATCAGTAGTATGTATAGTACTGTGCTTTAACCCCAGGAAAGTATTCCATGTTGCTGGCCTGTCAATCATTTTAAACATTTACTGTCTGGTCCTAGTAAAATACTAACATTTGTGTTCTTCTCACAACAAAAATAATTCATTACATATGGGAAACCACAATCATTGTAAAAGTGAGAAGTAATGCTCCGGCCAGGCTGGAAAGGACTGCAGGAGGCCTGCAGATAAGCATAAATGAAAAAGACTTATCACTCCCTTGAAGGCACAGCACCATGGCATTTACACACAGTAGATATATTTTTCACTGATACAATACTGTGTCATGACATTGAAGCTGTGAAAAAAATTTAAAAAGGCTCAGGATGTGAAAGGTTGCCTCATCTTCCCTCAGGGCAGCAACAAATGTAATGCAGGTGCAATAAAATGAATCAATCACAAATTCTGTTAAAGAATTTCAGCCCTTTTAATAAGCAACGGCAAATGTCCTTCATTACTGAAAACTACAAGCAGCAGAAGATGTCTTCTGCTATTTGTTAGACTTCCTCCTTTATAGCCAAAGAGGGCAAATGACCTAGAAACACTGCAAACATTTAATACACTCCTGATGTAATAAATCATTGTAATTCTGCTAGTGTCTAAACAGACTCTGCTCTAGAAGCAGCCCTTCTTAATAAGTGATGGTTCAATAGCTTCCCTCTTTGTTGGTCTAGTTCTAGTTTGATTCTTTGGGATACATTTCTGCGTATTCATTTTTTTTAAAGATTGAATGAAATATTTGCAAAAGCAATTTTAAGAAACCATTGGGGTACAATTTTACAGAAAGTTGGTGAAGAAGCAGGGCAGTTTTTGATTTGGTGACCTAAACATACAGACACCTAAAAATCAATATTTTACCTTACTAATCCCATTATCCAGCCTCCCTGTATACCCATCAATCATTCTTTTAAACTGTTTAATATATTTTTCTTTTTTTAAAGTAACATATCATGACAGCTACAGAATTAACTACAAACTGCTGTCTTGAAATCAAATCTTCCACAAATCTTACGATCAAATGATCTTTTTTTTTTGTATTATCAGCTGTTGTAGCAACTTTAATGAAGACAGACCAACCTGTAAATGCTTCCCTGTGTGCCTTTGCTGTTACTATCTTACTAAACATCCATCCATCCATCCATCCATCCATCCTCTGTCTGCTTAAAGCTGTGCATGGTCATAGGAGTTATAATATTTTTCTATTCCAATCCTCTGTAATCTCCACAAGTGATATTGTTAGTATTTGTCTTTATGTCCATGTTGCTAGCTGCTGCTGAACAGTACTTTCCACTTTTCCATTTTCTACGAGTTTCCAGCAGGCAAGTGTAAAACCAGACCTGTGTTTTAAGAAACTGTTTCATAAAGGGTAACCTGAAACCAAATGAAATAATGTGGCAAGACAGCTGTGGAAGAGTGCTCGGTCTGCTCTGACTCAACTTAATTTTCATCCATTATTATGTGTCCTTTCCCTCTACCTCTTTCCATTCTTCCATCCAGCAAGACAAGCCAGGGGATCTCTGACACTGCCAGCTACTGTCTTGATTGCTACATGGAGGCTTATTGTCAACGTGAGTGTTGAGCTACTATGGGTGTTAAAACCTTTCTTCATCATCCTCTGACTCTTGTCTTACTCTAACTTCTCTTCTCCACAGTATTAAGGCAGCTAAAAGATGGACAAGTAGGTTTGCACCATGTTACATATCCCAGACCAGGAAAACACAAACATCTACCCCACCTGTCCTGTCCATAAGCCTACTAGAGGTGATGGATGTGAAGTTGTTACCATCTCAGCAGTATACTTTCAAATATTATTACAGTAAACACACAGACATATGGAGCATTCAAGGGCATCTGCACTATGGTCTGTGTGTGTGTGTGTGTGTGTGTGTGTGTGTGTGTGTGTGTGTGTGTGTGTGTGTGTGAGGTGAACAGTAAGTTAACTGAATGTAAGAAGCTGTAAGAATATCAATGTTCCTCAGGAAGTCATACATGGAAAGCTTCAATCTAAAGCTGTAATATATTAAGTTGAGAGTGAAAATATGTGTGAAATGGAGAGTGGGGCTCTATCTCATTCCACAGACAATAAAACTTAATCATTACATTTGTCTTCGACAATACAAATCTTGTAATCCAACAACAGGTGGAAAAGTTGGGCTCTCTATCCTGGCGTTGTCACTCCCAGAGCAGTTTACGCCCCAACTTGAATGATCCTCACATGGCTCCCATGATACCCAAGGAGTCACCCTGGCCCACGGTGTGAACAACTTTCAGAGGATAAAAGTCCATTTCCTGCCCCCACTGACTCAGACAGAACTGAAGAAAATAACTGGATGAGTGGCGAAATGCCTTCAAGACTAAAAAGCAAGGCCAGATGCCTTAAATTGCAACTGCAAGATATCATTTACCAATTTGACAAAACTCTTCCGGACATACAATAGGAACTGTGGTTTATGTTTAATATTTCTAGGAAAAGTAGGAAAAGTTTGAAGAATAGATCCACCTTTGCTTACTTTTGTACTGTTACACAGATTTTCCCATGGGTGCTATCCAGTAAAGCAATTTTCTTGAGGCCCATTTTATTAGATAAAGATGGTAAGCCAAGATGGTGAGAAAAAAAGAGTAGGGTTTATTAGACACTAAAAGCTTTCACCAAAGTTTAATGACACCTTCATATACCAAAGAAGTATGAATATAGATGATATCTATGCTGTACCTCATATATGCAGGAGCCCTAAAGATGTTATCGTGCAACAGATGCCGTGCGGCCATAACAGCATTTTCACTAATGAGCACTTTGATGTGAAAGCAGGGGACACAGTATGTAATCAAGCTTAAGTGAAAAAATCTGTGCCTTTAAATATTTTATTGACTGTGGAAGAAAAGTCTCAATGCTGTAACAGAGATTTCATCTCATGTATTAACTTTACACATCAAGTTTAATCCTCTGCTGTGATTTTACATAAGGAACTGAATTATAATTTGAAAGGATTCATAAATACTCATTGCTGGAAGAGGGATTTGAGCCCATATTCAACGTGTTTATAAAACAGGAAGAGAAATAGGTAATTCCAGAGTAATCCTGTAAGTATTAGGATGTGTTAGTATGTATGAGAAGACGCTTTTTTCAGCCCATTCAATAGTTCGACCAATCAGACAGTCCAACAGTGACATCATCACTTTTTGACATCTGCCAGTGGCAAGTGTGTAAAATCATTCACAAGTCCATCAGTAACAAAACTCTCCCACTCACATTCTGTTTTCTCTTTAATAAATCAACACAGCAACACCCACATATTCCAGTGGCCTCCAGAAAGGGAATTTATCATTCAGCTGTTGACCAAATCTGGAAACCACAAGCAGAGCTGGCTGCAGCGGGGGAGGTTACACATATATTTTTGATTTATTGGCATGATATACTGGACATAGCAAAATAAAATATGTTCCATAGGACATAGGCCATTTATCTTAGAACTGTCACAAACCAATCTTCACTGCAAGGACAAGCAGAAATTGAAAAAAAGGGAAAACACAGTAGCAGGTTGACTAAGTAAACAAAACAATGCCTTCAAGGCCGGAACATTGTACATGCAATGCGGTTCTTGTACTTTGCACTAAAACTAAAACCACTTTAATTAAAAATTTCCATTTACACCACCTACAGAAGAGTGCTCTTGGTAACAAGAGCAACTAACACATGGTCAGCTGAATATGATCTCCGTCAACAACCATCCGGCTCTAATATAATTCTTTAAATACTACAGATATTTGCAGATATCATTAGACCCAAAGGATGGAATAGGAGCTGGTGCTTAGATGCTGGTTCTGCTGGGAGCTGAGCCAAGTCACAACGTGCTGCTCTGGATCTTGGCCCAGCTCTATTTCACTACCTACTACTGCAGTCCAGAATGTGGACTAACATCCTCTAGCCAACTCATCTGAGAAACAGCTTTCACCCAGCATATGGAATCTCAATGGGGGCTTAACAAAGCAGGCCGCTGGTATCACCCTCTGTACCTGCAGAAAACAATTAATCCTCATTTCTCCGCCTGGGTGGCTCTTGTTTGAGCCAGTGCCAGAAACACAGAGAGATGGGGGATGAGGTAGAAAAGCAGGGATGAAGAAAGAGCAGTGGTACCTCATGACCACTCATCACATTTCAGCTTTTTCTCCTTCTGTGACCCCAGAGATATCAGTGTTTCTTTGGCAATAAGAGAAGACTGCTCACTCTACCATAATAAAAAGTAGAAAATAGAGATGAAGTGAGAGGGAGGTCATCTCATACTGTGCCAGGCCATATGCTCTGACCTCACTATTCAGTCAAGATGGCCTCAGGCATATGGGAGTACAAAAAATTCTCTAGCTAATATTTCATTTGATGTCTTTCATCTTCCCAGCTCAGTCCATGTCAGTGACCAGAGCTGAGGATGAGCAGGCTGAGCAAATGACTCCTAATATCCAATGAAATGTTTGTGAACTGATCCAAATACATGAGAACGCACTTTTGAATGCTCCTTGATTTAAGTGGATTTAGTAAAACTAATTAAAAATTACTTGGCCTGGCTTTTTAAACATGAAATGAAGGTTTAATAGCCTTCAAAATGATGTGTCATTCCAGTAAATGGTGCAGGGCTTAGTTTTTGGGACTGCAGAATGTCAGAGCCTCATTAGTGACCAGTGTTTCTGCTCTGTAAAAGCGCTACTAAAGTCAAGAAATGAATGCTGATGCTCCTCTGGCTCTACCCCCCTGTCAGTTCCTCACCACCTACAAAATTCTTCTGACAAATTGCCCAGGAGTCCCTGAAATATGACCCATAAAACTCAATGCCACTATAAACGTGGAGCTGTCAGATGATTTGTGAATCCAATTACCACTTGCTGTGTAATGGGTGTGTTCAGTGCCATGATGTTAAGTCAAGCTGCTGCTGGCATCTGTTATCAAAGATTCAGCCTTCACAGAGAACATTCAGATTCGGGAAGAAATCACCTAACCACCATTAAGGTATAGCCAATTACTCTATTAAAGACATGTACTCATCAAAAATCCCATTCAGATATGAAGCATAAAGCAGATGGAAACTATCTGTAAATTATCATTTGAAGGCATCAGATGAGCTGACTGTTGCTGATGTTGACTAAAATGTCTCCTCCAGGCATGAAAATGCTACATGATGCATTTTATTATTTTTTTAACCCCCCTCCCCCCCCACACACCATTTCCCTCAAAACCTGTTGTTGTTATATTATGACTTGTCATCAAACAAAAATAAATTTTCTGTGCCATGGTTGCAGCTGTTTGTGATAATTATACAAATTTATTTACATTAATGTGGTAATTTATTCAAATTAAACCTGATCACTGAAAGGTCATTAAGCACATTCATCTTAACGCATTTATGCCTTAAAATCCAGTGAATTTGTGTTCTGACATGTACGCAGTGAGTTTGACGTGTGATAGTATAGTCAGATCAGTAGCATAGAAAATATTGAGGTGAGTTTTTGATGGCAGCACAGTAGGAGCGCAAACTGAAGGTACACAACAGTTGGCAGCAGTTGACATCTGGGAGAGAGAGACAGGCTGCTGACAGGGAGATTATCTCCACCAGAGCTGCAGCTCAGTGGGAGCTGTCCACTGCACCTGTGATGCTCCTTAGGGACCAAGGACTCAAAGGTCTGCTTGAAGGAAGTGTTTCACCTATACAGTGGAAATCACAATGGAAAATGTATCCATTCCACTCGTTCAACAGGCAGTGTCACACTAATACCCAAAAACTGTGGAGAGCTCAGCTGTTGAAATGCTTGTGAAATGATATGCACAAATGCACCGATGACTAATCGGATCCACAAGCATCTCTGTCACCTGCAGGAGGCCACTGTCAGGTCACTTGGTGTGAAATGCTTAATCTGGTGAAATAAAAGGAGAAAAAGACAAGAGTGCCGGAGGGAGAGGAGGGCGGACATAAGGAGGAAAAGGAGAGAATCCTGCTAAGTGCCTCAGCACCAGTTACAAATGACCCACTTGGTGATTTTCTGCGCACACTTGGCAGATATTGGCTATGTGTTGTAAATGTGTAAAACTGTAAACATGTAACTGTAAAAACAAAACAAACAGAAAAAAAAGCATGTGCATATCTTCAGGTTAGTTTTGGGCTACATTCATATGTGGACATAAATCATACGTGTATGGGAAATCTGCCAGTGTGACTGACATCTAAACTCACAGATCTGAATTTCCTTGCCATTGTGGCCTACACATTGTACAATGCAATATTCTTCTGCTTTTCTGCATATGAATGACACAGCAATGACTGTTGCAGCACACATCCAAGCTGCAACACATGCAGCTATGCTTCTTCTTCTCTGCCTCAAAAAAAAAAAAAACAAAAAAAAAAAACAAATTGCTACAGCCCTTTAAAGATGCTTTGGAAAGCAACAGCTTGTATAATTATTTCTGTCTCATTTGTATTGATTGCAGCATTTTGATTATCTCCATCTCAATTAAACCTTGTTTGCACATGCAAGTTGTTTCTGGTCTAACCCGAGTAAAGGCAGGTATTAGATTTAGGTAGAATTTTTAAAAAGAGGGTATAAAAAAATGATAAAATGGCCATCAAGATCCTATAGTGTAAATGTCACAAAGGTTGTAACTGCAGCAAATTGGTAATTTGCCAGCATCTTGATTTTGTTGTTTTCCAAATCAAACCTCCTTCTCAGATAGTAAATTCTTGCCAAAAGATCAAGAGCAGTGAAGATAGTGACAGTTTCTCCACATAGAATAGTCGTTCTTTATTATATCACACTGTTTTTATTTCCTCGGGCTCAGAAAATAATCAGTGGGGGCATGTGAACTGTTTGAGACCTGTAGCCTACTGCCTAAGGAGGGATTTAGATTGGTCTGGCCCAGGTGGAGGTCTCCTCAGCTCAGAGACGAGGCCAAATCAATGAGGGATGCAGTGAAATGCAGACAGCATCCCCAGTGGGAAGGTGTTTGGATGCAGAGCCACAGGCAGAGCAGGGATGTGAATGTAGATGAGAATTCACAAAGTGAAAAGGCTGCAAGGACTCACATAAGCATTTGAGGTGAATAAATGAATCCTTACAGGAACCATAGGAGCGGATGTCCCTTACTAGATTTTGGCTACTTATATCTTCTATATTGTCAGTTTCATAAAATAGATCTGCACAATGTCATCACAGGGAAAAACTCTTTTTGTGTTACATGTAAATAAAGGATTGGCCAAATTTGAGCCGCAAGTGATAATTTTTGTAGTGCCGATAAGTAATTGGCACTATGTACTGTATTTTTACAAGAGACAAAATGTTTAATATTTTGAAAACACAATTTAGAAAGGTTTCTAATACTGTACTGTGTAATGTTTTTTTGTTAAAGTTAATCAAGGGAAAGAATAATTCTGAATATCTGAATATAGATATATATAGATATATCTATATATCTATAGATATATAGATATATCTATAGATATATATAGATATATAGATATATACGCAAATACATACACACACACACACACACACACACACACACACACACCAAGCANACGTGTCCTTGAATGACAATAAAGTTATCTATCTATCTATCTATCTATCTATCTATCTATCTATCTACCAAGCATGGAGAAACACAGAAACACCACCTACTAATAAATAACTGACAGATTCAACTACACTGCATTAATTCACCTTATAGATACTTGACTGAAAAGAATAAAACCGTATGTTACCATATGATTATGAGTAAATAATGCACATGGGACTTCCATGAAAATGAATGCCTTATTGAAGGAGGAGCCAACTTGTGTTTTTTCTCCTGCTGACTTCAAGGTCCATTTGACTGGTCAAAAATAGATAAAGTAATACAGCAGTGCCTCTAGTGAAAGCAAGTTGCTTTCTCTTTGAAATTTTACATCAGTGATGTATTACTTCCTTGTATATGCTGACCATCCATTCCACAAGAAGACTCAAAAACAGCAACTGAACAAATTTTGGCCAGTAAAATGTGGTGAATGCAGAAAAAAAGTCCACAAAGTTATCTGGCAGCAGGGCTCTGGCTCTCACCAAGCTGAGTGTAATAAACACTCAGGTACAGGACTTCTTTTCAGCTCACACAGAGAATCCTTCATAGCAGCTCCAAATGACACATTAGATAGACTGTCTTCTGTGTTTATGAAAGATCTGCACAGTGGGGGTTTGTATGAGTGAGTATGTTTTCACCAAACAGGACAGAAATTCCAATACATGATTCACAGAAAGGCCTTCTCAGGTAAATGGAAATCTACCAAGCTGCCAGAATGTTGCTCCATATTCCAATAGTTCCTAAATAAATCAGAAAATGTTCTGATATCACAAACAGCCCCTCCAAGCCAATTTGACTTCCAGTGGGAAAATAAAAATTCACTCTCAACTTCAATAAAGCAGAGGGGGATGCTTTTCATTCCATGCCAGACTAACCCTATGCACAAGAATCGACCAGAGGCTTAACCACACTAGGCCTTCATGTTCTCCACCGTCATTTTTTTTTTTTCTTCATTTAGGCAAGTGTTTCCCTGTAGCTTAAGCTGGCATCAAGGCCCCTCAAGGTATTCTATCTTTGTTACAGTGGAGTGACGGCTGCTTTTCAGGCGGACAATCTGCTGTTTCCTGGTCCAAACCAATGAACCAAAACTCAGTTTTCTCCTTTGTCTCCACAGGGAAAACTCAGTGGAAAAATCAGTGTCTGCAGAAAAATAGCTGTTCTATCACAATTTCAGTAAATCTATTGAATACTATGGTTTTGTCTGAGGGTTGAAATGACTGGAATGAATCAGCTATTAGATATTTACTAAAGTCTAATGAGACATCAATAAATTCTGAATAACTGATAATGAAATGACATCTGAAGGTCTAGAATCTTATCTAGAATTCTTCTGTGCTCCGTTTCCTGACTACGTTCAATCTTAATATGTTTTCTAAGAATGTTTCTGCAAATACCCTTAAGTTTAACATTAAAAAAAAAAAAAAAAAAAANAAAAAAAAAAAAAAAAAAAAGAGATCAGGGATTAAATTGGGATTTTGAAGGTGGTGGAACTCTCAGTTGTGACTGTGGGGTTAGCAGGCAGCTGGGGATGAGTGAATTGGTGACTTACCAAAACAGATCAAAAAGTCAAAACAGGTTCCACAACAGTTGATAAGTGGAGCTTTGCACTGAATTGCGAATGTCTCTGCATGCCACAAAATCAGCAAAGCATTTTTTTAGAACCCATTTCCTGGTATATTTCATTGGATCCCATGTTTCAAATGGCAGCCAACCTGTGAAATTAATATGAGGATAGACAAATTCTCAAAATTTAAGCTGCTCACTGCTGCTGTTCTGGTCTGTGGCACTGCTGCAACTCTGAGCTCTGACTCTGCTGCCATTAAATTGACATTTGCCCCTAGATTTAATAAGCATACATACAGAACTTAGTTCCTTCAGAAAGAAATATATAAATATATCAATATGTTTTTGTATATTTGCGGTATCTATTTCAAACACATTTTATTACATTCGTGTTTATTAATTTAGTTGACGCACTTTCTTTTAGAATAATGAGAAATGAGAAATACCCTTTGGCAACTTCTTCTGACGCTTCTCTTTCTCTGTCCATCTCTGTAAGACACAGTGAATTGGAGTAATACATTACAGTAATGGTAGCCAAATGGTTGGTCAGACTTAGGTAGGGATTGTGGCTCAGTGACTATACCCAAACTAGCTAAAATATCCAACTGGCAAACTAGCAAACTTTCTCTTCATATAATTTGATACCAACTGGGACGACTCAAAAGTTGAGATAAGAATATGGCATTCCCACAGCAGTTGCGTGATTGAACCAAAGATGTCTGGCCTAAGATTTACGTTGCTCAATTGTCAGTTTCCTCTGCTGCAGTCTGCAGAGGGTGAGCTGCAAAATGTTTCCAATATCAACATATTTAAAGAAACCATTTAAAACTCTTCCTACAGATGTGCTGTAGACTGCTGCCATCAGCTGTGACAAGCTGAATCTGATTGGCTGGCAGAAGCCTCCATATTTTCAGCAATGCAGATACAGATACAGACCATCTAATATTACCACACTTGTCTAAAGGAATTATCTTGCTCATCACATATTTCTATGCTTTATGTTTTGCTACCTCATTTATAGAGGTCAAGCACGGCGCACACAAACACACACACACCTCTGAGTACAGTGTATGAGATCCCAAACTCACGGTGTCTCTTTCATTTCACCAGTTATTCCATGATATTTATTGAGGATTAGCTGTTTCAGCAACTGCAGCAGACTTTAAATGAAACATGTATGCTGGTCTTACATCTAAAGACTTTCTTAGCCTTCTCCGAGTATGTTTAGGGTACACCACCCATTAATCTATGATCATTTCTATCTATTTCATATCGTGCCTTTGGGAAATGGATCCTGGATTATGTACAAGTAGAATCATAACAAAAATCAATAGAAAGAAGCAGTATCAGTAGGATACTGATGGATTGGAGTTAATAGAAATTTTAATCAGTTATTGTACAATAGCTTCTTCCTATGAATAGTTACATGAAATTTGAGGACCACATTGTAAATGAACCACTTGAATCTAAACACTGCTTTCTCCTTAAATTTTACTCCAAAGTAGGGATGGATGATATGGCCTAAAAAAAAAAAAAATAAAAAAAAATAAAATAAAATAAAAAAATGATTTTTTTCAGACTTATGGATGATTCTCCATTTTAATCTCGTTTGTTCTTGTTTTCTCCAAACAAAATAAAAAAAAAGATAAAGCCACAATTCAAATAAGTATTTTCTTTATTAAAATAATAAAAATAATGATACTTTTAAATAAAATTGTAGGGCTTTCTAAAAAAAAAAAAAAAAAAANAAAAAAAAAAAAAAAAAAAATTTACAGGTTCCTTATGAGAAACCTGTAAATTGCCTGTCTGCTGCCTCTGGCTTAAAGGTCCCATATCATGAAAAACATGTTTTTCCTCACCCATGCATATATACTATAGTCATCCTTCAGCCTATCAAACCTGAGAATTTGGAATGCCAAAACCTCTGCATTGTTTCCATAGCCCACATTTTAGGTAAACGTGTTTCTACAAGCCATTTTGATTTTGGTCTTTTTTGTTACATAACAAAAAGACACATTTGCCTAATGTCCAGCTCCAAGGCAGACAACCACTCCCACTCCTCTCTGCTGTCAGTGCCTATAGCCACCATTGTTGTAGTTTGCTAATACNGACAACCACTCCCACTCCTCTCTGCTGTCAGTGCCTATAGCCACCATTGTTGTAGTTTGCTAATACATACTCGGAGATGTTGAAGTTTCGAGTGAAACACGCCAATTGGTTTACTTGTTTATGAGAAGTAAACCAATATGGCAAAATGCCTGCCATATTGGTTTACTTGTTTTCTGCATATTCATGGTTTGTACCCTCCTCCGGAACCCAAGCAATCAGGCAGCCAATCAGAGCAGCGCCTCATTAACATAGCATCCCCGCCCACTCAAAACAGCTCATAGTGATGGCAGGCAGAAACTGGGAGGAAGAAGGTCTCTCAGAGCCTGGATGTGTGGGGTTTTTTGGAACAGATATCATAACCTTGGTTTAAAGACCCATTTGACATGTTTTAAACTGCTAAAAANTTTTTGGAACAGATATCATAACCTTGGTTTAAAGACCCATTTGACATGTTTTAAACTGCTAAAAAAAAAAAAGCATGACATGGGACCTTTAAGGCTCTGTGGCATGTTACAGTATTCCCACCTGAAGTCCCTCTTATCGTATGCAATGACATTGGAAAATGATGCAGCTAACATCATTTGCTTTTTCGCTGGAGCTTTGCGACTGCAGCATCTGTATCTCACAGTGCCACATTGCTGCCACTCAGCTGGATGTTTCTGTCACAAGTGCTTAAATATATTTGAAGTGCTCTTCATAGTAGCTACAAACTTTACATACAATGTTGGTTTGATCACTGTTGTGAAGTGCAGAACCGAACCACTTCCAAATGGCTGAAGTGATGAAGCGACATTACCTTTTTTAGGAATGAGCTCATCTTCGTCGAAGTTTGTTGGCATCTTGACAGCATGTCTGACCTGCTTTCAGCAGGTCAGACATGCTGGACAAGCTTTGTGGATGTGGTATCAACAAGCGTGATGAATGATTGACTGGTAGGTTTAATGCACGAAACAGGCTTGTTTGACAGAAAGTGACCCGCTGCTGCATTTCCCCCATTAAAAATAGTTAAATATAAGTTTTTACAAGAAATCTAGATTTTTTTCAATTCAGCCGTTTTTATACATTGTGCCAAAACATAAAATCGAGTTAATCAATTAAATTGATTTATCTCCCAGCCCTACTTTAAAGCTTCAGTCCAAAATTGGTGTAAAGCACTCTTTACTCCCAAAAGGTACACTCTAGTACATGAGTGAAATAGGAATGTGGCCCACATTGGGAACCCTCCAAAGTTTTCAGCCTGATAGAATAAAAGATTCTTGGAAACCTTTTGACCTTGACTAATATTCTACCATTCTAATAAACAACTAATTCTATGGCTCTGAACAATGCCAAAGGCTCTGCTGTGTTGACGAGGTTAACTGGCAAGTGTGCAACGTATGTTCATTTCCATTAACTGTCCAACAATACAGCTGCAACTGTGCATTCAACTACAAAGTACTACACAGTCTTCCTCCATCTACTGTGCAGAAGCAGCAGAGAAAAATGGATTCAGAAAATTGGAAAGAGAAAAATGCCAGAATCACGGAAAAAGGCAATAGTCTACATGTCACAATAAGACTGCTTACCATGTTGCTGCTGCAGTGCAACTCTGACAGTTGTCTGCCTCCTCCATCCATGAAAGCAGTAAAACAAGCAGAGATGTCCAGGAGAAAGAATCATCAGTTTCATGCTGTACCTGCATTTTATTCAGGTTTCTACATATTTAAAAGAACAGAGTGAACAGGAGGCCTGCCATTTTGATGAGATGCTGGTGTCTATGTTCACATTTCAGGCAGAATGCATCAATCCATCTCTGGCTTAGACTATTCCTCCTCCACACAGAGGCTTTAATGACGGGCTGAGGTGAATCCTGACATTTATGTAGAAAAGTGAAGGCTTATTTCTCAAAATGATATATGAGAACAGAAATGAAAATCTGGTGTATTGCAATCACAGAGCTGATCTCTGGTGAACAGTCTAAACCATTTTTTTCCATCTACCACCGTCACATCTTCTAATCATTCCATTTCTAGCTTTGCCCCTCCCTTGTGATCATTCCCCTTCTTTTTTTCCTTAACTCCAGTCAGTTCTTATCATACAATACATTTTTCCATTTCATCTTACCATCCTGTTTTGAATTTTCTTTCCTTTTCAGAAGTGTTTGCAAGCATCTAGGACCACAGTTCTCTATGGGAAATCTTTCATTCACCAAACAGGTCTTAAAACTTTTTTGTAACTGAACTAACACGAGTTTGCGAAGTGTCAGTTACCTGCTGAAGCAGCAAAACTGAAAAATCAAACTCTCAAATGGGGTTTCTGGTAAACAAAGTTATCTGAACATTAGTGGCAAGCAAAAACAACAGCCATTGCCTATAACCAGGGCTTTTCCTACATAGAGAAGTGTGAGGCGGCCGCCTCCGTCAAATTTTGTGCCGCCTCCATCTCTGGTAGGTGTCTTCATGGAAAATCTTTCTAACAAGCATTGCAATTGATGGATTTCTGTCATTTGTAACTGCAATTAAGGCATTGCAGCTGATGTGGTGCGAAATGCCGCTGTGTGCTGTATTGTAATCAGCACAATGCACCGATGTCGACAACCCACCCAACTCATCTTGAAACACAGACCAAGGAGTCTAACGCGCACGCAAGTCAGAGGGTGCAGAGAGAAACTCTGTGGCACAAGTGAGGGCGCGCACCGGCTGAGGTAATTCCGGCCCTGCGAGGCTCCTGGTGCACCTGAAAAGCAGACTGATCCAGATGCTTTTTCACTGTGTTGTCTTGCTGTTCTAGCAGACACTGATGAACACGAGATTAAGCAGTGAATTTGAAGCCGTAAATAATTATAATTTAAATGATTAAACATTGCAGAATTCAGAGAGCGTTTCGTTTAATATTGGTCGGGACACAATATGCTCAGTCATGCATGTTTACTTGTTGTCTCTCTGTTTTTCTATCTCATAGACACATACAAAGAACCTAATTGTACAAAATATGTACTGTATTCACGTAGGCTATGTATTTAAATAGTCTTTGCTGGATAGAATTAGATCACTCAATTGATTTGAGATTTGAGTTAAAGATGTGCCTGTTTGGAAAGGACTGGACTTTATGGTGTGTGCTGCAGCCTGCCATAAATACCCGTAGAGTGGAGCATCTATACTGTCGTGCCCAGAGTGTGTTCAGACCGGGCTGGACTTTATGGTGCCTGTCAAAAGTGCCCGTGATGCAGAGCATATGCTGCTGTACCCAGAGCATACCCTGCCATGCAGACTACTTTTTACCAGTACAGCTCAATTCAAGAACCGCTCATCTAAACAACTTAACACACAACACTGCACATCCTTGGGTCCTGAGCATTATACCTGCATAATTTCAATTTCATACAGTGCCGGGTTCTAGAGAACTTGGTGCCACAGACAGACAGACAGACAGACAGAGAAACTGCAATTATAATAACATAATTGTCATTTTCTTCAATCATATAATTATTAGACCTCCTAAAACATGTTGCTTGTAAAAAGTGTTTACTTGAACCAGCTGATACACATGCACGTGTGTGCATGTGTACCAACTGGTCAGGATGCAGGGTCGGACTGGCCATCGGGAGAAGCAGGACTTTTCCCGGTGGATCAGCCAGTGGCCTTTGCACTGCACAATATAATATTAATTAAAATTACGGTAACTTAAACAAAGCAAACATAATTTGTTTTTAAATGTACATTTTACATTTTACAAGTTGGCGCTTAGATGAAAAATGGATTCTAAAAAGAAAAAGGATGGCATGAAAAAATAGTGGACAATTAGTGACATTCCCCCCCTCCATGCGCACACACACACACACCTTAAATTCAGGTAAAAATTAGGATCCCAATCCGACCCTGTCAGGATCATACCACCTTCGCCTCATTTTGCAGCCAGGACAACCCCCAATAACGCAAGCAAGCCACAGGAACAAACAGCATGAGCAGCAGTACTGAGACATTGCTGCTGTACTGCGCTGATCTTAAGTCAGTGTCCAAACTCTGGAGTAGATCCTGCACCTGCTGCTGCTGCTGCACAGAGTCCTTAGCTCCAATTTCAAGGTTCCTTCCGTGATACTTTATCTCTGAAGTGATTAGCAACAAACAGCTCCATCAATCAGATGGTGGAGCCCAAGAGAGCACCAGGGCTGATCTAAAGACAGCTCCAGGCTGCCAAACCACTGCAGATTCTGCTGACACAATGTTCTGCCACACAGTCTTTCAAACTGCTCTTCAACTAAACTGATTCCTGTATCACAAAAAAGACTTACAGTATCTGTTGAATGTTACACCTGAAAGCCAAGTATAGCTATTAAGAACAATTAGACAGACACAGGCTTTCTAGACATCACAGCAAAGCACTAAAATTAAGATGCAGTGGTGAAACTGCAAGGAAAGGTTACAAATTACCATACAAATTAACATAGACTCAATAGATATAGATTTGCCCAATTAATATCACTTTTCTCACAGAAAACTTTGTAAATCCATCAATCTATCTCAACTTGTTTTGGGATTGTGGATTTAAAAGATCTGAAGTGTTTCTGTTACTGAGAATAATCTATAAGCACTGGGCTACGTAAAACATTGAAATCATACAGTGAGTATGAGAATCAATTTCAAGGTTTACAAGTCTACCCGCAGAGAGTTTCCCAAATTATATAAAAGTAAATAAACTGTGAAAGTAACAAGCATTGTTGCATTGTATAGGAATTGTAGGAAGCTTGAAATTTCTGGGGAACTAGACAATTCCCAGTTTGACCTAATCAAAATTAAAAATTATAGGACTTGTGCAGCAGAACATAGTGCCTAAATTTGTTGTTTCCATATCTGCATCCAATATCCGCTAACATCCATGACAACATGATTAGAAGTCATTGGGAGTCCAGTCATTTCCGAGTGAGTGAAGATGCTCTGCAAAATGCATCTTATTGCCTCAGAAGTGTTGTCTACAGCTGAGCTCATCAACAGTTGAATGTGTGTACTTGCTTCCACCATCTGATGTGACATCTTTAATCACCCAGTCAAACACAGACTTTCAAAGCTTTTCTGTGCCTTCCAGAAAGTTTGCAGGATTTAGATTTCTTCTATTAAATGCTATCTAATTAGCTCTTGGTACTTACGTTAACTCATCAACACAATGTACCATTGTGGAAGGCAAAACCAAACTAGTCATAAATACATTTATGGGCCTGTTCAAAACTTTGCAGCTACACGAAAGCTCTACAGACACAATCAAAGCTTCTCAGAACACCCACAATCAGTCACAAAAGAGAAACCAATCAACAAAGCTGCCAGCAGTGCAATGCACGATGGCAACGCTTAGTAGAACATCTGTATGTTACCGTGGCAGCAACTGCAGAAAAGCACCATTTCCTGATGAAAAATTCTGACTAACTGGATAAAGGACCATTTCTTCCACCCCCTACGCTCCTCAGAAAAAATAACAATTTTCCAAACAATTGCCTTTGTGGGTATAACAACAGTAAGTCAGACATGCATGAGGTGCTCATATACTGCCAGAATGATTCATCACGAGAGAGGCAGAGTAAAAATTACAAACTCATT
This sequence comes from Lucifuga dentata, assembly GCA_014773175.1. Lineage (NCBI taxonomy): Eukaryota > Metazoa > Chordata > Actinopteri > Ophidiiformes > Bythitidae > Lucifuga > Lucifuga dentata. The sequence continues at coordinate 135,002 of VXCM01000070.1, read as the reverse complement.
TACTGCCAAACAAGCCACTAATATGCTTTTCTCTTTCAACCAAAACATCAAACATGTTGGCTTTCTAGTATTTGTGCAGGAAGACACATTCAAATGAGGACCATTAATGAGCATTATGAGCAAATATCACGGAAATATGGTTTCTATGATAGTCTTAGCATAGATAGTTGAGCTCTTTAGGAATTTAATTAACTTTGTTGGGCTTCTGGCTGAAACAAGGCAATTGTCATTAATTACATGCAAACGGATTTACATTGCATCAGTCCTGCATTCACAGGGATAGAATTCATTATAAAAACGAATCCTTGAAAACTAAATTTAATGATGGCTCTGTTTTGCTTCTTACATGCAGAGATATTACTCAGATTCTGCTTTGAATAACTACCCTTCGCCTTGAGGGGAAATCCCACTGAGAAGCAGAGCGTTACACTGTAAATATGTCTCAAATAGTAATACAAACCTTAAAAGCCTAATGCTGACCATACACTATGAAATATTTAAGGTTATTTCAGAGTTTCTCATAAAAGTCAAAGAAAAATAAAGACACTTACATTATGACATTAATTGTGAAAACTCGTTATACCAACTTTTTTCTATTAGCTTTTGTTTTTAAAACAATCAAACATTCTCAATCTCTACATCTTTAGTCTCACCCAAACAGTGTATGTTTATCAATGTGAGGCTACAGCCAGTAAATGCATTCTCTTTGACTGGCAGCAAACTTGTACTCCTGCTACAATAGACTGTAGCAGACATATCAGTACATCAGATTGTGTGACAGACACAAACTACAAGAGCAACAAACATTTTAATAGTCACAGAAATCCTGAGGAGCTTCCTTATGTCAGCGGCAACTTGCAATCTGTGTCTCTGCTCTTTGTGTGTTTGGTCTGTTGTCAGATGTGCAGACTTGAGGTCGAGTGTAAGTCTATGGTCGTTGTTGACTTTTAAACAAAACGACAAGTCAAGATAAAAAAATCTCTGAAAGAATCTGATTGGTGTTCACTTAAACAACTGAACACCAATCCCAGATCTTTTTCGCAAACCACACGTGATTTTCGCAATTTCGCAAGAATTTGATTTCCACTCAGAACTCGAAATTTCTGACCTCCAGCTGGGAAAAGTCGGAATTCTTACGTGAAAAGTCGGAAGGTTTCTCAACTTGAATTCAGTAATTAATTTCTCCATTTATAAATGAATGTTTAGAAGTATTTTCTTTAAATCAATCAGCATGCAGACACGGTACAGGAACCCTGGCAATACAGTTGCTGTTTTGAAACATAAATGTTAAATACTATGTATTCCATCCATCCATCCATTCTTTATACCTACTTATCCTGTGCATGGTCACAGAAGGCTGGAGCCTTTTTCAGCATTCATTTGGCGAGAGGCATGGTGCTCCCAGTCTAAAACAGGGCTACCCCACACAGAGACAAGTTCATTCATACTCACAGTTACACTTACGGCCATTTAGGCTACATTTACATTACAGGTATTGATGCTCAATTCCAATCTTTTGCCTATATCCCATTTTCTGGACAGTGTATTTACATTTTCTTTCTTAAGTGGCTCCTGTGTTTACACAGCTTTGACGTGCAGCAGCCCATGTGCAGAAACACAGGTTTGCACATGTGTATGTACATTTCTGAGACGGATGTAAACGAAACGCTGCAATGGACGAAAATGAGAGAAATATATATATATATATATGATCACAACTTTTGAATGAGGAGAGAAACATTCGATAGGTTGCACAAGCATTTATCACCAAGACTCTCCCATCAGAATATGCCTTTTCATCACGCAATCACAGTGCAGAAGCAGGTGTGAGCTGGACTGTCAAAGGCTGGAAACGGGAGCCTGTTATCGCACATTAGCACATCTGTTTGGCGTAAGCATCACAACAGCATGTCTGATATATGTAGCATGTCCTCCATTTCTGTTGACAGAGAGCAGTCATCATATTAAATGCTTATGTCATTCATATACGGATAAAGTAGAATAGTGTCACATTTCATTACACACAACTCTGCATGGCAAGTAAATTCTAATCTGTGTATTTAGATCACAGTCACATTGACAGATATCTGATATACATCAGATTTATTTTCCACATAATCATATGGCCCTAAACGGATCTGAGAATATCTTCATAACACACATCCACTTGTACCTGGTAGTGTAAATGTGGTATTAGAGTTTCCATTCAGCTACCATGCACTTCTGAAACCTATACAGACAGGGAGAACATTCAGATTCTACACAGAAAGGGCCCAATCAGATTCAAACCCAGGACCTTTTTGTGTGGGGCAACAGTGCTAAGCAATGAGCCCCTGCTGTGTTGAATACCAGAAAGAAACTGACACTGTAATATAATATGGAGCATCTTCATTACACTATGCTCAGTAGCATGAAAACAAGAATGAATGGTCCAGTAAGCAACCCCTGTAAACAATTTAATCAGTTATTCCTTAGTCTTATTAAATGCCATAATTATCTTATTATATGCAAGTAAACCTAATGACTATCTTCTAACATATAGCCATAATTCTTCATAAAGGCAAGCAACGCTCACTTGTGTCTTAACTAATGACATTCAAAGAACCAAATGGAGACAATGCAACAAAGCCACTGGGGTTTCAGCATCGAGCATGCCAGCATCATTTATTTAGCTACACCCTTTGGCTCTTGATAACAGTTCTGGCTAAAGTCCACAAGATTAGACTGTAATAAGAAAGAAGAGCAGCTTGTAGCGACAGAAAACCAAGCTAAGGATTTAAAGAGAAGGAGAATCCATGTCTTCCTAGGCCTTCAAGGCTCAGCTGAATGAACCATAACCAGGTTACTGGAGCTGTGCATCTAAGACTTTCAGCAGTGTACCTTCCTGAATCATCCATTTGCAAATCGTGATACTGCCAGCAGTGCTCACAGAAGGGGAGAGCTCCCTTTATCTCTAGATTCGTATTTGCACTCATATTTTCACATTTTATTATGCTGCCTCTTTTCCCTGTAGTTATTTTTACAAGACATTCACTTACTGCTAAATTGTTAACAACACTGGGTTCAATTTCAATCATTTAAAAGGGAGATTTTCAAAAGCTGACAAATCCCTTCACACCACAATATTTCACACTCTAGATTCAGTTGTGCTTTAATTTGGCTATAGCACCATTATCCCAGGGTTACTGTGAACTCAAATCACAGCAGATAGCTAGTATTCTCCCTCTCCATTCCTCTCTCTCTCAATCTCTCTCTCTCTCTCTCTCTATCTCCTCTCTGTCTCTCTGCATTTCTGTCAACGTTCCTTCCCCCCAGCTCCTCCCTCCTAAAGGCAATCCAACAATGTCTTGCTCATTGATCAGAGAGAGGACTGGTGCAGTGTGGAGGTAAATGGCTGTCACAGGGAATGATAGACCTTAATGCAACCATGGTTGCTCCTGAGGGTGCTCAGCTTCCACTTATAGAATGTAAGAATATCCCCCCCCCCCNCCCACTACCACCACTTACTGGAAACATTCCATCATTTCAGCAATCAGACAGTAGTTAAAGTAAAATATCTGCCACAGAAAGCATCTGATCAGCTTCTTTTCAACTGCGCATCAGTGACACAGGATAAACAACTTCAAACACAAATAATTAGCATAATCTTGAGTAGCATGACTGATTATTTCACTGTAAGAGTTTGGAGGATGCTTGTTATTTTTTCAAATCTGTGTAGTGTAAGCCTGTTAAAGGAGTATACTGGTGATTTTGCATGTTTGAGCTCAATAAATAAATCCGTATATAACCATTTTACAAAACATAATAGTTTTCTTGTTATTTTTCCAAATCTGCTACTCTTCATCACTTATGCATGACTGCAGAAGGGATGGTCAATTTAATTTCTTTGTAAAAGCCATCTTCTCCTCAAGTTATATTCCCTGCCGGAGACATACATTTTCTTCCCATGTAGCTCCGCGTTGATTGGTTAAATTACGTTACCTCAACAAAAAATTTAATAGACATCGAGTTTACTGTGATGACTACTTATCTCAAGCACGTTTCAAGTGTCTACAACTTGATTTTTGTAGTGTACTAAAATAAACTGAAACCAAAGGAAGGTTTAAAAAAAAGTTCTAAACTTTACCACTTTGAAAATGGATGGCAGGAATGTAACATGTATGCGGGTTGTATGTATTGGGTTCAAACATATAAAACCACAGGTATTTAATGTCATTACAGTCAGAATTTCCAAGAGCCTCCCCATAAAAAAGGACTATTTTTCACTGTGTTTAAGTAAGAGAATAAGTAAATGTAAGAGGATGCTTGCATTTTTACATGACTCTAGCCAGGTTATGGATGTCCACTTTGATATTTATGAGAAATTCAAATTGAAAATTCTCTAATACAGGTGAAAATGTTATTAAAAATGGGATCCCCTGTCCATGCATGCCTGTCAGATTTATGGCTGTAGAGCACATATGTCAAACTCAAGGCCCATGGGCCGCATCCGGCCCATGGCACAATTATATCTGGCCCATGAGATAATATCTAATTTCTATAATCACTAGTCCACCTGTATATAGCGTGCACATTACGGATACTACAAATCCCAAAACACATTGCAACAGCCGCTGCGTCAATCAACACCTGCGAGCACCAGCTCCCCTCCCCTCCATGCCCATCCAGTCACTTTTAATGAATTTTAAGCTAGCCCGCGGAAGATATGGCCACATGAAAGGTGGACTCTGAAAACAGGGGCTTTCAACACAGGTGGGAGTTAGAGAAGCTGTTTACTGCCATTAGGGATAAACCTGTTTGCCTTGTTTGCAGAGCTGATGTGGCCAGAATTAAAGAATATAGCATAAGAAGACATGATCACATTTAAAATATTCTCATTTTGCTTGTTGGTGTTATGAAAAACAGAGTGATTTTAGATTCCCCTTCAGAAAAATTAGTTTTCTGGCTCTTTTTGATTGCTTGTGATAAAACTTTTTCATTGGAAATGAGTCAGTGAAACACTGCTGATAGAGAGGAAGACATAATAAAAAAAAAAAAGATTGATGTTGATGTGTTATTTTGAATTTGATCTCTCATTTGTCTGTTTTTTCCATACCTCTTTGTTCTGAATTCTATAAGATGGGAGCAGCGGTTAAAGTTAAGTTCATATATTAGTGTATGAATAATTTGTCATAACACCACTGATGAAAACGAGGCCAATTTAAGTCTGTTTTCAATAAAGGTTGACCCTGTTTGGCCCTTGACTTGGATCCAGTTTTTAATTTTGGCTCCCTCTGTGATTGAGTTCGACACCCCTGCTGTAGAGTATGGTAAGATGAATGTTGTTTATTTCTAAACTAAGCTAAGTGGCATGATTTTTCAACAGTTGGTTCACACCTCCACACCTTCCCAGTAGCATATATGAAGATGTGTAATTGGCATAAATTACATTGTAAAGTCAAATGAGCAAGATGCATCCATTATGAAATCCTGTTATAAAGTTTTAGTAGACCACAGTGCAACTTTTTAAACACCATGCAGCAACTACAAACACAGCCTGCACCGCAGAGAATCACACAGTAATGACCTTTTTGGCAGAGAGAAATACTTTGAAGTACTCCAAAAAAGTTAACTCACTATTGAATATAATAAAATGTCATGTACTGAAGAATACAGGCATATTATGGAGAATTCCACATTATTAAGGATTGTAAAACAGTTGCAATAACACCAATCAAGATAGCGTTATATGCTGCATGTTTTGAGTATTTCTGTGACTTTGTTAGAATGAAGCTTACCGGTGTATTGCAACAGAAACATCGTCTTCAGCCGCAGATTTAGGGGTTAACAATCCCACCGGGGGGGNGGGGGGGGGGGGGGGGGGAGTCAGCAGTCTGATGTAAGTGCTTGAGGTGAAGAAGTTTTTCCTCCTTTACGGTTCCTGTTGTACGCAAACCATACGCTTGTTAGCTATACCTCTGTTAGCTAACGGTGAGCTTTATGTGTTACCACCTGCCTGACAGCACGCGCGGCTCTCTCTGTTAGCGTCAAGCTAGCTACAAGATAAAAACATCCGGACAACACTTTCACAATAAACTAACGTTCCAGAACAGATACTGCAACCGGTTTCTTTTTCTGTAAGAAAACAGCACGCCGAATTTGATTAAAGACGGATTCGATGCTGTGTTGTTGTTTTCAACGGATATTATTAATTTGTGCTTTCTGCTTTTATTTTGAAAGTACGCACACTTTTTAGCTTGCTTGACCGGTTGTTTAATTTTAAAGGAGAACGTTTTTACACATCAAATTCATTTTGTTGATCAGAAGAAACACTGTTCAGTTTGTGAAAATTACTCTCTAAAGGCTTTTGTGGCTTAGAGGTCACTGAACAAAGTCAGGGAAATTGACAAGGAAACTTATGACATCACAAGGGTTAAGTATGATATCACAAGGGATCCTGTTGGTGCTACAGCCACAAGCCTTTATACAGTTGTTTTGACATGCTATAAATAATAACCTGAACTGTATGTGTAACATTGATTGGGAGGGCCCAGGGGAAAACGAAATTAGTCAAACTAGTGCAGTGCCCGTTCAAAACAGGCCTGTTCGGAACGGGCTGGACTTTATGTGCGCCGCAGCCTGCCATAATTTTATTCTGCACATCCTCGTGAGCTAGCTTTGTTTGCTGTACTGGGTCGGGGGTTGAGACTGTGCCACTGCACCGGAGCATATGCTGCCGTGCCCGGACCGTATCCTGCCGCACAGAGNGTTGAGACTGTGCCACTGCACCGGAGCATATGCTGCCGTGCCCGGACCGTATCCTGCCGCACAGAGTACTTTTTACCTGGCACAGCTCAATTCGAGAACCAGTCATCCAAACAACTTTGCACGTGACAGTGCACGTCCTTGGGTCCTGATCATTATACCTACCGAATTTCAACTTCATACAGTGCCGGGTTCTAGAGAAATTGGTGCCACAGACAGACAGAGAAACTTATAATAAGATACCATTGGTAACTTAGCCAGGACTGGAGAATCTACAGGGACCTATTTTTCTGACAATGCATGAGATTTTTTTTTTTTTTTTTTTTTTTTTGGGGAAAATTTACCTGGTGTCTACAACTTTGATGAGAAATCTTAAGCTTGCTTGTTACTGAGTGGAGGGAGGAGGGGTGCCCATAAGAGGTGTAAAACCATGAAACAGCTCAGACCACAAAATTGTATGGTACTATTGCTGTGCTCGACAGACCTCGGAAGTCGAATTTTTCCCAGTTGGAAGCTCTAACTTCCAACCTCAAACCAGCCAAATGTAATCAAAAAAGCATAGCTGAACACCAATAAATACTGTAAAAATTAATTAAACTTNCAAATGTAATCAAAAAAGCATAGCTGAACACCAATAAATACTGTAAAAATTAATTAAACTTAGTAATTTTGCTAACTAAGGTAAAGTTAGACTACAGGACTGTTTGTGTTGTTTTACAATGATATTAATCACTGTTTTGGTATTAAACTTTATGCAGAGAAGTAATATTATGAAATTATTTACACTTACATATCAATGGCAAACAGTTATCATACCAAATAGATAGCTAACTTGGCGATATATTCTGACCTTTTCTTTCAGTTTCATGCAAGAAAAAATACTTTATTTGCTTGTTAGCTGATCATTTCTATCCACGGGCGCTGCCATGTTGAGTGACGTCATACTCGGCCAGTTGGGGTAGATAATTTTGTCGTAGTTTCCCAGCCGGAGCTCCGACTTCAAGTGCTGTTCCAATGCATTTTTCCAAGTAAGAAGTCAGAAAAATCTGANAGCCGGAGCTCCGACTTCAAGTGCTGTTCCAATGCATTTTTCCAAGTAAGAAGTCAGAAAAATCTGACTTCTGAGGTCTGTTGAATGCAGCATCCACACAGGTATGTTCTGCTCTCTGTTTTTGTTGCTTACAAAAGGTATGGCTGAACAGATCTTAAGTTTGTCACACCTTTTTCATGGGTCCCATACATGTCATGAGACCCAATCTGACTTTGATATAAATCTCTAATGCAGAACTAGCACAAAAATAAACTAGCACATTTGTATTCATATCTCTACAATAAAATGTGACTACAATAATACGTGTTGTTTGAATTTGATGTAGATAATTTTCAGCCAAAATAAAACCACCTTATGGACAATGGAGGCCTTCTCTTTAGATTTCAGCAATTGGCTTGTTGAAGGCCTCTCTAGTATTCAAACTGCCCATGTGGTTCATCACCAACTTGCTTGACTCTTCACTACTCGACTCTTCACTTGATATCACAAAGCTGTTTCCTGCAGACAGCAACACAAATGTGTTAACCATCTCTGACAATAGTGTAACATCATCTGCCCTCAGCAGCTTAGTTTGAGTAATGTGTTTGTCGAAATTCTGAACCATCAGTTTTTGTTACAGAAGAAGCTTTTGAGGTAAAATTGCCAGAATCTTGTGCCTGACAAAAGTCCCTGTACATTGTGTACTTACATTTTTGATATCAGTTTGTGTGTATATTTCATAAAGGCACATAGCAGAGAAACAACAGCAAAACCAAACAGCAATTTGGTCTGACAAGGATAAGCATTCTCCTATAAAAGATGCACTGGCAGTATCTGTTGTTATACTTGTAAAGCAGTGAACATACGTAGCTTAGAAAATAAAAGAAAAAAATGTCAAATTTCTAATATTGCTCACTGCCAAATGTGCACCATTTACAAACACTGCAGTGAGGGAGAAATCACTCCTTGAAATGAAAAGTTAGATAAATGCCTGGCAACAGCTGACCCTCTGTTTTCTCCTTGCCCTCTTTGAAACTGTTTATTCTGCATTTAGCAGTTGACACAATGTCTCCTTGAAAAGTTGTTTTGAATTACTGTTCCTTCACCGTGGAATGACAAAAAAAAAAAAAAAANAAAAAAAAAAAAAAAAAAGGTCAGAGACAAAAAAAAGGAATGTCAGACATATCCTGAAGTGGAAAAGAATTAGGCACATTGTGTATCCATCATGCACTGCAAAAAAGGTTCTCAGCACTGATTTTTAAACAACTTTGATGTAATTACAGAAATAAGTAAGGCATCTGCTGTTCACCAAGCAGCAATGTGCATTTCTCAATCTGCACAGCCAGTTTCTGGTTATGGAAATTGCATGTTTACAGCAAGCCATCGCAGCATAGTGATTATATGTAAAAGCAACACAGCATATAAAATATATTAAAGTGCCTGGTGTTTGAATACTTTAAAAGTCAAAGAGTGCTCTTGTGACCAAACTTAGCTTATTATGGCAACAGAAAGTCATTAATCATCTGCACTGAGACAATGTAGCTTGAAATAGAGTTTGTCTTTTAGTGCATTATGTACAATACATAAAGGGCAAAGTTTTACAAAGAATAGGGCTCTTGAGTTTAACCGATAGTTTTCTAAGAGGTATTTGTCATTTGCCTTTTCACCACTGTAAGCAATTTGTAATGTTTAGATAAACATGCAGACTGTTATTCAGAAACTCATGAGGCTTCATATACTGTAGCTAATCATAAGGGACTGAAAGTGCAAGAGTCCACAATGGGCATATGAAGGAAGACAACCACACACAGTTCAATGCTTTTATTTGTTCAGCACGGTTCAAGCTGGTTGTTTGCAAAATGCATGACAAGCTGAATAAGTCATGGTAAGGCTCATTATTGTATTTAGTTTTCGCCAATTTTCACTAAAACATATAAAGAATTTTTTTGAAAAAAAAAAGGTACCAGCAGTAAAAAAAAAAAAAAAAAAAAAAAAAAAAAAAAACAATTTCCATCTCAATTTTATTTATTTTATGTCAATGCATCCACTATTAATCATATTTTACAGTAAACAAGTTTATCTAGCAGTGATGGCAGCTTCCAGTAATAAAAAGTTAAATGCAAATTTACTGCTAATTATGTGCGAGCATTAACTGGGTGCATATGTGTGTGTTTTTGGAGACTGACAGACAGAGCAGGGTTCTGTGCTCTGTCAGCTCAGCCTGTAACAAAGCACAATATAGTTGGTTAGCCCACAGTGATCAGCTTGAATTGACCCTGAAACAGTACTGGTCCACAAGGATTTCTTCTGATTACCCCTCTGTCAGAGAGTATAACAATGAAATGCTTACAACTACTGAGCATTTGTGCTGCACATGGGATTTTACTAATAGAATTTTCATCTGGATTTGTCTGTTATTTAATATTCCTCCAATTTTCACCTGCTTTTGATTGTTTCATAGTGTTTTGTGCAAGATGGACTGACATACACTGTAGATGCAGTAGAGGTCTATAATGTGCATTACATTAGATATTCAATGGTGTGTCATTGTAAATGTACAGTATTACAGTAACCCCGTTGTGGAGGGGTATTTTGAGTGTATAGTTCCTACATATATAGTAACCATAATGTAATACTCAAATAAAGCCAAATACGATTTGTGTGATGATGTAGCAGAGTTCAGTTAAGTGGTTGTGCAAAGTGTGAAATGTGTCAGTTGTGTCAAATGTCAGCACGATTATTGGATGGGGATATCAATGAGCAGAGGCAGATGAAGCTGACTTCAGAGGAAGGCATAGCTCGATGCAACACTAAGCAGATCAGAGCAGCATAAGACAATCCTTATTTATACAAAAAAGCAGGAAGAGGGTTTTAAAATCCCTGACTGGCTCAGAGGAATTATTTCATGCATTGGTTGTATTGGCCTTTAGTGGTCCTACAGAAACGTACAGGGCTCCTTTTTTACTGCTCATGTTTTCACCAAAGGAAGGCAGTCATAAATAATCTTAATGGCTTCCAGACTGAATTCAATTACCTCTGTCACCCAATAGAAATGAATAAAAGCCAGTATGTGCTCTTTTTCTATTTTTGTGTCCCTGGGGGGGGGGGNGGGGGGGGGGGGGAATGATGTTTGCATTTCTTCAATTTTCAGACAATGCTTTTCTCTCCATGGCTTGCTTAGTCAGAAAATTCATTTAATCAAATGCTAATTTGACATAATACCTAACATATGCAGAAGACCTTCTCTGGCTTTTATAGATGTCACTCTGTATTAACAACAAAACAGTCTTGCCCTGCAAAGTGAACTGGGTGGCTTAAAAATGGGGGTGTTATAAATCAAAGTAATTCATGCTAGAACATTTCCACTTCCTTCAGAAATGAGGAAAAATCTTTACCATCACCAGAAACTCCACAGTAGCCGTCTATTCATTCACAGAGCCATGAATGTAATTACAAAACCGAGTGTGGCTGGATTCAAGGCTGCCTATTCCAGCCCGTTCTACTACAGAATAAGTTTCCAGCACAATTGATCACGTTTTAAAGCTGCTTCTTCATGGCTTATTGAGGATCTTTGATTATCAAAGATAACTTCTATGTTATGAAAAAGGAAAACATTGATGTCTTAACTGATAACTCTTTTTATCCACCCCTCTCACATTTGTTAAACCAATTTCATCATGAAAGCTAACCCAATTTTGGAAAAGGAAGAAATAAAAAAGAACTGAAGATTTGGGATCTTACCTCTAAGAGCTGTGCGGATAAAATGAAGCCACACATTGTACCTTCACATAGTTCTTGCACTTTAAATCACAGCTGGGTTCCATTCTTTCTGTTGGGTTTTCACATCCTCTTCACATCCTCTGCTGAGCAGAAATAACAGGATGTGTTTTCTGGTGTTCTCTCTGTGCAGCTATATTTACCAGTTAGAAAATGTATGATGCCCCACACAGTGCAAAGTGCCTTGCAAAGTAAATAGTGGAGCTTACTTTACTGTTATGTCCTTTCTACTGAGAGGTTTCATGAAACTGCTCTTCAGAATGTAAAGGAGGATTAAAGCAAGTACTCTGTGGAAAGCTGATACCTAAAAGAACTGCAATGGTATACATATGCTGGATTTTCAACTACTGAATCAAGCAGTTGTAGCTCAGCCAAGACTGAAAAGTGTCACATCTGCAGGTTGATGATGTTTCATGAACTCCACTAACCTGTATTTAGGAAGACAGCCAGCAGAATATTCTAAGCTTTGATGATGACACTTGTCTTTCCATATTTCTGCTTGGTTATCTGGTTCACTCCTTTCCCACTTTCTCTCCCACTCCCTGTTCTGTTTCTGCTGTCCTTCATGCTACATCAATATTAATTCACATTATTTCCCATCATCTGTTCTACGATTCCTCTCCATACCTTCTCATTTGTCAGTGATTAGCAACTGATCATTTGTAGTGGGAAGGTTGAGATGATTCTCCCGCTCATCAAAGCCACAGCTCATTAACTGAGCACCACATTGTTCCTGTGAACAAGCTGGATTTTACCAGTTTATATGAACTGAATGGATTGTAGTAAGGAGCAGAAAAACATGGTATCAAGCAGAGAATCTTTGGCTGAGAAGATTGTATTGACGTCACTCTTTTTCTCAAAAGTGGAAGACAATTGATATTTGGTCAATGGTAGCAATCTGTAAATTGGATTAAATCCACATGAAGGCCGCACAGTCTTTAGAGGGTTTCCCCTCAGCATGAATATTGATGAAGGGTTTCATGCAGAGCACATAATAACAGTTCTTAACCTCTCTCACTGAATTCCTGTCAATGGTGAGGGCCTCAAACCATCACTCAGAGCCTGGAGGTCACTTGACTCAATCCACTATCCATACAGAAGCATCATCAACAGCCACAAGCAGAGGGCAGGCTCAAATATGTTTGTTTTCTTCTTCACAAGGGAGTCAAAATTCCCATTAAAATGCCACAAGGACTCTGTTATGGGGGGAAAAAAATGGTCAGTGACAGTGAGTGGGCATTCTAATGTATTTTGGCAGTTGTATCCTGCAGCTAGCTGGTCATGATATCTGGCACTGAATATGCCATCTGTGCAGATAAGTATCAAATACATTGACAGCTGGACAAGCTGGGCACAAGGCTGATGAACTCAACGTTTACATCAGGGGTCACCAACCTTTTTGAGACTGAGGGCTACCTGAAGGGTAGAGAGCAATATGGAGGGCTACCTGAAAAATAGAAATTTGCTCGGTCTACCTTTTCAATGAATATTATGTATTTTATAGGCTGCATATATTAGGAGACTCTCTATGTTCACTGATTACTGTTAGTGATTCCTCACAATCATTATTAATAATGTGTTTTACCAAGTGATTATAGGAAAACACATATATTTAAACATGCAAGTTTAATGATTTGTGTTAATCTCAACAATTAATCTGTTTTATTTTAATAATTCTCAACAATTAATCTGAGTTGAAAGTCATACAATATCACGACATGTCACATTTTTGTACAGTATTTGAGTTTAAAGTTAAAGTTCTTAAATCTGTTTCAACATTTGAAAGTCAGACAATATCACATAACATTTGTCACATTTTTGTACAATATTTTTGTACAATATTTGAGTTTAAAGTTTAAGTTCCTCAACTCTTTTTGATGGTTCAAAAGAAAACATCTGTAAAGTTCTTTTAGTGGGAAGCTTGGCATTGCATACTGTTAACAAGTGCACTGTAATCAGGGGTATAACTTGACACTGCAACTCTGACTGAGTCTTCTAGATATGCATCAGTAAGGCATGTTCTGTGTTTGTTCTTAATGAAGTTCATATCAGAAAAGGCTGATTCACACAAATAGGTTGAACCAAAAAGACAGGCAACTTTCATAGCTGCTGTGCATACACCTTTGTACTTTTCTGGGTCCACAAGGCACCAAAAATTTGGTGAGCCCTGGTGGGCTTTGAGGTGAATGTCACTTTGTAATGTGAGAATTTCCATCTCTACCTCACCAGCATCCAAGATGAATGCTGCATGTAGTTGCTCGGCAATGCATGTCATGTCCACTTGCATGAAAGGATTTGAAATGAATAACACACATGGCTCCACCTTATCAGTCACAGAACCTGTCCTCGAACTCTTGCCCAAGTCTGTTTATGAGTTGAGAGTATTTTTCTGCAGCCCTATCCAAGGCCCCAGATGCAGAAGCATTGTCATTCAGCACTGACTGCACAGATGGAAAGTGCAGAAATTTCTTTCTCTGTACATGCACAGAGAAAATGTTCATTTTAGCTTTAAATGCGTTTACAGCACTGATCATATCAGAGACAGTCTTACCTTTGCCTTGCATTTCACAGTTCAAATGGTTCAGTTTCCCAGTGATGTCCGTTAGAAAAGCAAGGTTCAGTATCCGCTCAGTGTCCTGGAGCAGCGAGACGTCCTCCCCTCTGGATTCCAGGAACTCTTTGATTTCATCCAAAAGTGATAAAAAAAAAAACAAAAACAACAAAACACTGCAACACCCTTCCCCTGCTGAGCCATCGGATTTCAGTGTGTAGTAACAGGTCGCCATATTCAGCTGACAGGTCCTCCAACAGAACCTTGAATGACCACTTTGGAGTGGAAGCTGTTTATTATCTTCATGACCGGAGTCATTACGTGATCAAAGCCCATCACTTTTGCACATATCGCCTGCTGGTGAATGATGCAGTGGTAATGTAGGAATTTTGGGAAATCTGGGTCACCTTTGCAGTGTGCAATGAAGCCTGTGTGACAGCCAGTCATTGCGGGGGCACCGTCTGTTGTCACAGACCAGCTTCTCCAACGGTACCTTTTTCTCCACAAAATAGCCCTTCACTGCATCGTAGATATCAACCCCCCTTGTTGTTGTCTTCAGGGGCAGTAGTGTCAGGAGTTCCTCTTTTGTGGAAAAATCATTAAACATCATTCGTACAAACACCATCAGCTGCGCTGTACTGCTGGTGTCCACTGACTCATCGCACTGGATGCTAAAACACCTGCGTGTACTCAAATCTTGGTCCAGCTGCTCTGTCAAGTTCTCCAATATAGCCAACATTTTCCTTGCTATTGTACTTGATCCCAGTTGGACAGCGGAGAGAGCAGAGATAACCTCGGGCCCGTACTTACCGTCTTTGAACAGAGTGTTTGCAATCACCGTCATTGCTCTTTTCAGTACATCGCCATCCGAAAAGGGTTTCTTGTTCTTTATCAAAAAATGTGCAGCTCTAAAGGAAGCTTCCATAGCTGCTTGGGACTTTTTCACCAGCCTAGCGAAAAAAGATTGCTGTTTGCCCAAAGCTGCCTTTAATTCACAGGCTTTTTCTGTCCATAATGAGCTACCTGGTGGGTAGCTAGCATTGCAGTTCTTGTGGCATGTACTGAAGTGCCGCTCGATGTTGTGCCGCTTCGCGGCCGCCACAGTCACCCTACAAATGAGACAAACTCTCTTTTCTTTCACTGTTGTAAATAAGAACTCTTCCTCCCGCTGCTCGTGAAAGTGGTATGTTTTTTCTTCTGTTTTTCTGCCATCGTTTACAGCGTAAAGGTGTGCTTTATGTGGCTAATAGCCTAGTTAGCACTTCATTGTAGCTATGCCTGCCGCCAGCTAGCTGGCAATGACATGCCACATAACGTCAATCTGAACTTTGACCACAGATAGGGTCAATGTTATAAATTATACACACATAATAAATTGATGTTTTTGAAATGTTTTGTGCAATGTTAAACTAGATAGTTTACATTCAAGTAAGTGTTACTAAAAAAAAAAAAAAACATAAGCTATTTTTATACCGAGCTCTACAGTGACTCATGCTATTTTTAGAACTGTCCTGAAGGCAACACATTGGCTCTCTGCGGGCGACCAGGTGCCCACGGGCACCGTGTTGGCAACCCCTGGTTTACATAGTAACGTTAATACTAAGATCACCAGTTACATAAAATATTGATACTTTTGTTTAGTTTCCTGATTTAAACCTGCCAAAATAAGATAGAGCTTATTTAAACCCACATCATCTCTTTGCTTGTGGCTCGGCATGCTTACTTTGTGATAATTATGCATCACACACACACTCCAGGTTCATTACCATCACTTTTCTCCTCTGGCAACATTAAAGTGCCATTCACAACTGAAAGAGGAAACCACTGAGGCATTCCAAATTTAACCAATCCGGCACCCTCTGCCCTGCCCTCCACCTCACATGCTCACCAATTAAAAGGGTGTGGTTAGCAGCCGTGAACCTGACACTTTCCATCTCTCTGCTTTAATTATGTCTGAGTCCCCGAAGACCACAGAAAGGATGGGAGGTCCCATTAACATTGAAAAGAGAGATGTGACGTCATACACTTGCCAGAGACAAACAAACAAATCCTGGATATGCGATTCAACTGTTTGTGGCAAATGAGTATAGATTACAAGAGGGATCAAAATTTATTGAAAAGAGATAACAAATATAAGGAAAATGTATACCATGGAAGTAAAATAACTACACTAATCATTAATTAGCACGTGCTCTAATCTCTCTCTAAAGGAATTTCTCATTTGATTCTCTCTTTATCCACCCTCTATTTTTTCCACTTCACTTTTGATCTTTGTTGCAATCCCCTTTCTTTCTATCCTTGTCTCACCCCCCCCCCCCCCCCCNCCCCCCCCCCACAGCCGTTCCTTCTCTAACAATCTTCCTTAATCTCTGATGTGCCCATGTGTGTACCTGTTATTGTTCTGAAGCATGACATATGTTTTTCAGCAGAACTGAAATGTTAAGGCTCTTAACACCCTATAATTTTCTCCTCCAACTTATAAGTGTATAGTTGGATCAATAAAATAAAGAAATGTCGGCTTATGCTTTCAATTTGATTTCTTTATTGCTGGCCTCCAATCAAAGGAGCAGAATGTATGTGTACGTATATCTAACCCTAACCGTAAAACAGCCCTCACTTTCATATGAATTTTTTTGAATCACACGAGAAGTGTGTATTGATTCATAGAGGTAGGCTTTGATAAGTGCACATCAGCTGTCTGTTTCAGATAAAGTGACAGGCAGAAACAAACAAAAAGAGCCCAGCAGGCTCCAGTGTCTGCATAGGGAACCTGATTAAACCTTCCAATATATTGTAAAGGCAGCACGAGGGTGGGGTGAGAGAGCACTCCAGGANACCTGATTAAACCTTCCAATATATTGTAAAGGCAGCACGAGGGTGGGGTGAGAGAGCACTCCAGGAATTGACATAGATGAGATGTGCTGCTCTCAGATCTAAGGAAAGAGCTCTTCATGGGGGACAATGACACTGTTATCAGCTGTGAAGCAGAAATGTTGCCAGCAAATCCTCTTTGTGCAATAAAATCTGGACAATCCTGTCATTGGAGAGCTGAGGTAAGGACCTGGTGGGGTGGAACATAACCTCTAAGCAGTGGACACACACATGCACACATAAAACCACACAACAAAGCACACTGATTTCCCCTCTCTGTTTTTCTTACAAACGTAAGGACATTTACAAACAAAAAAAAAAAAACAAAAAAAAAAAA
>VXCM01000070.1:705-117685 GCA_014773175.1 Lucifuga dentata | reverse complement strand
AAAAAAAAAAAAAAAAAAGAACAGTAAATGAGTGTCTACTTCATCTAGTACAACCTTCTTATTTTGGTGAAGATGTTCATCTAACCCAACACAGATATAATGCTTGGCAGGGACCCAGTGAATACATTATTAGAAATGAAACTGGAAACAATCGCTTGCAAGAGTCAGGTCGGAAAAAGGATACAATGAAGAGCCTGGAGGGTCTTGTGATGACCAGAGTTATTAGATTTCTAGAGTCATGAAAATCTGCATCAGTAATGCAGCACTAACATATTCCAGCATTCAAGAAAAGGTCGCAAGTTCCACAGAGCTCCAGTTTCTTTGTAAAAACTATTGCTTTTTTCCTCTTGCAAAATACACAAACAAGAGGAGTATTTTTTGTATTTCCCTTCAAGTTCAACAAATGAAAAAGATTGATGCTGTGTCCAAAGTGCTTTTTTGTCTTGAGTAAAACAATTCAGTTGAGTGTGCAGAGAAATATTGACATTTATGTGACCCTCAATGCAATTTGATTGATGAATGGCACTGAAGGTTTTGGCTTTTCCATCTATAGGTTCCAGCTGGAGTTCTTGATTCCTTAAGAATTTGTGGGAACTCTTTTAAAGCATGTAAAAGATTCTTTACCTTAGGTTCTTTTGTAATTACTTTTTTATTAAGCACAACAATCGTTAATATATTCAAGTTTTTGTTTCTGCTGACCAGCATCTTCTTTTAAATTTTATCCACCATCTCTCCTGTTCCTTCTAAATTTCATGTCATAGTAGCCTCAGCATTCTGTCTAATGTATTTGAGATATCTCAGAGTTCCAAAGAGGAAGATAATGGTTTAGGACCTTTGATCAATAATCTATTTCAATCTTAACACAAGACAGGCTTAGCTTCAGCTGCAACACAGGGCCAAAGTTGTTCATTACATCTGCCTTACTTGTCATAGTGAATAATAGCCAGCAGGAAAGAACATAAGCAGTGTTGTCAGAGTCCTGACTCCAAACAGGATTCCTTTGTGTGAGTAACAGAAGAACAAGCTATGAGACTGACAGTGTCTGCCCTGGGATATTTTATTTATTTTTATGGTTGCACGTCTCCTGGGACAATGTCAAAGCTTTGCACTGTTACTGTCATTGACACTGATGGCAGTCCATGTTGCCCAGAGTCAATTGAATTTAATGAGATGAACCTCCACAAATGAGATCATCATGAGGGAGGAGAGGATTTTAAAGCTTTTGTCTCTGTCAAGTAGAGGACCAGAGAGCTTCCAATTATAACGAAAAAAATTAAACCACTTCCTTTAATAGTTCAAAACATTTATTGTGGACAGCGGGAATTTTTAAAAAGCATATTAGAATTCAAAAAAACTGCACAAGTTCACAAAGTCCTATGACTTTGTGAATCTAGATGTACTATGTGACGGTTGGTGTTGTTCACAGTCTCTGCAACTTCTGTAATTTCACACACAGATGACCTCTGACCTCATCAGAAACTTTTTAAGGAACCTCCTTGCACTTGAATAAAATTTGAAGTCATGGAGACAAACTATAGCTTGGTCATTTTGTTGTGTACTACAGGCACTCCTGTGGGTCCTAATCNCCCACCCCTCTTTCTAGGCAAGTATTTCAAAGGAAAATTTAGCCAAAGAAACACACCCAACATGAGCAGTGAGCCATGGTCTAACAGGGCTCATGCAGGATAATGAGGGCTACCAAAACCCACCCAGCTGAAAACTCCTGCTGTGTAGTCTAAATTCATAAACAAGGAGGAGATCATTTATTTTTTTTAAATCGGCAACTACACAGCCTCACACCAAATAAGCACCGCAATAATTGCGGCTCACTCGTAAAGCATCTCTTACTTTAATTACTGCACCGGTGTCTCATTACTGACATGTTGTTGTAAGAGGCTCCTCAGGCAAAAGCCAACGAAGATCAGCATGTTAATGATCTGCTCCATATTTAAGACCCATGCTTTAAACTGTTTCCTCTGGTGTTAAAGCACAATGAACATGACAAATTTGCAAAGGAAACCTAAATTTCCCACTTTAGCACTCTGCAACAGCATCCACACATTGCTAGAAGTCCTGATGCATGCGGGGTGGGGGTGTATAGTGTGTATGGATGAACGGACTGTGATGGGTTGAGTACAGAGATTGATGCAGAGACAAGGTGCAGTGCCACTAGAATGTGTGTGAGATCAAAACTCACCATTCAAATAAACTGACTAATCAGGTGAGTGGGGCTATCTGTCAAATGTATTGATCGCTAATACATGAGGCAAATTCAGTTTAAATCATCACCTAGATTTCATACAGATGAAATTTACCGTTGCACTGAAACAGGTCTTTTTTTTTTTCTTTTTTTTTTTTTTTTNTTTTTTTTTTTTTTTTTGCATGTAGGTGTGTTTTATGAATCGCTTACATGATAAATACTGTGGTAATGCCTCTTTCAATGAAGGCAAAGATGTTGATAACAGGCATTTAAGAATGAAGAAACATGGTTGTGTGGTGCTATTTACCCATACCCCATGTTAAAACTGGCACTGGGTTTTAAAACTGTAATCTGTATCTGTGTGCGCACGCATGCATGCTGGGGGATCCCAAGACATTCTCAGGACACATGGGACGTATAATCTCTCCATTTTATTCTGGGTCTGCCCTGTGATCTCCTCCCATTTAGACATGCACAGAATACTTCACCGAGGAGCTTTCCAGGAGGCAACATGATTAGACGTCCAAATCATCTCAGCTAAGGTAAGGGATGGAATGTAGATTGACTTCACCCTCAGCTCTCTCTTTATCACAATAGTCTCGTACAGTGCCGGGATCACTGCATATGTCAATCAATCTCACGCTCCATCCTGCTCTCACTAGTGAATACAACCCAGAGATACTTGATCTCCTTCACTTGAGGCAGCAGCTCACTCCCCACCTTGCGGGGAGAATCCATGTATACCATAGCCTCATATTTGGAGGTGCTGACCCTGACTCCCACCATTTCAAACCCAGCATCTTGTCAGATTTTTGATACAACACAGATACCCATTTGAAAAACATTTTATTTTCCACAGAATCTTCACCACAGCTGTCCATTTATAAAAGCAATAACGTGTAAAATAACAGTAGACATTGTTTTTAAAGACATCTCCTCTTTTATGGCTTACACACACTTACTGAACTGTTGGTACTTTAATGATTCTACAATTACAGGTAAAATGATGAACGACAGTGTGCGTTTCACAATTCAGTCCCAGTCGGCTGCATGATGGAACCCTGACATCTGCATTGTTCTGTGTTCAATTCTGCAGAGAAAAATCACACACACACACACACACACACACACACACACACACACACACACACATCCAAGATTCTCTTTGAAAATGTAGTTATCGTCTGTTGCACCTGTACACAACATTGCATCATTACAGGGAAAAGAACAGGCAGATACATTGCCATATGGCAAAGAATCTTCTCACATCCACAGCTGTCCCTACACAAATTGGTAGAGGCAAAAGCACTTTTCTGAAGCCAATGTGGGATGAAAGAAACCTAAACAAAAGTACCAACAGCATTTATTCATCACACCCAAATGGTAATTTTCTTTGTACATTTGCAATCCCTTCTAACATGTTAGTATTCCTTTACAGGAATCCTCGCAAATCTTAAGCAACAAATGTATAATGATTATCACAGCATGGAAAAGAGAAATTAGGAAAAGAGAATTCCAGCATGGTTCTGTGCTTCCTTGAAATCTGTCTCTTGTTAAAGAATACATGTTCAGATTGAGGTTTATTTGTGTCCTAAAAGTGGGGCAAATAGCTCCAGAGAGAATCCTTGTTTTTCCATGACAGAAACCCTTGCCAAGAGATGATATATTCCATTAGAAATGAACATAAAACATGAGAAGAGGAAGGAATGTTGCTTTTGAAATTAAAGATATGGCAGCTATTCCACTTGTACAGCTGTTGCTGAACAACAGAGTACTGACAAGAGCAGTTCGAAAGAGAAAATATATATATATATTTGTTTGCATTCTTAAGTTTTACTTTTCTGTTTTATATTTAAAAATCATAACCAGGATCTGATTTGACTTGAGTTTAGATGCTGAGACATCTGCTTATGATTTAAGACTATTATTGTAATTTATGTAATTTTGCAACAGCTAGAAACTACTACAGAAGAAGAGCAGTGGAAAACGCATCATTAATCATTAATCCACAATTAATCATTGCTATTCATGACGAGCTTGTCAAACATATACAGAAATGTACTTGAGTGGTTCTTCAGTTACATGTTTACATGTATTTGCACGCAATCAAACGTATAGTGCATGATTGAATCCGGAATGTTAGCAGAGGCCAGAAACGTGTCTCCAGCACAGATCAGAGGATTTCCTCTTTGAACAGAAGATTACCAGACAAAGTCAACATACCCACACTGTAATGGAGGAAGGAGATACCACACTGCAACACATCTGACTCCATTCATCTTGCATGATTCTACAGCAGGAAAACAGCAGTGCAGCATGGCACAGAGCAACGGACTCCGCGCCACATCCTGAGCATTGGATTAATCATACTAACTTTACCAGAACTGATTCATACTTCGTCTCTGGGCTCTTTCCTTTCCTGTAGCTGCGCCTCAGTCTGTGTTCTTATCTCTGTGATGAAGTGCCTCATCGCGTTCACTGGAAAGCGAAAATAAACTTCTTATTTACTTCCTACTGGGAGCAGAGGATTGCGGTAGGTAGTGGAAAAGCAAAGTTTATGATGCATCTGTGTGGGAACAAAAGGTTCACCCCCGCTTTTCTTCTTCTCCTCATCTCCTCCTCTCAAAGTTGTTTTTTTATTCAGAAAAAATAGATAAAGATTTTAGAAAGATTTTAGCTGAATATTTCAAGAGGATAATGTCAGGGGCCTTAGCGTCAAATTAATCAAGGAACCAGGTAAAATCTAAATGTTTTCATTGCACTGTTACGCACCCTATCCCATAATTCCATCTTCAATAAGATAAACAGAGAGCTGGGAGGCTGGTGCTCTCTGTAGGCTGCTAAATTATACCTCATATCTGGATTGTCATCAGTTAATCATGTCACAGTTGATAAGAAGGTGAAGGTTGTTTTAATCTATCTGTTGAAAGGGATACTCTGTGAAACCAGTTGGTCCTTTGTTTGTGATTCTACTCATTTACCAAGGCTTGGACAGTGAAGCAATGGCACAGATTTGTTTAGTTAATGAGTCCCAATCCACACATTTAAGATATGACAGCCACTGTCATGCTTTCATTCACTCAAGTAAACAACAAGGCGGTGCCAGAAGCAGACATTTGCCGAGAAGCTGGCAGAGGCTTCATGTGGCAAGCAGATGCCCAAACAGAACAAATGGATGCCATCAATGGAATAACAAAGGCTCAAGTGGTTTAAGGAATAAAATCAGGATTTCACAACAATTCAAGTAATTCCAGTATTTAATGATTAGAAATTTCATTGTTTGAAATTTCATTGTTTGAAAGTGAAAGCTGACTCCTCATTTAGATGCTAAATAACCAATGCAAAAGGAAAGGAGAGAAAGGAAAAGGACAAGTCCCACAATAAATGTGTACAGTGTTGGCTACAATAACTGTAATCATAATTAAAACACATTGTCTTCCATGTGGTTTTTGGGTGCAACATTAATGAAAATATATGTACATGCTTAACCCCTAAGGTGTAGCCTTTGGAAACAGAAAATACAAAATAAACATGTCATTCCAATCTGTGAGTAAATTACCAGTAAACAACTTTAAAATTTTAGTACTAGTATGTCTTGATATAATACATGTGGAACATATGTATAAATACACAGTATTACATATGAATAAAACATTGTATTCACATTTTGATACTTCTGTATTAGTAATTTGAATTCATTTATCTTGTTTTTCCATATATTGTTAGGATTTCTTCTGCCATTGAAACTCTTTCTAAAAGCAACATTTATTCACTTTATCTATATACGTGTTTGCTATCCAGGGTCTGATTGGCCATTGGGAGAGGTGGGACTTTTCCCGGTGGGCTGCAGCCATTGGTGAGCTGGCCATTGGCCTTTGCACTGCACAATATTCACAATATTAATTAAAATTAACTTAAACTAAGCAAACATAATTTTTTTTTTTTCTTTCATAATTGTTTTGGCATTTAGACGAAGAGAAAGGCTGGTGTGGAAAAACAGTGGGCAGTTACGGACTTATTCACCTTTTTTTTTTTTTAAGAAAAACAAACATTTAAAAATAGCTATAGGCAAGTGAGGAACTCCACATAAGGCTTGTTTCTGGATTCAAACAATAACCAATATAAGGAGAAATCAATCAAAGAAGGTGCTGATATTTCTACCTACCAAAAGATTCTATATTGCTTCTAGTCCTTCTGAATATATGTGTATATGTATATATATAGATGTGTATATATACATCTATATATATATGTGTGTGTATATATACTATATATGTATACACACACACACACACACACACACACACACATACAGTATATATATATATATACATACATACATACATACATACTGTATACTGTATATATGATGGATTTTGAGAGGTTAGACAGTGGCATTTCTCATGATTTGCTCTTTAAAAAGGCAAAACAGTGAATGCGTCATCTTTCTGTGATGGCATTGTAAACTTTGGAGATGTCCAAACTTAAATTGCTTATCTTAAATTTGGTTAATGTATGATTGCATATACAAGAATAACTACCAAAGTAAAGGTTATACTCTTTGTTGAGTGCTGATGCATCCACTTTTGCACTGTTCTGATAATAGATCTTCACAGGCTATACCAACAGCAGCTTCTATGCACCAGCATGAATAGCAGCCATAGCAACTCATGTTTAATATTTCTGAGCTAGAAAAACTCTGACAGCTGTTTGCCCATTCATGTCTGATTATCGAGAGTCTGTCAAAACGTTTTAATGGAAATGTAGGAAATCATGGGTGTGAAGTGTAGACAAGACAGGGTCCAATTTGGTCAGTTTTCCAAACTGGCAATCCGGCAGGTCATTATAGTTTAGCATATCATCCCAAATTTAGGTGCGTACCAGAAACCCTGTTTCTGGTCGAAATCAAAAACATTGTCTTCAATGGAATGGTTAAGAAAACCGCCAAAGCTCTTTTCATGTGAGCGTGAAAATTATAATCTCAAATTTATATGAGCAAACAATCATTCTTACTGTGTCAGTAACCACAATTGATTGCCAGTATGCCAAATGTTGCCACATTTTGAGTTTTCAGACAAGATAATTAACCAGGATGGCCTTTTTTCCCCCCCGATGAAGCCAGTCAGCTTTTTTGTTGCATGTTGAATTATCATTGTTGCAATCTGTGCAATACATTATTATGCATATGACGCAATGCTTTTTTCACAATCAATCAGAAATAATAACTCCTGTAGCCTAAGGGCAGTCAGATCAGGGCTTCTAGCCTCTGGTGCAGCCTCCCTGCTGAGAGTCAAGGCCTGCTTTCAGTCAGTTTTCATGTGTTGGTTATTATAATATTGACATACTGGGTTGATAGCATTAAGCTGAATCCAGGCTAGGGTCTGTATCTCAACTGCATATTAGATTTTAGCTTTTTCTTTTAATGCTTTTCATTTTAATAATTAAAAAAAAAAAAAAAAAAAAAGTCTAGATTTCATTATACAAAAATGGTGAGCAAAACCTATGATCTATAGAAAGAAAACAGTCAGGTGCTGCTCAGTAAATATGTTTTAAAAATAGGAATCTCCATAGCAAAGTCCGTATGCTGTGAACTGATCTTGTATTATAAAGGATTTGTAATTTTAATATTTTACATCTTTATGCAAAACTCACTCAAACTTCCAAAGCACTTTAATCCCTGAATTCTTATCTGCAAATATCATTTAGTCAGAATGATAATGGTGATGACCCATAGCATTACAGATGATGGAAACGGTTTGACTAATTTGCTCATCATTGTTGCCATGAGAACAACAGATAAGGCTCTTGTTTGCTGTTAACATCCTTTTATCTAATTTTCTCACCACATGATCCCCCCTGCAGTCATTCTTCTTCACATCAACCCAGCAGTAGCTTCAAGCAAAGCATAAATAATTCACTGTGAGAACCAGACACAATGAAAACCAATTTTCTCAAACTGGTAGTCATATCGTCATCACGGCCAATTGCTATATATCTGTGAACATTAGGATTACTGGTGGTGATATGTCTGAAATTCTAGCTGGTTAGTTTGAGCTGTTGACATCAAGTTCAGGCTTTAAGGTCCTGGAAACAATTTTTTTTTTTTCACTTATTGATGCAAACTCCCCCAATATGTTAATCAGTTCTAAACTCTGCTTGGGAGTTGCTCTGATGTGGATGACCTAAAGGGTAAAATGACAGTGTCAATTTACCTGCCTGCTATTAGGTAAGCCAAGAAATAG
This sequence comes from Lucifuga dentata, assembly GCA_014773175.1. NCBI lineage: Eukaryota > Metazoa > Chordata > Actinopteri > Ophidiiformes > Bythitidae > Lucifuga > Lucifuga dentata. The sequence continues at coordinate 109,243 of VXCM01000070.1, read as the reverse complement.
TAAAGAAAATCGTACACCCACAATTTATAATTAAATTGAGGACTCATTTCTAGAAATACAAATCTGGAATCAGTGACTGGACTTGGCACTAGACAACTTATTCTTTTCATCAGCCCATCAGCTTTAGGACAAAATAGCAATATAACAGCAAAAACACTTAACTGAGAGCAGCGAAGACTATTTCAGCAATTGTAAGAGGGTTATAAAATGTGCAGTTTTGCAACACCAAACCAAAACACAAGTTAAAGCAACAACCATGTAATGTTACTATTTTCACATGGTTGTTATTACTTTACTGCTTCACGCACTTGCCTTCAACTTTAGATTGGTCCAGACATTTCACAGCTCACTGCAGGTCTTGTCCAATGCATTACGACTGAATGACTTATAGAGAATAAACTTCTAAAGTCGTTCACTACAACAATCTTGTCAAATTAAAAGTTTTAAGACCCAACCAAAATCTCTTTTCTCATTCCAAATCTAATCTCTTGCATGCCTTTTTAATTTCCTAGCCCTTTTGTTGAACTGACAGCAGCATGAGAACGTATTTAATTCTTTTGGATCTTGTGAAAGGAGTGCATGATTACAGTTCCATTATTTTAATTCAGTAACAAAGACTTTGTGCTCAGCATCAGGTCATTCTTAGTAAGAGCCAATTCAAATGAACTCAGCTGCAGCTGTGCTTATTTCCAGCATCAGCATCAAATTGTTAAAATTAAATGTTTTTAGTCTTAATAGTAATTTATGGTCTACTTCATATCAAAACACTATGATCTATAATGCAAAACTCATCCTATGAAAGCTTTTGTGCAAAAATTAATGCGGTGTACAAAACATTTTTCACTATACTTGAAGAACAGCTTACACTTTCTTTCACAGTTTGCACTTTCTGTTCCATCAAAAGCCCCATATCACCTTTACTTGGTCAGCATTTAAGTGAACTCCATGGATACTCGACTCAGATTAATTTTAATCCATTAATCATATCAACTAGAACCCACGCAAAACCTCTGCCATCACCAAAAAAAAAATATGTTACTGATTTGCATGGATGTAAACCCAAAATCCTGACAAATGTTTGACTTCTAAAGCAAAGGCTCCATTTTGTTTCACAGTCTCTTCAAACTTTAATTGAAGAGTGAGCCAAAGAAGAAAAGATTCATGACGTAAAACACAGAATGACATATACAGTCTTTTATTCACAAAGACTTTGAAGTTCCCCTCCAATAACCTCACAATCAATTTTTAAAAAACTTGACAAAGTCTGCAAGTAAATCTCCAGTATACAAGAAAAAGTTTGAGTAATAAGTGATTGCTGCCAGTTGAAAGAGGCAAAGCTGTACGTCACACATCTGAATTTCATTTAGACTGGGACTGTGACTGGGAACATTTGACTTCCTGAATTAAATGAGTTTCAGAGCAGTATAGCAATTTGACTGGACTGATGATGGCCTGGAAGTCTGGACTAGTATTACATTAGATTATATTGCATTTTTTTTTTTTTTTTTTTTTTTTTTTTTTTTTTTTTTTTAGTTTGGGCTTCATGTACTGTTTGCTTGGATGTTATATTGATTTTCATTTACTTTATACAGTACATTTAAAGCTAAACTCTGAAACAACACCTTCTAACCCTTATTTTCTTTCATATTGCTATTTTTATGAGCATTACCCAACAGACTCATTCAGTTTAATTATATCATAAAATAACAGTTTTGCCACGCAGTTAAACTGTCAAGTAAAATTGCACTCTGATGTTGTGAATAGAAACATGGAAGAAAGTAATTTGTTCTGTCATTTGTCATTTAAATATAAGCAAATCTACACATGGGGATAACTCCATATTCCCAAAGCACTTTGTTCAGTTTTTCTATTCCTGCATGTCTGTTCTTTCGCTAGCCTGACAAGATAATGACCTATATTTGCAACATGTTGACATGACAGACTGCTCAGACATTATTCAATACCACCAGGATAAAATAACATGGATTTGCACTCCCTAGTGCAGTTGGATTTTCTCCCAGCATCAGCACAAAAAAGTCAAGCCACACATATACAGCATTACACACACACACACACACACACACACACACACACACACACACACACAGGCTCTGTCAGCAGAAAAGACAACAGGTGTCCCTGTCGCAGCACTGCCAGGGTCCCAGTGCAGCTTGGGTTCATGTAGCAGGTCAAAACAACATGCTGCCATTAAAGCCAAAAGGAAATCACAGAAAACATCCTTTGGCAAGAAATTTCTCCATATTAAATCAGATTAAGAAAGAGCCCTCCCTCCTAAAATTTCACAAAATAAGGATCATCAGCACCATGATAATCAGAAAAATGCCTCCATTACAAATTATTTGTAATGTTCACAATATTTATATTCATAGCATCACCAACTTGTTGCTATTTTGGCAGTTACATTTGGAGCAAGAGGTCATGCCACTAATGACCTGAGCTCATAATGAGAACAGGTTCATTGTCCTGCACCTCGTTTCCTCACCTGCTGATTGCATATCTAAGCCGACTGCTCATCTCTGCGTGGAAATCCATCAGTTGACTGATGGATTTCCAAACTCTGCATCAGCCAAAGCTATTAAGTGGTCTGCTGGAGCGAAATGGCTTTACCGTTGCCGAGGCTCTGCACAATTGGCTCAGCAGTTCCTGCCTGCTATTGTCTCAGACTCTGTGACTAAGTTAATTTCTTTCCAGACAAGCACAAACTCGTATATGCTGACACACACAACAAATAACAACCAAGAAATACAGCGAATCCCATTTCCAGCAGCGTCTTTTGTTCCTCCTCATTATCAGCACAGAATTCAGATGGAAGAGCTGAACCAAACCACATGAATTCCCCTCACAAGAGCTTTTTTGTCTTCAGCAGCACGTCTCTTGCTATAACAGCTTCTTTTGTTGTGAGACTGTTGCAGGCCTCATCCATATTTGAAATCTTGAAGCTCATGATGGTTTTGGTTGTTTTTTTTTTTCTGATTACTGTAAGATGATAATAGTAAATCAGATCTGATGATTCATTGGTAAGGAAGAGTAGTGAATGTAGTGCTCTCTGAACCATTTTCTGTACTGTCCTGTCTGTTCTTGCATTATTCATGGTCATATTTAGGTCTTAGGAGATAAAGCCTGTTGATACATTCAGGGTGACAGGCTGGAATGACCCAGAGGGATTCTGGCCTCAACATGGTTGGCCAATCAGAGCTGAATTTCCCAGCAAAGAACGTACTGAATACATCAATTTCCCAAAAGACACACAAGGAATCCACAACAACAGCAATGTGTTGTAAGACAAAAAAAAAAAAAAAANAAAAAAAAAAAAAAAAAGCAGGGAAGAAAAGATAATTACATATTAAGAATGGTTTCACCACATCTTCTTGTATGTACTAAAAACATGTGTTTTTGCCTATTTTAGCCCATGACAAATAGCTTTCCTTTTAAAGTAAATGGAAGCCAACGGCTGCACGAAGGGTGAGAAAAGCACATTCAAAAACCTAACAACTGCAAATGAAGTGTGATTTGCAGTAAACAGAATAAAACTTGCAAAAATTGTCTGTGTATTTGGTAAATAACAAAAATGCCATCCTCATTTTTTCATGCAATCACTTTCTGCGTCATTCCTCAAATAACATTTGCTTTCCCTCTCAGGGTTTTGTTTAAAATTAAATTATTTTGTATTTATTTATATATCTAATTTTTAATACACTGAGCCCTTAAATTGTTAGACCACAAGGTCTGTTTATTTTGTATATTATGATGTACCAGTCATGGCAAGTAAACTTCCAGAATTTTTAAAAATCCTCTGTTTTAACATTCTTATCTTTCATAATTGTACTTGTGCAAATATAAATGTAAAATCCTGAATATTCTAAAAAATTTTAACCTCTTATAACAATGATCATCGTTTTGTAAAAAAAAAAAAAAAAAAAAAAAAAAAAAAAAAAAAAAANAAAAAAAAAAAAAATACCTCAGGTATTTGTGGAATTAAGAGAGATTCAGAGTTGGGTTGGAATTATACAGTATTGCAGCATACAGAATTATACAGAAATACGAGAATTATACAGACGCACAGAAGGAAAGAAGTTCAGAAAGGAGAGCTGTCAGAGTTGCGGGTCACGTCCTGTCTCCAATTTGTCTCATTCATTGTAGTGAGTGGGGTCTAGCTGCAGCACTGCTCTGTCTGGGGTTTTATCTGGCTGTGGAGCTCTGTGCTGCTGTCTCTTTTGGCATGGTGATGGAGGAAGGCCTGCCTGCCCAGATAAACCTCCCTCAGTACTCCCAGCAGTCCGGCAGGCTCCATGTTTGCTACAGGCATCATAGAAAATGCTCCCACAACCATTAGACATCAACGCTTCTGTTGGTGACAAGTTGGCCTCCGTGACTGCTGAAGATAAAGGATGAAGGGGAGGAGAAACTGAGGGAGGCAGACACACAGGTACAGAGATGGAGGAGGAAAAAGGACAAGTTGGGACAAAGTAACGGAGAATTGATGGAGGCACAATGAAAAAAAAATATTTTTTACGAAGTAATGCAGTCTAGTATTGAGTCTAAAAAACTTATTAGGTGTGACCAGCAGGCAGTATAAGTCTGTCTATAAAAATTCCAAAATTTTTACAGTATATGTCAATTTTTGGGTTTTATTGCAAGGGTACTGTTAATATTCCATACTGTATCTCTGTACATATCCAGTTAAATTATTCAGAGAGTGACAACAAATAAAAACTTTGGATAGCTTTTATAAACTTTCTTCTTTTTTTTTTTTAAGGGAGATAATGGCATGTCATTCAGAAAAGCAGACAAACAAGATCCAGTAAATTAAGGTGTGTTTACTCTAAAGAGGTCATATGTTTTGTTATTTTCCTTCATTTGTAGAGTGCTATATTGGAGTTTGTGTTGAAGTTGTAAAATTTGAAAAAGAGATTTATGCCGATAGAAACACATCCAGTCAGACAAAGTAGGCCGAGTGCTTTATTTTTGATGGGTATATGAGGCTAGTGAGCCAAAGTCAGCTGGCTCCCCTCCCATGGTGCAGTGTGTCCCCACCCCCACCACCCCATGATACAGACNCACACACACACACACACACATTCACTCTATGGGACTCATGTTTTAGTCATCATAACATTGATTTCATATTGCCTAAACTGACACTGGATTATTGATTATTTGCTGTTCATACTATTCTGTAATATTTTCTTGCGTTTGATCTTTGTAATTTACCTGTTTCTCCACCTGCAGCTCCTATTGCACACCCAGTCGTTTGAAGAGAGGAAATCTTTCTCTGAATAGCCTCTCCCGAGGTTTCTTCCATTGTCCTTATATAATAAGATTTTTGGGAAGTTCTTCCTCATCTTCTTAGAGATCTTGCACTGGGTCAGGAACCACTAATGTCTGGGTATGTAAAGCCCTTTGAAACACTGTACTTGATCCTGGGCTATACAAATAAATCTGACTTTACTTGACTCGTGAGCCCATTTGACCAGCATCCATCTTTCTTTGTGGGTCTGATCAGCTTAGCCATGATGCAGCTTGTCAGTCAGAACAGACCAGGCATTTTGGGAAGAGGTCTTGAAGTTATTTTCCCTTCCCAAAATTGTCTGTTTTCACTCAGTTTGCATAGCAGTGCTGCAACGAAGGAGTGTGGAAGTCAATCTATGTGTATTTTGCAGATTAAATTATTGCAAAGGTTTCAAAACAGACCCCTATATGAAAATAAGAACACAGAAATCTGTGTAATATATCCCCTTTAAATCCAAGTGAAGTCATTGCAGGTATGTACCCTTTGCTTTTCAGGGTATTTTAATCATAATGCATAAATGCTAAACACTAGCAGGTTTCCTTCATGAAACTCCTTTCAAACTTATCATCTCTTTCAACAATATTTTAGCTCACATCTTACTTGATAAAGTCCAAATGATACATTAGTAACTGATATTTCAACCAACATTGGGTTATCATCTTTGTACTGATATTGCCATATGTTGGCAGATAAGTAGGAAGAAATTGCAGTACACAAGTGTTTTAAATAGTGCATTTGACCCTTATTTGTCTTAATTTTTTGCATTGCTTATAATAATTTATTTTCTAGATTTACCATCACCCTTGTCATTTATGATAATAAACAATATTAAATAATATCAGCCAATACATCATTATGAGAATTTTTTAACTTTCATATATGTCAATATCATTTTCAGCCTCAAAAATCTAGTTTTAGTCAAAGCATATAGGTATTTGCTTGCCTCTCGCAGTAACTTGCAGAGTTATGACACCTTTTTTTAAATGTAATGAAACTGATGACCTTTTTGGATTAAAACCCAGCTAGCAGTTATGAGTACACTCACTGGGGTAATTAATTAAAGGTCAGGGTGAAGATGTCTTAAATTCTAGACATAGAAGAAGTAGAATGACTTGATGAAATAAATTGAAGATGCAGAATGTCTAACAAGTATGTATGCTTATCGTATATGTCTTAAATGTCTTAATTTGCAAATAGCATCATAACAGCAACTGCTGAGACAAAGAAAATCATAATAACTTAACGTTTGCAATTGTATTTATTTTTGATATGTTTTTAGTTCCACTACAAAGCAAATCTTATAATATGGAGTGCACTCATGTAGAATATTATAATTCCATTTTAGGAGTCACTGTCATCAAGAGAGCACTAGAGTTTCCAGTTTGCCAGGGAGCTCTGCCATGGTGGAGGTCATTGTGAATGTGGGGAAAACATCCACTTGAGTGCCACAGCGTTCTGCCAAGCAGGGAGCAGGACAATGAGCTGGCAGATTAGACCAGCTGGCCGTTCCAGACTCTCAGCCTATTTATACCCAGGACAATCATTTACACCAGGACTGCCCAGTTCCACTGACAAGGAGATCCAGAGAGAGTCAGGGAGGAAATTCTGCATATGTGTGTGTGTGTGTGTGTGTGTGTGTGTGTGTGTGAAGGTATACCATTGTGAAGAGAAAATTGATCAAATACTGTAGATGTTATGATGACTTTCTCTTTTCCCTGTAAAACCTTCCCAGAGGAGTGAAGCAGAATCCCTTCTCTTACCTTCTTTACCACTGACACAGGAGGAGTTAAAGATGTTTGAACATGATCTTATTCATACCTGGATAAAACAAGACACTATTATATCTCCAGTGGATAGAACTGTTAAGATATAACCAATATTTAGAGGTTTCCTCAGATTTAACAAATGGCATACAGGTGAAAGTGTGCAAACCATTAAGGTTATCACCTTGTAACTGTAATCACACAATAGGCATATAGCGGATATAGTGTAGCTATCTGATACATAGAAGTAACAGTCATAAATAACCATATACATTAAATACGCTACATAAAATAGCATATTAGAGCAGTGGTTCTCAATCCTGCTCCTGGAAACCCACAGCACTGCATATTTTCCATCTCCCTGCTCAACCCATACCTGATCAGCTCAACCCATACCTAAAGCACTTTTCACTTGATTAGGAGTTTTGATGCCAACCAGATCTCAGAAAATGTACAATGACATATAAAATGAAACAGTGGGAATATCTTTGTACTTATGTTTGATGCTTCAGTTCATTTGACATCCCAACAGCAGCCACAGTAACCTTATCTGCCAAAGTGAGAGAGTGAAAAGGAGAGTATTTACTGGAACTCCCATTTGTCTGCCTTTTTTTAATTAATAGACATCCTGTTCCTCTGAAAAGAGGAAAGGCTGTAGGTAAAGAGGAGACGGAGGAGGCTAAAGACTTTGTAATTGGTTACTGAATGGGGTAGGGACCTGCTGTATTGGAGGCAGTGACAGGCAGTGTAACATGAGACATTCACTGGGTGGCTGACAGTCTATTTGCTTCCTGTCACATCTCAGGACACCCACGGCAGTTTTAGATAGTGTCAGGCTGTCTGGTTTTGGCTGTCTGTCAATGACATTCTAAAGATCAAATTGCAAAGCAGAGCTTAAGGGATCATACCAGAAATTTTGCATGTTTAAGCCCAATAGATACAACCCACGTAATGTACGCTGCATTACTGCCAATCACTTTTCAAAAGATACCACAGGATCAGTAAATCTGAAAAGTTTTCCTACCTTCCAGGCTGCCATTGGTTTCAGTTCATTTATGCTATAAAAATCAACTTGTAGTGACTTGAAACATGCTCGAGATAGGCAATCCATCACAATGAACAAAGCTTCAATGAAATTTTTTGTTGAAGTAACATAATTTTAATGTTTCAGCATGGATTCAGCATTCAACTTTAAGAGTTGCAGGCTTGGCAAAAATTTCAAGATTTTCACAAGCAAAATTTTGTCATCCTGTCCAGTAAAGTGTTTTTTTTTTTTNAAAAAAAAAAAAAAAAAAAACAAACTTAGCGAAAAGTAAAATTACTCTAAACTCTTGAGGGTTAAAAAGATATACTGTTAAATATGATGATAAACCAGTAGATTTCTGCTGTTTCCATATCACAAACTTTACAAACAGGACACAGAAATGTAAACTTCATGCAGTCTGCCACATTTAATATTCTGAGTTCCACCCATGGCTGGAAACAGCAAAGTTTAATAAACAAAATTCCAAATATATTAGCAGCATTTTTTCAACTAAATTGATCTAAATACCAGGATTGCTGCACAGAGTGATGCAGCAGTGAGGCCATGGGAACATTTTGGCAGCCATGTCTGTTACGCAAAGAGGGGGAAATGAGCTGGGTATTGTTGAGAAGTGAGAACAGGTGGAAGGTTTGTATGGAGAACACACAAACATGTGCATGTGTAATATAAAAAGATGCACTCAGGCCTTTGTGTTTATGATGTAAGTGTGTTTGTGCATGGCCCCACAGTGTAAAGGAGAGAAATATGCAGAGTCTATGTGAACTAAACCTGATACTTGGACACTTGTAAAGTTTCTGTTTCCCTTATGACTCAGAGTTGGACAGTAATCACAGAGAGTAAAAGCAAAAACTCCACAAGGGTGGAACCAGAGGAGAAAAATATGATCTTCAGATTCAACACTGCAGGTCCAGTGACATCTACTTGTAGTATGTAGTGAAACTATATTCCTGGACTTCAAGGAAAACCCACTTCAAAGTAATAGTGACACTGTATTCCACTTGTTTGAAAATTAAATCCAGAAAATTGTCTGCCAAGGTTGAAACTCAGGGTGTCGATACTTTTACGATCCCATCATGCAACACTTTTTAGCTAGCCTGTTTGTCTCAGTACCATTGCGTATTTTTCTTTTCATCCCTGTCAAAAATCTGTCCATTTTGTACTCGTGTACTTGTTGTGTTGCTGTCTGAATGAATAGCTGATCTAATGTGAAAGTACTGTGTTTATTGCTCCCACATGCCTCTATGCCTCCCCACCCCCCCCCNACCCCCCCCCCAAAGGAGACACAACACATAGTTGGAAAACCAGTGAAATTATTGGCAGATTCAATGGGTTTGCAGATTTTCTTTTAAGTAAGGCTTTTAGACGCATATCAGAAAATGTCCCCATATTCTAGTAAAATGACCATGACTGCTGTCATAGTGTTCTGTGAATTGTCTCTTATTTGCTGCAGTAGCTTCAGGTTTTGTCTTCAGATGAAATCATTTCTACATTTTCTCTGCTGTTTAAGGAGAAAGGCATTCACAAAGCTGAGATGCAGTATTATTTTACAGTGGGTTTTGCCTTTAAAATACCATCATGATACCCAAAGCTTTATTGAAATGACCTTAAGAAGAACAAGAATTTCAAATTTTGTAGTCAAACAGACAAAACATTTGTCAAAGTTGCAAAACCTAAGGTTCATGCCAATAAAAATGCATCCAGTAAGACAAACCCATAGGTCCTGAACTGCCCTGAAAGCTTTGTTTTTGATCGGTCGTTTACTCCTGTAACATGTTTTTTGCAGTTGGTTAGACACACCCACATACAGTAATATGAGGCTAGCAAATGAGCTATGTCTAGCATGTGTTTTTGCAGTCCATGGGTGCTGCCAGCTCAGGCTTGGCCAACCAGGCAGGTTTTTTTCACTCAGTGTGCACAACGGAGCAATAGCAAGGGAAAGATGAAGTATTATAATATTGCAAATATTTCAAAATAAAAATGAAAATAAGAACATGGAAATCTGTATGAATTGTCCCCTTTAAAAACCCTTGAGAAAAACATCGACTCTAATGAAATACTTTTCCATTGTTTCAACTTTGACTTAATGCTTTTATTTCAGTCCCTGACAGAGGTGAGGTTGCTGCTAATCTCCCTTTAACAAACCAACAGCTGCTATGAGTGACATGTTGGCTTTGTCGTGCCGCCAGTGAGAGCCCTTTCCAAATCTGAGGTCAGTCAGAGGAACTCTAATTGAAACAGACGAAAAGATCTGGCCAGGGAAGAAGTGCCATGTTATTAACTGATCTGTGGATAGACTTGTTGGCTTTTAAATTGAGAAGGAAAGGAATGGGCCTGATGCTAGATAATCCATTGTTCCCTCTGGAGACCAGACTGGCTGCTTGGCTTCATCAGCTGCAATACAGCTGGCAACCTGGTGTCACTCAGCAAGGCTCATAGCAGGTGTAAATAACAGAGAAAAAATGTACCTAGAGACAGCTCAAAGTATTTGACACTAATGGCTTGACAGCTTTAATAAATTAAAAATTGACAGGAATTCATGCAGGGTCCTCGGGAATAAGTGCCCAGTGGTAACTTGACAGTAAATAATATCTACTCTATTACAGACAGGAGTGTGTGTCTCTTCCCAATGTCAAATGAGATAAATATCTTACTGTTGTGTGTCCATGTACCTCGTGTGTGTGTGTGTGTGTGTGTGTGTGTGTGTGTGTGTGCACGCGCTGTGGTCAAACCGCTGTTGAAGAGATTGAAGAAGACTGGATCGACTTGTAATGATTCATGAGGAAAAAGACGAAGGGAAAGAGAGAGAGAGAGAGAGAGAGGGAAGGAGGGAGAGCTCTAAGCTTTTATGACTTTGTTGTTGGTTTTTGGTACACATTTGATAGACAATTATTTGACACAGGACCCATCGGCTTGACAGTATCACCAACAAAACAAAAACAATAAAATAAATAAATAAAAATATGATCTATGACCTTAATTAGAAAGGGCTTTAATTTCTTTCCTCATAAAGTAATAAGTACTGGGCATCACAGTGTTGTCAATATTACATTGAAATGTATCCAGTGTGGAATTAATCAGAAAGAAGCCAATATATGGCTGCCTGATTCTATTTTCTGTACATAAGGCAACATAAATCATTGTGAACCTCATTAAATGTCTAGCAAGCTCTTGGTAATGTCCCTAGGAGACTACAGCACAACCTGGCAATGCAGCAAGAGAGAGAGAGAGAGAGAGAGAGAGAGAGAGAGAGAGAGAATCAGACAGATACAGACAGAATCAGAAAGAAATAGAAAGATGGAGAAATGGATGAGTGAATCTAGAATGATGAGCTCTCCTCTATTTCTGTTCACTGATAGCGAGGGAGGAAGCAGTGGATCTGTAGCCATCTCACTGTGTTCCAAACTCATCTTATATATAAGCACTTGACATACATCATATTTACCATATTTTTATACTTCATACATTAACATGTTTTAATAAAACGTTTGTTTCTTGCTTTCAAATTCTTACATTGTGTTTCTTTTTCCTTTATGTGCTTGGTGATCCAGATTATTTCCCGGCTTCCCAGATTCTTGGAAGTGAACACAGTATATGGCACTGTACAGAGAAACAGATCAAACAAGACGTGACACAGGAGCATGAGGACTCATTGCAGGGAGCAAGAAACTATCAGACAATCAGTCTCATACGGATACCCACAAAAGACCTTGTCTGAGTTCATCCATGTTCTTTTTTTGAAAATGTTCTGTCTAAATAAAAGGTAAACAGGTCCACATAGGTATTTAGTATGGGAACAGTGTTCTTGCTGAAGCATTCACAAGCTTTTAAACAAATGCATGATCTTGCTTTTGAGTAATTAGTAAGCAGTTCTGTAAATTTTGACTTCTTTTAATGCAAAAACAAGTTCTTTGAGCATAAATCTTATTTCTCATCTTTGTAACTGTAATGTAAAATTAGCTTTGATGTACCGAAATGTAATTTATCCCATATTGGAATCCATTATTTTGTTTTACAGATTTTTATTTTTTTAAGGTTATTTTGCTGTTGATGCTATCGAGCATAAAATCTGTAAAACCACATCAAGTCTCAACAATTTAACCTTTACCCTAATCACCAAATCACATCACAACACCAGAAAACCGACTTAAAAACAGTTTGAACTGGATTCTACATGTTGTAATCAAAAACAAGCCCCTATCTCTATCATTAATGTCTGGCTACCTGATTCATGGAAGCCCTGATCAGCCCACACTCACTGGAGACACAGGTCAGTGTAGCTTTCATTACTGTGTAAATTTTTATTAAAAAAGCATGCAATACAGTCTATGTCAACTATTTTTAATCCAAACTGCTTTTTCAATCCCTTTCTTCTTCCATCAGGGCAGATGTGCTCATGGAAGCAAATACTGAAACCTTGCACATCTCATGTATGACAATTAGTGTAGATCAAAACGGCTGTAATAGAGGTGTGAAACGATGCTATTACATCACCATAATTTATCATCAAATTCCGAGGCAGTTTCAATTTCACTGAGCCCTCATCAAAAAACATAGCTTCATAGTGATGCGCATTTAATATCTCACTCCTTAAATGATACAGCCACAAGGTTATTACGGGAAGCATGCTATGTGTATGCAACACATGTTATGTGAGAGGAGTAATATGTTGTGGAGTGGTAGTAATAGGCTGTAAAGTGGGTCTCTCGAGATCTGATGGAGGACTTGCGATCCCAAATGACATTCAAAAGATAGTACATCCAATTCCCCAGATCTCTCTTTTCTTTTTAACAGCAGATGGATGGTGGTGATACTCAAACAATCACTAAGTCATTCAAGGTGAAGCATCATAGACAGACATGCCGCAACAACAGTCGACCATAACAATAAATTATCCAGCATGTAGTCAGTTTGCCTGTTAATTTTCTTTGCTTTAAAGGGGACACATTATACAGATTCCCATGTTCTTATTTTCAGTTAAAGGTTTAGTTTGAAACCTTTGCAATGCTTTAATGTTCAAAAAAACACATTGATCCACTTAAACGGATACAGACTTAAAACAGGCTGTTTTTCATGCTGTCTGTTTAAAGGACCCTACTGCAGCTTTTACATGTTTAAGTCCAATAAATATTACCTGCATACACATTATGTTACTGACAATTTCCAAAAACATGAAATCATATTTTAGTCTTCCTCTAATTTTGCCAAATCCCCAACTCTGTCAAAATCAAACATTCAGCTGATCCACCCACCTTTAAATTCAAAGTTCCGCCTGCTAACAAGCATGTCCAAATGTAGAAGTGACAGTCAGTTTTGATTTCATAAAAGCAGTCTTGTCCTGGGACTATATTCCCTGGCAGAGACTTACACTGACTTACGTGTAGCTCCGTTACTTCAACAAAAAACCTAATAGGCATAGTATTCGCTGTGATGGATTACTTATCTCAAGCGCATTTGAAGTCTCTTTGAGTTGATTTTAATAGCGAACTGGAATAAACTGAAACCAATGGCAGTCTGAAAGGTAAGGGGGAAAAAAATCAAAAATGTACTGCAACTGTAGTATATTTTGGGAAATTGTTGTCATTAACATGGGTTGCATATATTGGGCTCAAAATGCAAAATTGCTGGTATGTCCTTTAAGGCCCCATTCTAATAAGCTATTGCATGAGCTGGCAACACATGCGGACTGCAAAGCATGGATACTGGACAAACACTTGCTCTGTAGCCTTGTGCTTCATGTGAGCATACCTAACCAGGTGTGTAAGTGGAACTACATGGAGTTACATGTTGATGCAAACATGTTACAGAAGTAAAGAACTAATCAAAAATTAAGCTTTCAGGTCAGTTCAGGACTGATGGGTTTGGTTTACTGGATGCATTTCTGTAAGCTTGAACCTCACATTTTGCAACACTGACAACATTCAACACATGCTCCCTTTATTAAAAAAAAGCATAATATGTTCCCTTAAAGTGCAGTTTCATCTGTTTATATTAAGGTCTCCTTTTACCTTTTTGGAAACAATTGTATCTTAAAATACTGACAGCTGATTTTAAAAAACTTGATACAAAGGAGATTTGCAATGAAAACATTGCAGTACGCCTCTGCTTTAAAACTGTTTTGTCACTGTTTCAATAAGAATATGTCTCTGCAAGAACCATGATGTTTTTTTCCTTTTGACAAAGTGCACAAATCGTCTGTTTAATTATGCACTTTTTAAAAATGATTTTGTGTGAGCAATCATTTCGTAGATGTCACTTTCAGTTTCCAAGCGGTGGTTATCTGACACCTGAAGCACACGCTCCAGCTCTAAATTGGCTTGTTGTGCCCGACAAGCCATATTGAACAACCACAGAGGAACAACTCAGCCCTGTTGGCTCCTTAGGGATTGACTTCCAAATGATCTCCGTTTGTCCACCAGAGCTGCAGCACTAATGAAAATGCGTTACACACTTCTGCATCCTGCTGAGCTTGCAACCAGCCTTTAGAGGCCTCATCACAAAGGCCTCTTCATCTCTCTTAGCTGAGTAACATCAGTGAGCTGGGACAGAAGATGAGTGGATGAAGTGTCCACAGGAGGCTTTCAGTAACAGTCCAACAATAAAAACAATGAAAAAAACAAAAAACAAAAAACAAAAAAAAAAATGCCACAGTCGTACAAAATGCAGACACTGGTTATGTGCTTTGCATATGTTTTAAGGCCACAATGAGCTGGCTTTTCCAAGACATTGTGCTTCCTGAATTTGAATTTAGTAATATAATTGGGTGTAATTGGGAAAAATCTCTACACTAAAGAAGCAGAAAATTGGTTTTGTATATTTGTCACATTTTACAAAGAAAAACATTAATAAAAGAATTGTATGGTATTTAAAAAATTTTCATGCAAAGTTTCATTTAAAAATCTAAAATTATCCAAATAATTCACATAATAGATGTAATTTAAAAAATCTGATTTCAGAGATAATTTTTCATATTCAAGGTTGAGGTACAAATTGCAACCAATATATGATGGACTTACTGAAGACAATATTGATTTGCAGTAGTTTTCACATTAGGACAAAGTTGATTAGTACATACATCATCATCCATCAGGACAGAGGTGGAATAATTGGCTTGCTGATGTAGGCTTTGTTTAACGAGCACAAATCATTGTGAATGACTGACTTGCCAACATCTGCAGCTAATAACATTGAGCAAGGACAGGAAGGCAATATGAGAGGGAATTAAGAAAAAATACCCACTCTGTGAGATGATGAAATGCAAATTGCAACAGGAAAAACCGTTAGCATAGAATCTATTAACATAGGAAGAAATAAATATATAAAAAGGATTTTATGAACGGGATGAAAGTTAATAGGAAGTGTAAGGACACTGTTTGGCATGGCTGGCATCATTCAAGGTGTTCGCAGGCACTGGGGAAATTAGTGCAGATAGCGCTGCTAGAGTTTGAGCTGAATGTGAGTGGAAATACATTCCAGTATCACCGGCCTGAGAGGCAACAGCACCGACTCGTGTGTCTGATATCCTGCAAGCACAGAAGCTGTAGCATTCTAATGTGTCTCAGGAGGAAACTGCTGCTAAGATGTACTTTGGTGAGACACAAAGTAAGGCTTTAACTTATTTACAATGATATTCCGTGACACATTTATGTATATTTTATGTAATCGTCTGCTTTGTTATTCTGTATCACAAGCTGATTTAACACAAAAATTATTCAGCTGTTACTCGATTTGTGAAAGCTTTAGTATTTTTTAAAATGTGCTATTGTCGAAAAAGCCTTTCATGGGGAAAATCCGATTGCAGAGGAAGTGAGACATATTTTTTGTTTCTACAGTAGTTATGGAGGGCTGTTACAAGAGAGCTAGATCGAGTGGAGGCAAAGCAAAAAGCAGGCAATCAAGCAGGAAAAGGGAAACAGGCAGGCACACATACAAACTGTAACCTGAAAGGTTGGTTGTTGTAGTAGGTGGTAGAGGGACACAGCACAGGGATTTGCTCCTTTGAAAGGCTGCTACTCACGTCATGATCCCATTACAATTCTAACAACCACGTGTCAACCATCAATCAGCCAGACGCGGCAATCACGTCATTCATCAGTAGACTTCAGATGCGTCCTCGGTGACTGGCACTGCAGCCTGGACCATAAATTATGGTGCTGATGCTGAGGTGAAAGCTGAGCTGTAATCCCAGAACTAAGAAACAAGTAAAGCCTGGTACACGACTGTAAATTATTCTCCTGAAATTCAACAGATGAAGGAACTACGAGGCCCCAAAGTAACTATGTTCCACTCTTTTAACAAGTCACTAATTACCGCCGAAGGGTGGAATGTAACATGCTGTTACTCAGCTCGGCAAAAATATGCAGAGCTATTTATTACAGTAAGAGAGAGAGGAGGGAGAACAACAGCATATTACAAATCACTGTAGGGGAGAATACTTTGAGTGGATTAAAAAGAGGTCGCTGCTTATTTTCATTTTTCTTTTACTTAGCATATCATATTGGCAACATCTTTGCAATGGGTGCTGAGGGATTGGTTTGGATAATCCTTCAAATATGCAAATCTAGGCTGCTTCCTCATTATTCTGAGCCTGATAACCACTGGCACAGACTTGGCTTCTTGTTTAGGCAGGTAGTATCCAGAAGCCTGGATTATTATAAAGGATTACATTCAGATGCGACAGCCCAGTGACAGCTTGGGTTTTACATACAGTTCCTGTCTGTTTCAAAACATGAAAATGTGCCTTTCCAAATCTCAGTTTGCACCTCTGCCAACCCATGCTGCAGAGAAACAGCAGGATGAGCAGATCTCTTGAAAACATTGATTAGTCCAGACCAGAATCACATCATTGTGTCTCTTTTGCAGTGAAACACAAGCCTACAGTCTTCTGATCAGAAGGTTAGAGCAAGTTGGATTCAGCTATCAAATGCCCTTTGTCACACTGCGCTCTCATAACAGCTGCAAATTATCCTCATGGTCAGGAGCAATCATGACAGTGTTCACCGCCAGGCCGAGGATGAGGATAGTTTTGAGAGAGGAAGTAGGTAATGGACAGACCTAGAAATTGCTGCTCTTAATGGATGATAAAATTTTTAAAAAATGCTTTGGAGTGAGTTAACTGAAGTCATAAAGCAATTCCACAATCAGAATATTAGAGCAGCTAATGTAAAAACAGTTGACTGAAATTCTGAGTCTGATAGGAAAAAAAAAAGAGAGCAGGGCTATAATGTTTTTGTGAAAGTAATATAATTTCTAAGTTGTTTTTTGCACATCAGCTGCAATAAATTGAACTCAGTGATTATAATGTGCAAGTTCCACAGGGAACATGAAATGATTATCTGCTTGCGGGCTGCTTTCCATTGTGATGTCCACCCTACTCACGAGAATATTGTTTGGAGTTCATGATTATTGTTTAGCACGTGTTCAAGAATTGAGATTCCACCCGTCAGGATGGCAAAGATTTTTTCAAACACGTTTGAGCAAAACGACCGGCAGTCTTCTATTGTTAACCAGTCTGAAAGAGACTGAAATCTGAGTTTGGCACTAACAACAGTCAATGGGAGCTCAAATGAAAGACATACAGGAACAAGAAAGCGGGAAAAGTCTTTTTAAAAAAAAAAGCCAAATACAAACTTTTAGACTTATGCCATCTCAGTAATAGTTTCTTGATACCATACATAAAAATTTCAACTCTTCCCAATGGTGAAAAGCCTCTTTTATGACAGGTGATGACATCATATCAGATGCGGATGATTTTTATGGACAACAACTGCAGCATCTCTGAGCATAATTTTTTATGTTAGGCTCAGAAATCTAATCAACTATATATTGCTGCTACAGTTACATTGCTCATTGGAGATGTGCTAAATAGAGCAACTGAAGTGTCAGTAATGAAACTGTCAGCTTGATGAACACAGCACATGCATGCATAACCTACAAAGCGCGGATCCTGTTGACCGTCTGGTCTCATTCCTGTGGGTTCCTGTTTTATGTTTCACCTCCTCTGCTTTGCAGGAGGGCACTGGCATGCTGGGCGACAGGCCTGAGGGTCAATCATCTGTTTTTAATGTGCTCCCAGTGTTCCTCACATGCCATTGCGTTTGTACAGACAGGGGTGAATACTAAGAATGTTCTATTGGTCTTGACAGCCACGCGTGTTCCTCGTTTTCACAGTAGATGGGAGGCAGATGACAGTCAGCGATGTGTCAATCTTTAGTCGTAGCTTCAGAGTTGTTCCCTCAAACATGGAGGACAACAGGTCAAATCCTTCAGCACATTAATCCAGATGGCTTGCTGCAAGTTCACAAGCCCGACTGTCATTCTCTGACATTTCACAAACCTCCTCTGAGTCTTTGCTTATCTGAGTCACACTGATTGAAATGAGGACTAGAGCAATATGGAATTCAGATGTCTCACTTGATAGTCCGCCCTAATGCTATGTCTCTCGATAGAAGGAGGATAATATTTCTGTCCTGCTTGTCTGAAGTTGAGAATATTTCAATGTATTAACAACTGGGGAGAACAAAACATTAGCTAAGAGAAGCACATTGGCTAAGAAAAGATGCTGCATAATTTGACTTGTAAAATCATTCTGATAGATGCAAGTAGGATTAGACCTGTTTAATATGTCAGTGATATCTGTATTTAAATGTAGTGTGAAGGCTGACTGGAAGTTTATACTTTTGTGAATTGAGCTTTTGACTCAGTCTTCCTGAAGTACCATAAACATAATTTTGTGCCCTTTTTGGGTTATTTCACCTGAAAAATAAATATGTTCAACCTACTTCTCATTCCCTCAATGATGATGAATGAAAAAGTTTGTGAATAATAACAGTCCAAACTTTTTTTATTTTTTTGTACTTCACACAAAATTTTAATTAAAGTTAAAGCATAAAATATTCTTTTAATGTGAAGGTTTATAGGGTTTCTCTCATCCTTTCTTGCTCTTTTTTAATAGCCTGTTTTGGGAACATAGGGCAGAGAAATTTAGGCAAATGCCTTCAGCGAAAAGGTCAGATGAAATAACAGTCAGCTGTATATCAGCCTACAATAAATCAAATAGATATTTGCATACACAGCACCTGGAGAAAGACAGACACATCAAACCAGAAGGTGGTGGGTGTAGAAACATATATTTGGCAAATTATTTGGCATAATTTGCTAAGTAAAGACCAAAGAAGGAAACCCACTGTTGAAACAGTGGGGGTGGATGCTACCATCTGCACCACACAACTGAAAGGTATTGATACAGCCAAGAGATCCAGACATCTTATCAGTCCATGTGTGATGATACATGGGACACACACACACACACACACACACACACCAGTATAAGACATTTTTCTCAGTGTCAGCTCAGAAAAACGGTTTACTGTACCAAGAGTGACACTGTAATCATGTTAAAGATTGTGAGAGATTCCCTTTCCACTGACAGACATCTAACTCCCATTAGCCAGAGCAGTAAGGATGCACTGTGGGTTATTTATGATGAGGAAGATTGACCAAGGTAAGAGCCAGCCGTGATCTCCTTGTCACTTTCACTAGTTTATATCAAACAGCTCATGCTTCATCACCACCACTACTGATGGCTCAATTCCAAGAGCAAAAACACAATCAGCCCCAACATTGACCAGCTGTCTGTGTGAAAAATATGGTGTTTATGAGAGTGAGGCGAGTAAGTTCCAGGGTTATAGCCAAAAGTAACTGGGTTAAATACCTCACAGCATTTATGACAACCACAGATAATCGGTTTTAAAAAAAAAGAAAAAGAAAAAAGAAAAGGTGTCTGAACTATTCTTGTTCAGTCAGTTCAAACTTCTTTGGGTGCGTGTATAATATAACAATACGCTTTCTTCCTGTGCAGGATTAGCATAGCGCAGTTACCCACATGTCAACCTCTGTCAAAGCAACTGCTCAGTCAGAACTGAGTTTTCAGGCTTGCTGGTGTGTGAAATTCATTTACTTCACATCTCTTTTTCAGACTCCATCTTAAATCAGTGGCCATTCAGCTCTGATGGAGAACTTGATGGAGACATGTGACTGCCGGGAGCGATTTCAGCTGAGCACTTCGCACTCAAAGAAATATTGGTAGGACCACATGTAAAGGTTGCTAACATGAGATGCATCTACTGTGGCATCTTGTGAATATTTGGAATTATGATACATACTATTGTGTGTGTGTGTGTGTGTGTGTGTGTGTGTGTGTGTGTGTGTGCACATGTGTGAGTGAGCAAGGACTTAAGAACTAAAAGTTTAGTTAATGCTAAATGTCATCTTCTTTTCACTCATAAACTAACAAAAACACATAGAGCGGGATTCAGAAAAAATCACAGTAACTGCAGAGCATCATGCTAAACAAGCAGCATGATAATTGAAGGCTTGACAAAGAGACACAGTGCCATGAGAAAATGTGTGAGATCTGATCAAAACTCATCAGTTAAATATCTGATCAGCTGAGTGGGCTTAAATACCAAATTTAATGATTAGTAATACATATGAGGCAATTACAGTTTAAAATACTAATCAGTTTCATTTGATGTTGACAGTGTGTTTTATGAATCACTTCCCCAAAATGTAATTAAGGAAATATCATAATATAACACCACTTTTGAAGCAAATGCTAAAAGAATCTGGTAACAGGCATTTATGAATGGTTGGGTGACAATATTTGCTCTCAATAACACAAAAAGTCTGGCCTTGTGTGACGACCCTATTCGTTCTGCTTAATTTGCTTCCTGGTTTGTGCTTGTTGTCATGTCTTCCAGAAAGACAGTCAGAGGTGGTTGTTACCTGGAGGAGGAGGAGGAGGAGGAGGAGGAGGATCACCTTGGCTTGATTAGGCTGGGTAAGCTGCTCAGACACTCTCTCAGCTCCCCATGGACACTTGCTTTGGTTTTGTTTGCTTCCTTTCAGCTTCAGAATACTCCTCACTCATCCATGCATCCTCCAAACATTACAGATTATACAGATAATAATTGCTATGCATGTTTATTTTTGTTATTGTAGATCGTAATTTGATTTAATAAACCCTTAATCTGGCAAGAATGTGTGTACTTCTCACACATTTCAAATTGGTAGACAGAGGGTAGAATTTACAAAATACCCTGCCTCTCACCCAGTGGATGCTGGTATGTTGGTATAGGTCCAGCCCTCAGGCCCTACAGGATAAGTAGGTATAAAGGCTGGATGGATGAATGGATAGAATTAAAAATTTAGTATTTATAAAGTCATCTTGCTGCATATACTTCCATTATTTTTGGAAGAACATAGCATAATTAATTCTGTACCATCAAATTTAAACATGGTTTGGATTGAAAGTCATGAAAGTTTGTTAGAAGAGGCAGTCCAACACTACTGTTATGAAAATTCAGATAAGCCCCAGGTGTGACATCCTTAAATTCTATCATATATATTTAGCTGATGTTCATATCTGTAGAAATGTATTATAAATAAGCAGGCACGGATTCAGCTTCTTCCTCAAAAACATTTCAACAGGACATGTGGCTGGTGTAGATTTGAACCTGTGAAATTTTCATCGTCGTTCCCTGTGATCATAAACTCTGCTGCCAATCCTCAGATAAAACACATGTGCAGGCTGTGCTTCATGCAAAAATATCACCACATACGTATATCTTTAGTTTTTATAGCCTTGGCTCTAATATATTTTTAATACTGCTTCTAGCAAGTGCCTTCATTGCATTTTAAGATCAACATTTTTATGAGTCTGGTTGTGAGAAACAGACCAGACCCAGTATCAACTCAATTTACTTGATATGGGCCATAAGATGAAATTATTTAAGGGCCCTTATCTTAACACATAAAATGGTATAGGTAATGAGATTTTTAATTCATCTGTATTTTTTATTCACAACCCTATTAAAGCAGATTTTTTTTCCTCTATCACTGATGCTACTCATGTAGCTAAAGAGAGTTTAGGTTCTCTGTGTGATCTATTGGGTATCTGAGTTATGGATTGTCAAGTAATTCATGAACTGTGTTTTAAAAATGACCATGCTTATTCTTATTGTTAGACATTAGTACTGTGATAAACTGGAATATACAATATACTGTATACTCCAGTATACTCCTGTATACTACTGTATACTCTGTATATTCCAGTATACTAATATACTGGAATCTACCCCTGTGGTGTTGTGGCCTGTGGTGCGGGGCTGGGGCCCTCCCAGTGGGCTGCTGCCAGCGCCCTGCGCCCCTCCTCCTGGGCCTGGGGGTGCCTCTTGTGCTTCTGTGGGNTGGGGGTGTGCCTCGGGGTGTTGCCTGGCCTGCTCTTCCGGTGGTCTGCCTGTCTGCTCTGGCGGTGCATGTGGTTGCCCTTCCTGGCTCTTGGGCTCGTCTGTTGTCCCAGTTCTCCTCTGTCCCCCTGGAGCTCTGCATCCTGGGTGTTTTTCCGTCTGGGGCGTGCCGCCCAGCTGCATGGTTCTGTCGGGCTTGGAGAGGTCCCTGTGCTTTGGTAAGGTTCTGTGTTTATGTCCCGGCCCGACACATCAGCTACTATTGCGATCCGATCTTAAGCAGTGGTCTGGGTCTCTGAGGTTGCTGGACCAGTGTTTGAGGCCGTCACCACCACTTAGTGCTGGGTGTTCTCAGGGGGATCAGGACTTTTTGGATCTGGATTGGATGCATAGAATTTCACAATCTAAATACGTAGAATGTTTATTGAGGTCACTGCTTGTTTATGTGTTGTAGTTTGTCCTGGTCTGTCGTGTCGTAGGTTTTTAGTCTCTTCAGTGTTTCACAGATTAAACCACTACGCTGGTTATTACTGGTTATTACTGTCACTACTCATCTGTGTGTTTTTGTTTGTCTTTGTGTTGTTGTTCAGGTGTTTAGCCCTCCTTGATAGAAATTGTTTGTTAGTTTTAAATAAAACGTGATAGGTTGGTCAAGGAGGGCCGGTGAAGGTCACACACTCACACACATTCACTTATGCACTACATATTATCTGTCTGTTGCTAGATTAAAATTGCATATATATTAAAAAAAAATGGTTGTGCCAATCTTGGCATATACCACAACTATATATGCAGACAGAAAAAAAAACCAAAACAAACTGGAATACACATATTAGGGAGGTGCAGCACATACTGTAGATGCCAAGATGGTGTAAGGAGAGAAAGGAGCTGATTTAGTTATAAAAACAAATTCCAATTTGTTGTAATAGGCTGCTGTAGCCCCATGTTAGTTTTGGCTGAACCATGAATCATGCTTTTTAAATAACATGGATTGTGGATTTGTCTCCCATTAGTTCCATTTAACTATTGATGGAAAAAAAAGTAAAGGTTGGCTGTTAGAATGAACCCTGATGATAATATGATCATGAGAGTTTGTAGCTTCAAATATAATAAACAATCAGCTAAGATTATCTGTTATTACCTAAAAGGGATTGATGCACAGTACTGCCATTAAAGCCTCCGTTTAACTGGTCATTCTTTCTTGATTATAGGACATCATGGAATAATGATTTCTGCAGTGAAACTGATTACAGCCTGTCCCGCACTAAGGGTAGCTGAGTTGGCTTCAGACCAACTAATTTGCTAATTTACCTTAAATGACCCATTTATATGTTTTGTATTGTGAGGAAAGTTTTCAAATTTTTTTTTACCTCTCCTAGGAGACTGACAACATGTGCCATTTCCATTTATCCTGGGGAGTCAGTCATGATGAAACTTAAAGGGGACATGTCATATTTTTGTTCTTTTCCTCTCATTTTTATAGCATAATACAGCAATGATTATGTGTTAAAAGTTACTGAAGATTCATGCATGTAGAAATGCGTCTGTTAGGTCAAAGCCATAGGCACTGAACTGTCCTGAAAGCTTTACTTTTGACTAGCCCTTTATTTCCATAACATGATGACATCAACCTGTAACACATTTATTTGGCACCCCAAAAACTATGAGGTTAACAAGCATTAACCTCAAGTTAATGTTTGCTAACGCGAGCCAAACAACCTCAATGTTTGGCTAGCATCCATGTTTCCTTGTCCATGGATGTTGCCAGCCCAGGTCTTAATTAACTGGCCAATCAGGAAAGAACAGGCCTTGAGGGAGCTTAAAGAGACAGTTCCTAAATGACCTGTTTTGACTTGGTGTGCTGCAGTAAATGAGAGTAGAAGTGGACCAGTGTGTTTGTGCACATTTAAAGCATCACAAAGGTTATAAAATTGCCTTCAAAATGAAAATAAGTACATGGAAATCTGCATATGCCCCTTTTAAGATTTCATGAACAATCATTTTGATTGATATTGAAGAAAAAGTGAATGAAACAGGAGGCGAGTGTTTAACTTATATTCCTAGTAAATATCATGTGTTAAATATGTCATGTTTCAGGATCCATAAAGAAGGTGGATGTAAATATGGTTTTTAAGTAGCTGCCATTCAACTGCAGCTCACTGATTATCCTGTCACATCTTCTTGATGAAATGTAGGTGATATCAGATTATGCATCTCACCTTGAATTCTGTGCCAGAAGATATAAATTCCATGTTCTCAGCTTTGAATGAAGGCAGTGTTGACTACATAAACAAGATCCATAACACAAAATACCCCATATTGATTATCCTTGAGATTTGCAGAAAGGCAATAGGGTGTAGCACTGGAATTTGTTCAGGTGCACACTGAATGCTATATACTGTGGCTGTGACATAAGTTTGTATTCCATGTTATTACAGTAGGATGCTGCAGGAAATACCACCAAAATCTGCTATAGTTTGATAGCTGTTGTCACCAATCTCTTCCTGTCATCTTGGCACTCAAGCATTTAACCTGGATCACCAGGCTCACAGAAATACCTTCCAGGTAATTAGCCAGTCAACGCTTCATCACCCAATCCAAAGGTGTCCATAATAACCAGTGGGATACCAATTATCTTAAGTGTGGTGCTCATATCTCCCATACCAGGCTTCACCCTTCCTTGCTGAGGTACATTAATAGGGTTGAGTGGCTGTCACAGACCAATATATTTCACTTCTAAACTAAAAATGGTTGAAGGTTAGAAAATTAAACCTAGTTTTGAAGTTACAGAAATGGTACCCTGAGCTAAGAAGCCATGAGCATCCTTCAGTAATGTCATGCGGAACAAGTGTGTCTGATCCACAGATAGTCCACAGTCATGATTCAGCCTGTGTCAGTGATGTTTTGCAGAGAGTAAGTAGTCTTCTGCTTCTTTAACAGACAAGCATAGATGATAAAAAGCATACTGACTGAATAGAATGGAACCTCATCACATCTACATCTGTTCATCTTGCCAATGTCCTTGAGGGTCAACAGAGTGTCTTGGTAATTGGAAATGCTGTCACAGCCTAACTGTGAAGGACAAAAACAATTTTGGCCAGGGTGGGTAATAAATGGGACTAATATCTTTGGTGTTCAGATGGTGTCTGCAGGCTGAGTATTCTATATGTATATAGCCTCCAGCAGTGGAAATGTTGCTCTACTGAGGTCAGTTTTGACAAATCTCTGAACCCGGCCTGGTATAAACATGGAGGAGAAATGAAACAGCAAACATAAAATCATGAATATAGCCTATATCAATAATAATATCACATTATGATTTCAACTGCTACACCTTCACTAAGGCTAAACACTCCTCTGAGTTTGCTTTTTTGCCAATATATAAAAACAGACTTTAACCATCACCTTGAAATCATGTGTTTAAAAAAAAAAGAAAAAAAAAAAAAAANAAAAAAAAAAAAAAAAAGCTTATCAGGCCAATTCAGTGTACAATGGCATTGCGGACTTCTTCTTCTGGATCTATATTTGCTACTAGCGCTAGCAAGACTATAAATGTGACTCCCCTTTCCAAGCATATACCTGTATATTAATCTGCCAGATCTGCGAAATATCGGGATCTGAGCTAAAATGCACCTTTTGAAACTCCATCAAAGGATACACACACTTGGGTTTTTGCATTAACATAGGTGTCTAAATAGGCAAAAATGTCAACAATCATGAAATGTTAAGAAAGAGAAAAAACTTAGTTTTAAGTGACCCAATCTAGAGTTTCTCAGACTCTAATGGACTCTTCCTTTCATCTAAGTCCCACCTATCTATGGTCTTTCATCAAAATCTATGCATTCCTTTTTGAGATATCTTGCTAACAAGCAGGACATCTTAGATAAGTGCTGCTGAGAAATATATCCTCCTTGGTGGAGATAATGACAGATTGTGTTAGCTGCAGTTCATAAGACTAAATCGGGGGGAAAAAACGTTATATTCCAACAATCAGTCATCTCAGCATCTCAGTTCTTACAGGAGTAAAATTCTGCTCATGCAATAATACAATAATGGAGTCCAGTACAAAAGCCATGCAATAAATCCTACCTCCGTGAAACTTAAAGTTCAATTGTGTTGAGACTGTGTGAGGGAGGTTTTGATTTAACTCTTTTGTAATGTTTGAGATCATAATTTATGGTGTTGTACATTGTGTTATATTGTGATATGTGAGATGTTGTTGTACTGTAGATATCTATAGTATATATCAATATTGATTCAGAAAAAGCCCATAAACTCCTTTCATTTACAAGTCACCATTCGGAACAGTAAGCAAATTTACAGAAAATGCACTACTAAACAAGAACAACTCATATCTTCCATTCATCGATCCATTTTCTAGCCACTTATTATCTGTGTCAGCAGGATTGCAGTGGCAGCAGGGTGAGCAGAGGTGCTAGACCTCCATTGCTCCAACAACTTCCCCCCAGTTCTCCCTGGGTATGAGATGTAATCCATGCAGTGTGTCCTAGTCTGATCTGTGTGCCTCCCTGGCTGATTCCCTTCCCTGATTTCACCAGCGAGCTATTCAGCATCAAATCCTTAACAGTTACACTGGACTACATTCAGATATGAATCTACTTGCTTAATAAGAATGTTACATTCAGTACTAGCCCCCCCACCCCTCCATCCCAAAAGCCAGCTCTGTTCTATGTGGCTAGCTGCATTAGGCCTAAGCTGGTAACAGCCATGGACTTTGAAAAGTAGCTGATGAATAAACACTTGCTAGTCTCATACTTTGTGGGTGTATCTAACCATGTGTGTTCAAATTTGTTTACACGATGTTATCACGTTATGGAAGTAAAAGTCTAATCTAAACTTTTAGGGCAGTTCAGGGCCAGTGGGTTTGTCTTAGTGGATACATTTCTATAAGTGCACCTTTAAAGTCTTTCCATCACACATAAGTAACAGCCATTGATTTCTCAGAGGAGTCTCACTATAGAAAACATTCAATATTTCTAATCCTCTCTTCACAGTCTCACTTGACTCCATGAACTGATCTTTAACTCAAGAGTAATGTGACAAACATTGGCTAAATTTGTATAGCAAAGAGATGCAGACTTTGGAATATTTAGCGCAAGGTATTATATGACTAGACTGAATCTCCAAATGTATCAAATTTTCAGTTGCCTTGTGTCTCGGAAAACAAGTTATCATGGATAAAGTCAAGAAAGTATTCTGATACCTAAATTAAAAAGTTGCTCACCAAGACCAAATGATATGAAGTCATCTTGATGCTAAATTCAGCTGTTCCCCATTTTTGCAATGTGAGCATAAGGTCTAATAACTGTGAGAGGAGCTTATCTGTAATCCAGAGGCAATGATTCTAAGATTAGATTGTTTATCCAGTCTGACATTGTTGGCTTATATTCTGATTTTGCGGAAAAAAAGGATTTTTGCAGTTGCTTTAAAAGAAAATGGAAAAAAATATGAATCTTATCAGTTTTATTGGAGCTTTTTTAATTAGTTAAGCAACTGCATGTTTTTCCTGCCAGTATTATTATCTATCTCATTGTTTGAGGGATGATCAGAAATTAAAACGTTTATAAAATTTTACATATGCAGAATTCACAAAGTTACACTGGGAGAGGCAAACACCAACATGAATATGGACCATCATTCAAATAGTTTGTGCTAACATTTTGAAGGCATACACTCCTAAAATCCATACCACTGGAACCAATGGATCGTTGGTTCCTAAAACCAACACATCCTTTATTGTCAATAAAATATTGAAGATCAGTTGGCAGTGACATGGTTGCAGGTCTCATTGTGCCAAGCAAGGTCACGAAACACCTATACTGGATCAATCAGATTAATGAAGCACGGCCTGCTGACGTGGCAGATTTAGACACTGCTACTATATCAGCATGCTATGGTCACAATAAGAACAAACACTACTGTATACTATACAATGTACACAGCTACAATGTGTAGGAAATAGGCAGGTTTAATTTTGATTGATTGATTTAATTGTTATCCAGCAAGGAGGTTGTTTTCACCTTTGTTGGTTGATTGGTTGGCTGGTGCTTTGGTTGGATTGTTTGTTTCTCATGATTACTCAAAAAGTTATTAGTCAATTTTGACATTACTTGGAAGAAAGACATTCTGGATATTTTTGTCAATGACTTCAAAAGTCGTACATAGATTCGAATGAACAAAATCAGGCATATTTATCCCATGATAGACTGTCATGGGAACTTTCGTATGACAAATAAAGCAATAAAGTTATATTATTATAGTTATTTCTTTTTCTTTAAGAACAATGTCAATATAGTTGGCACTCAAGAACAACGTCACAAACAGTGGCTAAATTTTTATGGCAAAGAGATGCAGACTTGGAATATTTAGCATTAGGTATACAAGACTAGATTCAGTCTCCAAATGTAACAGATTCTGAATTATCTTGAGTCTCAAATCAACAAGTTATTAACTGATTTTGACAAAATGTGGAAGAAACCTTTACATTTTGGCATTGATCTGGATATTTTTGTCAGTGTCTTCAAAAGTCATACACCCACCTTAATAAACAAATTCATACATATTATCCCATGATAGACTATCATCTTATAACAAATAAAGCAATTCAGTTCTATTATTATTATGGTTGTTTCTTTTTCTTGGCACAATTGTCAGTAGAAGAAGGTCCTGGGTTTGAGCCCCTATGCCATCCCTGGTTTTTACTGAGTGTTAGGTTAATGCTCCTAGCATTGCTCTTGATCACGAGACAAGGCTGTCAACCTGGAGATGGTCCCTCTGTGCTACTCTATGGCTGTCAATGACTCCACAGACAGAGGTCAAATTTACCTGGAGAACTATTAATTTAAAAAACTTTTTAGAAAAATACACATTTTGTCTAAACTTGCTGGGGGTATGCGCTCATATGAATGGCCTTCTAGTTTATGATTGAATGCTACTGGTGTCACAATATGTGGACAGAGATGCAGAGAGCCCAAAGATGCTTGCAGTATGTATCATCATTTATCAATGATGTAAAATTACACTATGCCACAATGGTGAAAACAATCACTGAAGTTCTGCAATGTGACAAAAATTTCAACCACAGAGCACAATACTGCCAAATATGAAAGTGGTCATGAACTCTACAGTATTGCTATAGAGTCTCATAGTTTCAGCAATAAGTTTACCAATTACTGTGTTCTAGAAGGACACCCAATATAAAACATGATTCTGGAAGATATAATCTCATTTACCCTGTCTGCAAAAGCAAACATATTTCTATGTGGATGTGAAACTGCTCACTTGTAGCATCATCTTGCACGGCAAATTTGTAAGGGCTTATTTTTAATGTTAGAGTGATGTTGACTCTCAGCCGATATCTCCCTGAGGCTGCTGTTCAAAACCATCTGAGCGTTAGAAAAGAAATGTGATGGCTGTGGAATTGCGCAAGCGCTGACACATTGTTGAGTTTTACACCCTCTGAGATAAATTACCACTTTTTTGTGTGTGAAAGTCAAGTTATCAGGCTGTGTTGCAGATATTTACACTTGCAGCCTCAGGATATCTATGCATCAAGAAACAATGGTAAACTTTTTTGGAAACTGTATATCCTACAATCATGTCTGCATAGCATATTTAAAACACAATAAATTTAATTATTTATCAATGATGGGTTAAATTGACATCACACCAAGCTGAAAAGTCTTGTTTTAATAAGCTCTTCTGGCTGAAAGCTTGCACCGGGTGTGGACAGAGCCTCGTCTGTTGCACCTGAATACACCCCAAAAGTGATGTCATAGTGTACTGAACACACCACAGTACACTCTGCAGCAAGGCCAGCAATTTCAGCCACTAGAGGTCAGCAAAAACAAGATTTTCAGCATGATGTTAAGTTACACTTTAAGATTAGAGAGAAAATCATAATATCATAGAGCATTCAGGATGCAGATGGATCTGCATAATATACCATAATCTTTACTGATACTTTCTAAAATTCTTGAAAGTCCAAAGTGTATGTATTTCTTGAAAGTTTAGTCTGTGAAGGTTCATCTCAGTTATCCAGATGGTAAGATGTCTAGAAGATTGAAGTTTAGACAATGGACTGGAAAAAGAACTGAAGCTTAAAAGTTTTATGGTGTAGTCAGAGTTCACCTCTTCATGGGGACACTTAGAGATAAATTCCATGGCTGTGTAAGTAATGTTCTGTCATGTTTTTGTCTAAGTGTAAATTCTCAGCTTTGCTGTCCTCATCAAAGACTTCTCCTCTGGGGCATTTGGGAAAGTTCCATCTTTAAAAACTCTCTGCTTTCAGATTCTTATAAACATGCTTCCCATTGGCACGTCATCCACAATTTGTCACACTGCTTAGGGACCCAGTTGGATTTGTAATTTTGCATTCTGGGATTTTCATGCAAGAGTTTTTCTTATCAGCAATTTTGCTGTATTATGTTATCTGTCTGTATCATTTTGCATCTTGCATGGTACATCCACTGTTCTGTTCTTACTGCTGTCCAAGCACTATAGACTATAAATAAAACCATCTGTATTTGCTACCTGTATGTCACAGATGTTTGGTTAAAAAGAAACACATTTTTACTTTTTTAAAGCTTGCAAACTTTGATATGGAGATGTTATCATCTGAGAAAAAACTGACATGATTGGTATACATTTTGGAGAGATACAGTACAAGTACTTATACTACATGTAAAAGCAACCAACAATGTATGAAACTGATTATTATATACACAAAGAGCTGTCTGAGCAAAACCTGTCTGCAGTTGGTTCAGTGATACGAAGTGTTATTAATGTTTCTTACTCACCTACCAGTTATATCATAGCATAAATTATGTTTTTCCAACAAACTAACAAACACATGGTTATTGAATAATATTCAACCTTTTTTTGATCACCTGGTTATATAGATTACTTTAGATTAAATGCAGTCTGTGCATTGCAGTTGCAAAGAAAAATATTTATCTCCCCGGATGTACTGTGTAATTACTTAAATGATACTAATGATGTGGCTGATCACAAGAAAATGATCACATCTACACTTGAAAATTACAGGGCTCATCAGACCAAATGTTCTTCTTTTATTATGTCAAAACTGTAGCACAAATAAGAGTGTGAAATCTAGTGTGAAAAACTTAAAGCAGGAAGACAAGTTCTAACATTCAGGACATCATCTTCAAAGATTCTCTTTGATAGAGTCAGAGCACAATAAACAGGCCTATGTCCTTATATAGCCTTGTGTTTGTTTTTGTAGTGCTTAAACAGTAATCTGGGTGAAGCCAAGCTGGGTATTTAAAAATGAATACAGTAATACAATCCATTCAGAAGAACTGTGGAAGTTTTTGCTGGTACTTAATTGTATTAGTCTTGCTGAGCTGATTTTTATCATCATTGCTTTTGAAGCCACTGAAGTGTGATTGCTTTCCTTAAAACAAATATAATATACGCACATTACATCTTTTTCTGCTTCTGTTCTTAACCAGTCAGTGAATAGTCACATGTAGCATTACTTTAGATGCATAAAATTATGTGCATTGGCATTTAAAACAATATTTGAAATGAAATATCAACAAATCCACATTAAACATGTTGAACATGACAATATGATAATTGGGATAAAAGCTTCACCACATGGTGATGATGGATTTAAATACCTTTTTGAAAAATCTGACCTTCAGTCCACAGAAAACATGATATGAATGAAATCTACAAAACATATTTTACCAGCCCAGCTTGCCTGCCATGGCTCCCCCCCCCCCCNCCCCCCCCCCCAAAGAATACCAAAGGGACAAGAGATGAAAAATGTTCAATTTTGTGAGTCTGGCTTTCTCTGAGCGGCATGCTCTTTATGAGGGGGTTCTAATTAAATTTTTAAATTTTGTTGTATTACTTCTTTAGGCAGAAAAGAGTTTTAACATCAGAATTTCATTTGGGGAAACACTGCAAACCAACAGAGTCTCAGACATCATAGGACTCTTCTTTCCTGCAATAGGATTTGATGCTTTTGGCAGGCAAGACGAGCAGCTTCAAAGCAGAAATCTGCAACAATTCAGAGTAACAAAGATGATACACTGTGCTTCCTTGTTTTTTCATGTGCGAGTTATTGTGCTGCTAGGTGTAATATGTGTAAATATCTGTGCACCATGAATAGAAAGGAATGTCGTAAATTACAAATGTTCTCATTCAGCATTCTTAGTTGGAAAAAGATGGCATAATGCAAACTCCTAGAAGCCTTGATAGCAGTAACAAATCGGTGAAAGTCCTGGATTTGCCATGAAATCATTCTAACACAATATTGCAAAAGTAACAAGCAATCAAAGCACAATCAGATGAAGTGACACATGACAGAAATCTATCCGTGAATGTGACACAAAGACTGTGAGAAGGTTTAATTCAGCAATCACCACACATCTCAACTACCTGATTGGATCCATTTTGTCTGTGCTCGTGTAATAATCTATCGTTTGATAAGGGAGATTGCACACACTTCAGTTCTCATTTATGACAAGAAAATACTTTATTTCTCCAGTGTAACACCGGCTACTGTGAGTGATTTTAACTACTTTTGATTACTTGTAAACTATTGCTTATTAGTTTGAGAGGCAGCTCCACTGACTCTTAAGTTGTGAGGGGCACAGGCCATACAGTATCAAAGCCAGATTTTATTGGATGTTGCTAGGATACCAACATCTTCTTGAATCATCCTGGACATGATGAGATTTGTGCAGGATTGACACTTGAATGCATTGCATCATTCCACACACTACGCACTTCAGAAATACTTGGGATGCATAAGAGTTGGGAATCTAATGAGAAAAGCTGAACAGACTGGCTGAGGATCCACAGACAGCAGCTTGGGAAGAGATTGGATGCCTGCAGGAGGGCTGATATTGAATGCCCTCACACACACTGTTGATGAGAAGCGGCATGTTTTCTCTGGTCAACAGCAGCTTATATTGAGAAGGTAAGCTCTTTTCTCATGTTCCTTGTACGATGTTTTAGGATTAAAGTCATGTAACTGACAGCAAAAGCATTTAAACAAATATTTTTAAAGTTGGCTGTCCATCGTTAGCCCAAATCCAAAGTATTCTAACTAACTTCATTTTTTCATCTTCCTTTTTGTACCTTTCCTCTGTACTTTGGAAAACACCTTCTTTTCATGCTGAAATGACCAATATGGATACCAAACCACAGCTTATGAAACCACAGTGTGACACAACATGAACAAATTTTCACACTTCCAGTTTTACATGCTGAACAAGCAGGTTAGTGGCCTACCTTCTGAACTTTGAGAAAACATGTATCTTCACTTTTGAAGAAAGATAAAAAAAAATAAAAAAAAAAGAAAAAGAAAACAAAGCTGAGTCATTTAAAATGTCAACAGAAAAGTAAAAGTTTTGGCTGATAAGTTTTGGAGCCTGACACATAAGAAAGTGAACCAGGGATTTAATAGTTTTTGTGGAAATAATATAGTTCCCACATTGATTTTGCACACCAGCTGCATTCATTTGAGCACAGTGATTATACATTATATATTCCTTTACAAGTTGCAGAGGTACCCAAAGTCTGTGAGTTGTGCAAGATGGACAAAATAGCTAGATGTGCATTATTACACTTCCTGACTGGATTGTGACACCCACCCTACCCTTCTTCTTAAACATAAATAAAACTTTAGCTGAAACCCAAATGATATAATATCATGTCAGATGTGGGGGATTTTTTGAGACACACTAACAAAAGGACTTCTCTGAAACCTAAAGTGGGATAAAATCCTTCCGTTATTGTTGGCAGAAGGGTGTCCAGGTGGAAGGAGATTATAATGAAAAATAATTAACTTATGAGTCAAGCCTTGTATGTGCAACACACGTATTGTATATCCATATAATAGAATTTCGGGCTTGTGTGAAGCAGCTGAAGCTGTGCAGTGGGCGTTTATTTGCAGAAACCTGCTGTGAACCAGGTAACAGTACAGCTTTCCTGCTGAGACAAACGTGGAAACTGGGGCCTTCCTCTCACTAGGGAAAATTACTGGCTAATTAAATATTGATAGATCTCTCAGATCAGTATTCATATGGTGCCATGTCTTGTTAATGGAGCATACGTGACATATAGAGCTGTTACCAAATACCAATGTTTATTCAAAGATAAGAAACGTTAATTAACAGGTAGTGCAATTCATTGCAAATAAACCAAGAAAGATAAGTATTTATTTATTGATTTATTTAAACAGGGACCACGATAATAAATAAAAAAAAAAAAAATGTCTTTGTGCCAGATTTAGCTATCATCTAATTTCCATCTGCCATCCCTGGGCAGGTAAACAAATATAAAATATAAAAAATTCACACTGACAAAACAAACATTATTTACAGTCTCTCTCATAACCATATCCATAAATGCACAAACATATTAAATCAAACATCAGTGTACACATACACACACAATCATCCTGTACAACTACCAGTTTCAAAACAGGATAAAATCTCATAAGGTCAAATTAATATTGACATGACTAGTTGTTAAGATCCATTTTGTAGCACCATGTAAGAAAGAATGAAAGTCTATGCAAGTTTTCAGCTCATCTGGGAGCTTATTCCAATGCTTAATGGCCTTCAACCATGCCTTCCACAATCAGTGTTAGACATTGAATTTTAAGGTGGGTGTATCACCTGAACATTTGATTCTGAAAGATTAGGAGGTTTTGGCATAACAACAGTAAAACTAAAATATGATTTTACATTGTGGAAATTGGTTATCAGTAACATAACATGTTTGCAGGTTGTGTATATTGGGGCTATCCATGAAAACTTGCTGGTATGATCCTTTAAAGCAGACTGTGAGGTTCTGCTCAAAAAAGCTGGACTTGGGATGGCACTAGGATTGGGAGGGTACTGGGAGACTGGGAGCTAATAACATCTTTGTTGTACAGTGTTGCTTTAGTACCACGTTTGACTGTATACCAATGCAAAAATGCAATAAAAAGATGTTAAAAATGTAATACTAGTGTATTTGGCTGTAAATGGTGCAAAACACTTAATGATGTGGGAGTGGAATGTGTGCTGGCACATATGTTAATCCCCTTGTAATAAGAGTCATTGGCTTTGTTCATGCCCAAGCATATCTCAAAGAGCTTAGTGACCATAACAGTAACAATAAGCCTGAGAGTGGGAAATTAAACTTACCCACAGAATGAAATAATTTTCTTAATCAGGAACAACAAAGCTTAAACACAGATGTATTTCTAATGACATACTTGCGATGAAAGGCATCACAATGGCAACGTGGTGCTTTAAGTGGTGAGGAAATGACAAGAATCTTGTTTGAGCTTTTTTATTTGATAAGCGTAATTATGTGGACAAATTTGTTCTTCTCTAAGGCTTACTGTGCAAGAACTGTTAGAATAAAGAGAGGAGAAACAGACAAAAATCAAAAATGTCTTGCATAAGCAGGATGATTTGGGGGGCAGACACATATAGATGCTTGTGGATATTTCAGACACATTTCAAGACTGTGTAGCTGCACATATTTAGTATAAATTTTCAGTTTCTTTTGGAGTATTGGCAACCAACTTCCTCAAATATGAAGAATGTGAATTTTAAGCCAACCCATAGTAGCTTTGTATTATGTAAATAGATAAATTTGTATTAAGATTACATGGAATCCACTGAATGAGTGCACCAGAAACATAACAGCTGAAAATGCAACAGCTAGACAGAAAATATTTTTTTGAGTGTGTGAAATCACTGTAGTTAAAAC
This sequence comes from Lucifuga dentata, assembly GCA_014773175.1. Classification (NCBI taxonomy): domain Eukaryota; kingdom Metazoa; phylum Chordata; class Actinopteri; order Ophidiiformes; family Bythitidae; genus Lucifuga; species Lucifuga dentata. Next base: position 73,111 of record VXCM01000070.1, on the reverse strand, counting down.
TAAAAGAAAAAATATGGGGGCTGTCATCTCCAAGAGGCTAAAAATATATATTTTTGTAATTAATAAAATTCAACCATGCAATATATCAAATATGTCCAATATTTCCAATAATTCATGAAAGATTAAATGCAGACTGAAAAAATATTCATCTTTGGTTTTTGCATCTGGAGTCTAAAGTAAATTTCACATTTTTAACTTTTATTGAATTTGTCGTTTAATACCTAGAAAGCTACATGTTGGCTCATGAAAACATTGACATGTTGCTGCCAAACCTGCAGTTTTACAGGCCAATTGTTTTTGGTTTCGTTATGGAATTTTACAGTGCATTTTTAGCTTTGGCCCATAGGGGGCCGAAAAAAACGTCAACAAAAAGCACGTGTAGACCTCCCGCTTGCCGTACTTGGCTCCGCCATTATTTTGACGGTTGCTATAGGGTTGCGGTTGCTAACCAGAAGTCTTCCTGGTAACTCGTCTGCCAAGAAGAGAAAGAAACTTGCAAGTTTGATGTGGATTACCGGGAGGTCGACATTGAGATGTAAGAGGACAGACGTTAAACAGGTACACTTCAGCTTTCCTGTTTGCTTTCCTTTCCTACCATGTTTGCTAACCATGTCAGTTAACCAGTTTTTCCTGAAAGTGTAGCTGCAGCCGAAAGTTAGTAATCCTGTCATAAAGATGACGCCAAGTTACATTGTCCAGTCCAACTAAAACACGTATCACTTTGTTGTAACGAAGCGGAAATTTCTAATATCTGATTTTTATCTCTGTGTGACTTTAGCCGTAATCTCACAGTGCAGTGTGACAGCAAAACTTTCTTAAACGTCATTACGTTGTGGAGCATCTGTAGTAAAAGCCCATGTGTAGCTCATTTACTTTAGAGAGAACAGATGTTTAAGCACTCGTTGTGATTTGCAGCTACAGGTGTCCGGTATTAATTCGTGACCTGAATGTTAACTGACTGCTAAATATTATCAGTGACAACCCTTAATCGATTGTCAGATCACCTTAATTAATTATGAGATATCTGATCTCATAACTAAAGCTATTTTTGTAATGATTATGAGACACAAGTAACATAATTCTGAGATATGGCATATTATGAAATGCGTTTTGTCTCTCGTTATGATAAAGTAACTAGAACGAGAACGAACGTTAAAATTGTTGCGAGTTTGATGGTTTCCTAATTTCTGACTCTGAGATACTTATTATAGGACTATGGAAATAGTCCCCCACAACCTACAGAAAAATAAATTTAAAACTTGGATCTCAAACAAACTGTATAAAATATAAAATCAGCTCAGGTGAGGCTATGCAATAAATAGCAGAAACTTTTTACAGTCTAATAACTTGCTGTGCTGTATGAGATCATGAGTGCTGTGTGAGTTGTGTAGAAATAATAAAAATCATTGTGGTACTTATCAAAATCTTTGGAGGACTAACCTTTATTCAGGACACGAAAGTGGAAGATTCACCACCTGAAGTATGGGGTATCATTACCCAGCAAGCCATTACCCAGAAGACATTAATTTGCTGAAAGGCTCATGATGAGGTGCATTTCTTTGGAGAGATTTGAAGGATTACTGAGTCATTAATGATTGCCTAATGCTAGTGATATATGAGGTGTCATACAGGTCTGAAGATCTAAGGCAAATAATGAGCCTTCTTTAGGCATAATCCTAAATCTTGACTCCACATTTTGCTAAGAGAGGCACCACTGATAGGTAAGGTTAATCCTCTCATCGATTAAAAACTCAAAATGCCTTTAGTTCTGGCTAAATATAAGTCCCCGCTGTCAGAAGTACAACCATCATCTGGGCATGAAAATGAAATTTGTGCAAAACAGTATTCAAGTAATATCAAGTGAAATGTAAGTTTTTCTGTCTGTTGCAGAGCCGTGGGTCACTATTATCTCCAAGTAGGAAGGTGTTGTTTGTCTGCCAAATAATAATGAAATAATTTGAGCACAAAATCCAAAATGATTGCCAGTAACCAAAATGCTAATCAATTCTGAGGCTTTTCAGATTTTACTATTTCACTGAAGAGCCATGTATCAGTTATCTTGCCTAGAGATTATCATGTGAAGGACTGGGTTCAAAAGTTTAGCTGTCTGGCTGTACTTGGGTCTAAATTTAGCTGAGCAATGTTGATGACTGCAGGTCCAAGATGTAATGGGGGTGTCAATATTCGTCATGTCAGCAGGTTGTGCTTCATTAATCTGTCTGATTGATCCAGCGTCCATGCGGTCCCATGACCTTGCTTTGTACAAATAAGAATTGCACCCACGTCAGTGTCACCTGATCTACTGCTCTGCTGATGGATTTGCACCTTACTTATTGAAAGCTCTGCACAGGATATGTGGACACCACAGCTGCAGATGCTGGTAGGATGTATGTGTGTGATGGAGGAGAAGACCTGGTATCATTTCATTTCACGCAATGTGTTTCCCAACCAAGCACTAATTTTGGCAGGAATATTTTGGAGCTTTGTAATAAGTCAGCTGGGAGACAAATGGGTGCCTGTGATTCATGGGAGACTCTAGGGAGACAAAAATAACAGAGTTCATGTAAGGACTGGCAATAATTCATTAATGTTTGATGTCTCTCAAAAATATTGGCTGATGGAAAAAATCAGCATATCGTAGTTCACAGTTCTTTTGTCTATGTGTGTGATAAATCTGTCACAGCGGATCTTAAATTCATAAAGAAAGCATGTGTGCAATATTTCTGTTTTAAAACTCCAAACACAAAATTGACTCTTTATTTTGGAAATGCAAGAACAGCATTTGTGAAATGTCCTCAAATGTCCTCATACCAAACCCACACATAAATTAACCATTTTTAACCTGATACTTAACTGACTTCCTACACAAACCCCACCAACTCTGCAGACCAAGCAGAGTGGATGGGGTCGTCGCAATACATAAGTATAGTAATATATATAGTACCTACATAAGCATATTGTATCTAATCATAGCATAACCACCTCAAACACGATGCCTGTCCAAAATCCATGTTAAACATAAATATAAATAAATAAACCTAAATATAACCATAAACGTAAACCTTAAACTTAATCTTCTATAATGTTACACCTCAGTATATCATTACAGTTATGCCTCATATAATAATCATGCACAGCAATTATCAAAAACATCCTTGTTATGCCATGGGACATACTTATCACATGGCTTTCTAACTAAATATAGTTATTCGCTACTTTTGTCCTCATTTGACCTGGATGTCAGATTTAGCCTGCCTTTGTCATTGTGGCTGCAACAGTGAATGCCTGTTCTGCTTATACATAGTAGTATAGCAGTTTATACCCTAATCTACTTGGATTTCTTCTCCCTCTCTAATTAACATGATATGAACTCAAATAATGAGTGACTTATTAAAAAAAAATTTTTTTGAAAGTTTTATATCCACATAAAATGTAATTTTTATTTGCAAAACATTGTTGTAGTAAACTGTTATTGAAATCTTCTCTTTCTTAAAAGGACATTTGTCTGCAGATATTCAGGATTTGTCGCTTTTTTAAAATGTGGGTATGAAATAGGATGACCTTTGCTGTATGGAATATTTTATACACTGAACAAAAATTTCAACGGAACATCTTCAAAGTTTATAATGGATGGATCTTCAAAGTTGGTAATGTTTGACATGTGTTGTACCGCACAACATCATTTAAAAAAAATAAACATAGAATGCTTATACTGTATCTACTGAGATTTTTGAGAATTTTGATGATATCCATACCAGTGACGACTCCAGTGCAAATGAGGTAAATACATCCACGTGAAGGATTATGATGTGTATAGACATTATTCACACAGCATATCCAACATGCAGACAGTCCTCATACCGGGGACAACAAAAGGCCATCCCAAATGGCAAATGTTGTCAAACACAATGCCACAGATGTTGCAAGTCATGAGAGAGTGTGCCATTGGCAGGCTGAATGCTGGGATGTCCAGCAGAGCTGTATCCCATGGATGGATTCACCTCATTTGCGCTTGAGTGGCATGGATATAACCAAAATTTGCAGATGTATGCATTCTGTGCATATACAGCGCAGGTCAAATAGCATTAACTTTGTGGATACTGTATTTATATGTTTGTTCAGTATATATCGCATGTCTCGCATGCAAGCATAGCTTAACTTTCCAGTTTATCATTAGGTTAGCTTATTTAAAATGTGAGGCTGTCAGAAGAACTTGAACTGACTAATCAGATGTTGCCTGATGGTTTGTACAAACTTCAGTATACATAGAAATGAATTCTTCTCACGTGTCCATCTTCTGATTGAGAGCTTCTTAGTTTCAGAAAAACTCTTCATTTTCTGTAGAATATCATTGTAATTATGTAACTGTGATGCATATTGATACTGACCAAAGCAACTACGTGGATTCAGTTGTGCACTTTTGTGATGGACACTTCACATTTATGCTTAAGCCTGTAAGGGTTAAGCAGTGGAATTATTTATGATCTGTGAAAGTAAACCTTCCTCTCCACGACCCATTTGTGCAGACACAAGGGAGAAATATTAATAGTTGGTATTACCTTCTGCAACCCTAATATAGCTCATTAAAATGCATTACCATAACAGCACAGCCTCTTTTCAGCATATGGTCAATATTTGTATTGCTTGAAATTGCTGTAATTGGTGGCCAATTCATCTGCTTTCTGAGCCCACATATAAAGTGAGTGCCATGTCCTTGATTAACAGTAGGAAACATTACAGTCGCTGGCAGCAGGTTTAGGAATATTAATGATCTGCAGGATTACCAAAATATTGGCTAGATGTACAGTACAGGATTTACATGCAAAATTCTGCCAAGTAGCATAAATTGTTCTTGTTTTATGCCACACATCAATCACAAATTTACCACACAGTTGTCACTAGCAACTGCATTTCAACACAGCTAAAGCACTGCTGACTTCAACATTTTAATTCTGCAGACGATGAAGTTGAAGATGAAGACAGGCTATTCAAATCCAGTCCAAACCAAGATTGCACCTGCTCTCCACAGATATCATACCAAACACTATAAGAAGCCAGATGTGCTATATTTTCTTAAAGCAGATTTTATCTAATTTGGATTATCTTTACTGATTTTAATGTTTGCCCACTTTCTGCAGGTGCAGCTTTATAATGTTCAGATCAGAGCTCAGTGTTATTAACAGATAAATATTAAATGGCTCAGTTAGGATTAGGTAAAATTTTTTGATTGGGGCTTTCTTTAAAAAAAATCACTCAGTAATCTCTGATAGGAATAATACAGTTGAATTCCAGAAGTTTCTGTACATTGTCACCTTTTATGGTGGTCAGAGGTACATGAAACTATGCTTGAACCGGTTAAAACCTGACAGAGACGTATAACTTTCAGCGATCACGTGTGTTGCTTTATCGTACACTGTGTGATTGAATCCACCATCCTTCACGGTTTGGGTCAGGGTCAGGGTCCATATACCCGACTGCGATGCTTACACTGTACGTTTAAACAGAATCTCCTTTTGGCTTTGTCAGTTGACATTTCCAGTAGTTTCATTGAAAAACATGACTATGCCTGTAATTCACAATGTATAGGGCAGTAATGCATCCTCACATCAGATAAAGATAAAGGTTATCAGATAAAGAAGAGGAAACAGAAGAATAAAAAAAAAGAGAAAATGAAGGAAAAAAGTGCAAAAAGACAGTCAGAGTCCATTCTGCTTTTTGTTGCCACAGCTCTATTAATCTGCTCATAGTTTTTTTTTTTCTGTCCACCTGCTCCACTCATGCAGGCGCACTCAGGTACCTTTACCACTAATCGCATCGGCTGTCAGCCAAAATTTCTGACATGCCAGAAATCCATCCCAGTGTCCAGCAGCCAAACTGGTCCTCAATTCTGGTAAAACTCGCGTCGGGACCCCGTTTACACAGCATGTCTAATGGCTGCAGGTCAGGTGGAAATTCGGTCAGACTCTAAAATGAGTCAGATCTGACCATATCGGGTAAAATTGGCCCAAAAAACATACAGCTTTACCACTAGGCTTTACCATTATAACAGAAATGGCAGAACAGAGAAGTGTTTATGATGTCATTTTATCATTTACTGTTATATTTTTGTAGCCACATGGCAACATATGCAACTGACTTCATTTCTCTATGCAATGGGTGAAATACTGTATATTCACTGGCACAAAGCCCATTCTGTATGCAGACGATGACTTGATTACGGGACTGAAGCTGCAGTGTAGTGATTGTTATCAATGAACACACACACACACACAAACACAGGTAGCGAGTTTATACAGGGTAATTCATCTGAGCAGCTTGCCAGAAATTGTTAGTGCATTGCCTGTCCAGAAGGAGTTTAATCATCTTTAAATTTCATGTCTCCATTTTATTTATTTTCCATCACACAAAATCTTAACAAATCATTATCCATTCATATAGTTAGGGAAATGTCTGTCTCTCTCTCTTTTTGCTTCTCTGCTGTCTCAGATACTTTTTTTTTGTAGTAAATTGTGTCTAACCGTGCCATTTATCTGAATCCATCAAGTTTATCCACTATTATTTTTTCGTGCTTGATTTCAAAGTATTAAAAAATGATGTCACGTTCTGTATATCATCTCTAGGTTGAATAGATTTTATTGTCATTCAGACATTTGCGAGCAGCTACTGAGAGAAACAAGACATTTCACAGCCAGCATGTTTTACCACAAAAAATCTGTCTGAATGTTCAGCACTCTACCATAAAGGTGACATAAAATCACAATTATTAACAAAATAATTTGAGCATTTCATATTTTACATACTTTGGCTTTGGATTTCAGAGACTTTGGTATTCATTGCTAACGTTATTTTGTTTGTTTATTTGACATTTTAGGCTTCTTCCTTACAATTTCCTATTACCTTTAAAAATTGACCCAATACTATTACAATTTCATCCACTAAATCTGTCTGACGGGACCTTCCTGCTCGAGGCCATCTTTATGCTTACTTTGGCAGATGGCATCATGTTGAGCGTTTCCCGTGGCCTGAACCAGATTGTTTTTAATTCCATTTCGGGTGAGGAAGGGTGACGTTTCTCATTATGAGATGTTTTATTGACCCTTAAGGGAATTTGAAAGCTGGAAAAGAAGAGGCAGCTGGTAAGCCAGTACCATATAACCCAATCAATAAACTTTTGTCTATTTTTACTTCATCAATCCTCCACAAAACAATAAAACTTGTGACATATCTGTGAATCCGTGGACAGGAAGTTCTTCCAAATTGGTGACATTTATTTCATAGCATAGACTGTGAAATCAAAACAGATTTCTCTGTCAGGTTTTCATTTTTGTTTCTTTACTGTCTAGTAGTTTGTATTTCATGGTACCTTAAAATGTTTGACATCCAGAACTTTGGTTCAGTCGCTGTCATTGAAATCTCATAATAGCCTCATTTCATCACTTCTGAGTCAGGCTTTTTCATTGCGTCCTCTCCTGTGATCTCCCAATCAAGTTTCTTTGCCCCGTGATTCAAGTCCATCAAATGTTCATTAAATGAAAGAACAGGCTGATGAACATGTCCAAGAACACTGTGTACAGTATTGTCCTTAAGAACCGGAGTCCTTTTATGCCACTCGTCACCACCCAAAGCAGTAGAAAAAATGTCAGAGAAAGGAGTGACTGTAGTGTATTAAGCTTTAAAAAAAAAACAGACAGAGATGTACGTTCCTGCTCTAAATCAGAGTTGGAAGGAAGATGGAGAATTTTCTCAGTTTATTTGGCAAATGCAGTGTTTAGATGTGTTGCTCCAACGGCACAAGAAGTAGTGAAGAACCTAAAGAAAAGCCGAGCTCTGCCATCTGGTCCCTCACCAGTGACACAACCAGCCATGTGATATTTGGACCAATTATGACCAGGAGGGAGGTATCAGAAGTAGAAAAAAACAAAAGACAAAAGTTCAAAATGAAGGCTCTGCACAAAGTATACTGGGGCCTTCGGGGTAAATGTTCTCATCAGATCTTAATAGATGCTGATCTTAGACGAATTCTGAACCATGTGAAGCAAATTAATTTCATACCTCAGTAAGTCTGAAAATGGCTACAGGGAAGCAGCCTGTTGCATTGAATTTGACAAATAGGTGTATATACTCTCGTGTGTTAATCTAGGACAGGAACTTGTGCAGCATTCATCACGCTCAACATGACCAGATTTCAGACACGTGACTTTTCAGATTCATGAGCTGAACCTTGTTTTGCACTGTTACCGGATCATCTGAAGATGATGCCAGTTCTTTAAACCTTTAAGCCAGATTGACTGCAATTACTTACATGAATACCATATTTTCAACAGACAGTACTGCTGACTAGTTATAATTTTACTGAATGACCTCAATCTTCAATTGCTGTTATGAGGACTTTGTTATAAATGTGAAAAGTGGTAATAACATCATTATAAACCAGTAGCAGGCCGTGTATTTTACACTTACGCCTTCACTCCTATCCTCCCGCAATTAAACCACCTTCTAATAACCTCAGCATGACACTATGGCTATAGGCTGCTGTTATTCGACGTAACCAGCTCATATTCACAGTGACAGTAACCTTTATCGAGTGGAATAAAGTGATTTAACACGAGGNCGTAACCAGCTCATATTCACAGTGACAGTAACCTTTATCGAGTGGAATAAAGTGATTTAACACGAGGCTCAGCTGTGATAGTTACAACACACTAACTGCAGACATGAATAGGATGTTACATTATTATGCATTATGACAGGATGCTGCATCACAGATAGACATGACATAGCCCAAATCAGTGTCATTACCAAAGAAATAAGAACAAACTCACAACAACCATCACATTTACTCATACAACCAGCAAGTAAGCAAAACTAAAACACAAATAACACAATCAGATTCAACAGGCTTCTCCACAGATTCCAGCCACATAAAATCCATCAGACTTACCAAAGCTGCTCATCATCTGAAGACAAAGTCCATCCTCCTTTCTTTCTTTATAAAGAGTTTAACGACGCGCACGGCTGTACAGTACATTAGTGCATTTCAGTTCCAAAATATGAAAAAAAAGCGTTGTAAATCCATTTCTTCTCCTCTTTCAGCTATTGTGCGTTTAAAAAAAACAACAGGACTAAGTAAAAATCGAAACAAAAAATCTAAAGCACTACATCTAAAAATCGAAACATCAAGAAAGAAAGTTTAAAAAAACATTATTGCTCCATTATGTGTGCTTTACTTGAGTTAACTAAGCTAACCGGCCCTCTTCTTCTTCTGATGAATTTCTGGCAGGCTGTAGCTGTGTAGCATAATGCTGTACTCNACCGGCCCTCTTCTTCTTCTGATGAATTTCTGGCAGGCTGTAGCTGTGTAGCATAATGCTGTACTCCAATGGCGTAGGCCAAGGCCAGCTAGAAGACCCAAAAAAGAATATGCCCAACATAGCAAACTTGAAATCTGATTGGTTAAAGAATATGACGATCAACAACATCATCCCATTTGCTTGAATAGCAGAGGAGATTCACTCAAGATTCTGAAGGACTCAGGCTAGAATTTTTTACCCGGAGACAGCACAGGTGGAAAATCAGATTGGATAAAAGCTCTAATTTCTATGAGCTGCACTGGAAGCAGTGCAACTGAGGGAGAGATAGCAATGAAATGACGTTAATAACAAAACTGATGGGAACGAACTTTGTAAAATACATATAGCATTAATGAAAATACATCTTAAGTTATAAAAACATAATTTGATGATTCTGACAATCTCTAGGCCAGCAGAGAAGGCCTTGCTGGCCCCGCCAGTGTTATAAACTTTACACAAGGTTATTATCAATAACATCTATATGTTTCAAGCTAATGGGAACTGGGATTAACAGCTCTATCGTGGTTTATGAAGCCAAGTTTATTTAGGGCTTTTATCTGCCATTTGTTTGCCTTCCCTATATAGTGTGCTGTATGTAACATTTCTAGGGAGTCACATATACGACAATCTACCCCTAAGACATCTGGAAAAAATCTGCAGTGGGCTGGTAGCTGGGGTTATTTCATACGCTAGATTTATTTTCTAGATTCTTCTCAAAGTCTTCAAAACTTAGAGTGACATCGACAACTCAAACAAAGTCTTATCATGGAAGATTTTGTAGAGATAGTCTTGGCCTCGTCTGTTTGACTTTGATGAAAAACAGAAGCTGATTAGCTGCCAAGCCATTTGAAATGACTCCAACTCTAAAGTCAGGATACAATTCTGACAGAGCTCCGAGTTTGAAGCAGACATCTGGATTAATGTACTAAAGGATTTGACTGGTTTTCTTCCCTCAGAGCAAGTGTTTGAACCAGATATATATATATATACACACACACTGAGCAGACATTAAGAATGTTATTTTTGTTCGGCTGGTACCTCATTGATTGACTTATCCCAAGAATATTTGCCAAGGTAAAAAGACAAAGAACTGCACGCTTTAGTGATTATAAGAAATCTGTATAGTTAGAACTATGTATTTTTTTTTTATCCTATATATGTTTATAGTCATGCTAATGTAAACTTCTGGAGTGCTAAACAGTTTTATAGTAGTCTTCCTGTGTAAATAGACATAAATATGGCTTTTTATATAATGACGTCCAACAGCACCTCTACTAACTGCATCCTCAAAAATAACCGTAGAGTTTAATCAGCACATCCCTGACAGTTTCCATTTCCAGTAAACTGGTAACTCAGTGTAAACGTCATCAAAGCACAACAGGATTATACAGAATGTCTGCTTAATTGATGAAGCACCATCTGTCGAGTGGCACCAAATGCAAAGAATTTGAAAAATATGGTACAACAACTGGTCACAGGATATGTCAAATTTATTATAGTTGTGTTTCATTTGCTGAGAGAAACAAGGTTGTGTTGTTCTTTCTTACCTTTGAACCCAGTGCGTGAACTGCCATGAGCTGGCCTTGGCTTGCCCAAAAGATGATTGACAGATGTTGGAGTGAGAATGAGGAGTGACAGACAATTAAAGAGCTGAATTCAGCCTGGCCTGACCTTCTGATCAATGCACTCCTACTTAGAGTTGGCAGACTAGAGACCAGCATTCCCTTTTTCCAGACTAATAAAGACAGCACCAAGAGCTGCTCCTGGGCTGGATTGCCAATACTTTTAACACCCCATCGATTCTCATTACTGTTAATGGTTTCTTTGCCACTGTGAGCTGCAGCCAAACAGTCACAGTGTGAGTGGGAAAGAGTGCAGGTGGTGTTTTGGGGAGGGGCAGAAGCATTATATTATGACCCTGGCCAGTGGATGATTGAGGTAATTACTCAGACTTCTTCATGTTGACTCCTTACTGTTATACACTGTGTAGAGGACAGCCGTTGGCCTCATTGTGAGCAGACACCTCCTACTTTCAAGGTGCTTAATAAAAAAAGTGATAATGGGGAAACAATAAGCCTGTAAGGTTCTGATTCCCCTTCATAAATCTGAGCAAGCATCCTTCATATTTGTAAGATTATCCAAACACATCACCTCATACTTCCACCCTGTGGATACGGAACCAGTATGATAAGGCACCAAGGAGGAAGAGAAATAATAATTGTTTATTAATAAACAATTATATTATTTAATAATATAATTGTTTTACCTATGTGCTACTATACTGTAATAATATTGCGCTTTTCCCCCTCCCTTCCTGAGTTGTTAGTTCTCAGCTGTAGCTAATCCTGTCATTTAGTGCTCCACTATTTTAGTGGCAATTTGTCCGGTGTTCAGTGCCTGATTGTCATTCTGAACCGATCGGCTCTCCAGTGCCTCTCTGTACTCCGAGCGTCTCCATCCTTTCACCACCTGTCTGGTTTGTTTGCTGGTCTNTCCAGTGCCTCTCTGTACTCCGAGCGTCTCCATCCTTTCACCACCTGTCTGGTTTGTTTGCTGGTCTGTCTGATCATTGCTTCCCTGTGAATTAGTTTTTCTGTTTGTACCTTTTTCTCTGGTGTCGGTTGAAACTCTCCCTCAAAATTATTCTACTTGCTAGTTTTTGTTTTAGTCCTCAAATCAAACCTTGTGAAGGTTTCGCCTTTTGTTGTTTGTTTTTTCTTATTGTCTGATATTTGTGTGACATCCATTTATAGGCATCGTTTTACATTTATCTGTGTATGACGTCAGACGCTGATTTATGTTAATTCCGGACTGGGCGTGTCCTACTCTCCTCCATACCTCAGTACTTTGTTTTTTGTATGGTGAGAGTTTATGCTTCTTGTAACTCCGGTATCAGAAGTTACAGGAGTAATTCTTTGTATTTATATTAGTTCTCTAGTCTGGCCTGCCTGTATTAGCTTTTGCTTGGCTTTGTCTGTTTCTCACTTATTGTTTGAAATACAAATTGTTCAAACCAAGTTTTTCTTTGTTGTGTCTGCTTTTGGGTTCTTGCTATTATACGTGTTACAAAAAGTATAAATACAAAAGACAAAGGTACAATTAATTAAACACAGCGTCATATTTTATCTGTCAATAACAGCAAATAAACATCAGTTACCGGCCTTTTAGTGATTGCCTTGAAATTTTATGGCACTTCCTTATTTGATTGTTGGGGAGCTATTCAGAAAACACACCGTAACACAAACCTGTTTTAGTCTGGTGACAAGTGGCAGCTGCATGAAATCTCTGCGTTTTGTTTTTTTTTTAACCATGTGTTAGTGATCAATAAATTTGATAGATAAGCATGTTCAGTTAATCAGAAAATGTATTTAAATGGCAAGTTTTGATCCGATCTCATACATTCTCATAGCACTGCGTCTCTTCCTTAAGCCTCATTCGTTGTGCTCCATGTCTCTCTCACACACATCACACACACCTCCCGTGCGCCGGACTTCCTGGAGTATGGATATCATATTTCTCTCACATTAGTGTTGATCTCTTAAAATGTGGTGCTCTAAAGCACAGAATTTAGGTTTCTTTTGCCAATTTACCATGTCAATTTCGCTTTGACACCACAGGAAAAAGTACAAAATATGGCTCTGACAAATGAAGCAGCTCATTAACATGCCCTTTTACCTGAGATACCTTACAACAACGTGTCAGTAATGGAACAACGATGCGCTGATTAACATAAGGAAAGCTTTGTGAATGATTTTCAGTTGTTACGGCAGTTATTTAATGTGATGCCATGCAGATAGCGTGATTTTTTTCTTTTATGAGTTTTGCCCCAATAAATCTAACCAAGCATTTAGTGACATTTATTTATTACCAATTTTCCCTACTTGCCAGTTTTCAATGTGCTACAAGCAATATGTCACACTCAAAAGACACTGAATATCAATACCAAGTTCTAGACTGACACAAATTGAAATAAAATGTGATACAATATAATGGACTGAATGGACTTAATGGTTATAATATCTCTGAATGTAACTGAGAACTGTGAAGGTGGAAGTGTATACAGTAATGGTACATTATTTTTTATTTTATTTTTTTATTTTTTTTAAAGCAGTATGGTGTACATTTTCTACTGTTTGTCTTCGCAGACTCCAAGATGAAGCCAAACAGCTGTATTCTGCTCTTTGCAGGGGTGAGGTGACCTGGTGCTTAGACAAGCTTTTCTGTCACTTCACCATAACAGGTAAGATCTTTCTCCAATTTGGTCCAACAGAGGTGAATAATACGGTACTGTGCTGTTTTACTGTTTTATTGAATACAGTACTTCAATAAAACCAACAACTTTACACGACCAGGAAACACATTGTGGAGAAAAACACTGAGCTTTAAACTGGGCTGAAGGATTCTGATGATTTCATTCCTTTCAGTTTTTGGATGTCACTTTGCTGTGCAACATTTTTTTTTTTTTTTTTTTTTTAGCATGTTATTAATAGTTCTAGCATGTCAGTTGTTGGTTTGCTCTTGAATCTATAAATGGTTGTGTAATGTATAATGTTTGTCAAAACAAACACCTGTCATTCAGGTATAGTTTGTTTTTATATTTTATAAAAAGATCTGAAAAAGCTCAGTGTAAGTCAAAATGTCCTACAGTAGAGGGACAAACAAGGTGATGAATAGGAAATCCCTTGTTTTTTTTTATTGTCCCGGAGGCTCAGGTGTTTTATGCCTCTCAGGCTATAATGCTGAAATCTGCCTTCCTACAGATTGAGAAACGGATAACATCTGTATCTCTTTCAAATGCCTGGTTCTAATAAATTCTAATATTGGAGATGTGGGCTTCATGTCAATTAATTTTCGCTCAACTAGATTGTGTGCCTGCTTTATAAAAGTGTGCTTGTTTTAATATACTGTACTGCATTTTGGACTATGGCTATGGCATAATTATTTATCCTCAATTTTAATTTAGAAAGCGAAGAGATATACTGTTACATTAATTAAAACGATAATCTAATCAATGAAATTGCAAAGTTAGAATGGTAGAACAAAACAAAAAAAGTTCATGGATCGTTTTAGAAACATGGACTCAAAATTGGCACGTAAACGACCATCTTAGCTGAGTATTAACTGATCAGGCAATTCTGCTTTCTTGTGTAGTGAGTAAAGAGAATGCTAACTGTCTGCGATGGGCTACATTTATCATTTCAACATTTCAAAATCTGATTGTATAAATTGAAATTGATGAGATCACTTTGCTGTGTCCAAATCCAAATTTGTTTTGTTCTTTTTCATGTTTGGTTTATATCTCTTTCTATGTTTGTGGATGAACTGCATCCAGACTGTGCAAAATCATGGTAATTTGAGGCAATTGGAAAAATTCTGTTGGAATGTAGAAAATACAGTTTTTGAGACTCCTGGGATTGCCTGAAAAAGACAAGACTGGTACTTCTTGTCATGTTGTAGAAAGCAAGGATAGCAATTTGTGATATTGTATGACTGTGTGTGGTCCACTTAATGCCATTCCCAGTGCCTGTTATTAGTGTCTGCACTGAAGTATCATTCAGTCAGTGCAAGAAGAATGAGTGCTTTATTATTCCCTGGTACTAGAGATTCTGATTTTTGATTCCAGCTACAGCTCATGTTGAAGAGTCTGATTCAACTATTCAATCCAACAATTCTACTCTCCCAGGAATGATTTTACTGTCAAAGTGGGTGGACATGCTGAATATTTCCATTGTATATGCACATTGTGCCATGAATTATAAGAAATGCTATTCATGTCCATTCATGCTGTATTATGGACAAATCTTACAAGCTTCACCTGTAAGAAAACTGATGTAATAACCAGCCTAATCTCAAATTTTACTCATAAGACTCACATTTTCAGTTCTGCCAAGGAGGTTATGCGATCACTGGCATTTGTTTATTTCTTAGCAGGATATCTCAAAAAGCTATGGACTATTGGATGAACTTTGGGGGATAGAGTAGGTGATATCGAGAAGAAGAAGTCATTATATTTTAGAGGTGATCCGGATCATATGCTAGGATCCAGAAGAAGTTTTAAGCCTATTGTTGTGAGGGTAGTATGGCTCCTTTAAGCATCCGTTCTGTTCAGTGTGTGTGTGTGTGTGTGTTTGTTTGTGTGTGCGCGTGCAAATGAGTGAGAGAGAGAGAGAGAGAGAGAGAGACAGGGATGTGTGGAAATGTGCGGAACAGGTTGATGTTGGCGATTGGAGCAGAGCTAGGTTAGCATAAAGCATAACTGCTGCAGTAGTAACAGGAAAGAGTGAATGCACAGTATGACGCTGAGTTTGCTGTAAAATAAAAGGCTGTGACTCCTCAAGAATCAAGCAGAACAAGTTTTTTGTGCCAGCGGCTGAATGTAGCAACGGGGGTTACCCCCAAAGTTTTATAACTTTATCTCTGGAGCACAGAAGACAGTGCGCTGTGCTTCCCCATCACAGTCTGGTCTGACTCATTTTTTAATAACAATTAGATTTGTATTGGAGATTTCGTTGCCCTCGGAGTGCCTTCTTGTAGTAATGTATTAGGATTTCACAGCTATAATGCAAAAAAAAAAACTATGCACAAGGTCATAATTAAATGCTGTCAGCCAAGTTGTCAGTCACAGTAGATGGAAATACAGGAAGTGGTGCCACAGTTTGCTGTCGTCCAGGAGTTGAATGTCCAAACTTGAAAGCGTTCAGCACAGAGCTGGATTTGCAGTGTGAAGAAGTGATAATAACAGTAGAGGGTGAAGAGAGCATGGCTGAGCTCTGCACATCCGGGTTAAAATCATTTCCAGAGATTTTTCATCACCCTTCTTCCCATTTCCATTACAGTTAGGTTGACAGGAGTGTGATTTTCGGACAGCGCTGCTTTTGTAAAACCTTTGTAGACTGTGCTTTTATCCTGTGTTGTCCTGATGCAGCGAAAAAACTGTCAGTTTGAAGCTTTGATTCAGGGCTCCCCAACTTGAATCATGGACTTTATGGGGCAGCCTTAGTAAACTCGACAGGACCTCAACTGAATAGTAGCTTTGTGCTGTCAACTAAAAGGACTGCATTTGGAAGATGAACTGATTGATGTTCTGATGGATGATTCTCGGAGAAGCTTTAGGCTGCTACTGGGACTGTAGCTCAGAAAAGTGCAATGTAATGGAAATATTTGAAAGTTTTGATGTATATTTTGGTTTTATTATTGTATGCAGCTTTTCCGTGTTCGGTTTTACAGTACTGTATGCTCATTAGAAATAGAAGTAGTTGTTGCTTTTATTTCCTTCTAATTTTCTTATCTTATGAATTTTGTCTCATTCTTTTACTACATTTTTAATATTAATTCCGTGCTGTTACTCGGAGTGAAAAATCGACCAAACAGTAGAAAAAGCTCCAGTTCTCCTCTCCTTCTTCCACTTGGCCTGTGGGTCAGTCATGCTTTCGAAGGCAGGAGATGGAAGGATTTTAAAGCTTTTAGCCAAGCTGCGTAGTGCAGTTATCTACAGTAGAGTTCACTGTGCTATTACTGTAACTTCAGAATGATTTATGATACCTCATGAAAAAAAAAATGGGATGTGGACTCTGGTATTTGCTGCGTCTGATTAAATTCTCATTCTTCTTTCACGTGATACTCACTATAGTGTTCTGTTATTTCCCAGCAAGGAAATAAATGGGTCAGAGGCATACAAAAATATCTGGTGCAGCATTTTTTGACAATTATCCTTCACCGTATTCACGCATTAGATCTCAGGATGGAGTTACACATGGTGGTTACGTATGATGTGGAACACCAGCCATAGCCATCTTCATATACTGTACATCTAAACAAAGGCAGGACTACATCTTAGATGGGTTAGGGTCAGAGTTCAGATAGAGTAACATGTGTTACTCTGCCCCCAAGTGTAACCCCGCCTCAAGTTCCAAGACACAGAGAAGACCTTGCTGTTTTTTTGGCTGTGAGTGTACTGAAAAAGGAAGCAGGCAGCTGGTTAGTTGAACGTGCGCATAACAACAGAGGATCCCAGGAGATATCAACAAGATGACAAGGGCATTTTCTCTAAATCAATCATATAAACACAGTAACTGGTTATAACACTGGCAATCAGTAGCTGCTTTGAATAGATAAATAACTAATAAATTTAAAAACATAGCTTGTTTTGGTCCAACAAAGCAAATAAAATAGAAGTTTTCATGGACTTGTTTCGCTTGAACACACGTACATGATGTAATTTTGAGTTATGACTTCCCAGTTCCGAGGTACAATGAATGCAGCATTAGAGCACGTCAAAACCATGTGGCGCCAGAAGGCTGTAAATTTTCAGTTCAACCAAAATCCACAGACCAGGTGATTTCAGTGATCTACGCACCCTCAAGCAGAGAAGGAAGTCATCTGTTAATTTAGCTGGCATCGAGTTTGACTTGAGTGAAAAATTAAGATGGGCTTCTTCCCCTCTCCACAATCTACTGTATATGCTCGAGTATAAGCCAACGCCCTGATTTTGACCTGCAAATTTAGATTTTTAAAGAAACCCGTACATAAGCCCACCCCTGATGTTGTTCCATCAATTTATTTGTTTAGCAAATTACCTGTTTTTCTGGGTATTGTCATAGTATTCCTATGATTTTCTGAAAATAATCCACATACCGGTACCGGTAAACAGCTTATTACTGAAATTGACATTAGCTGACATGAACTTTTCTGGACTCCTCTTCCTTGTCTGAATTGCCAAACAGTTCATTCCAGTCCTGCTCTGTGTAACGTGTCTTGAAACCAGCCTCATACAATGCTCTTTTCCTCTTCTGAGTCCGTGTAGTTTCCATTGTGTGTTGTATCTTATCTTAAGCTTCTTGCTAATAAAGCACAAAACATGATGTTGAACGAGACTACCAAATAACGGTACTGTACCGGTATATGAAGCAGCACTTTTATAAGGTCGTCTCTGATTGGCCTATTCTTTTATCTTTGACCAATCACAGCAGCCCTTACTGGGTGCTGCAAATGGCCACTGCAAAATGTACTGGGTAAGATGTTTAGTCAGAAAATATCTCATTCTAAAGTATGATTTAAACAATTTTCCATGGGTAGTGGTAATGGGTAGTATTTCCACCCCTGAAAATTTTGTTCTCTGGGATCAAATTTGAATTTCNGGGTAGTGGTAATGGGTAGTATTTCCACCCCTGAAAATTTTGTTCTCTGGGATCAAATTTGAATTTCACATGTAATGAAATCCAGATTTGTAATGTGAAATTTGGTAATAAAAACTTGGCTTATATCCGAATATGGTAGATGATATTCAGCTTATTTTGTAAACATTTTCTAAGACTTTCTCTCACTGAGAGCACCTTGCTTGAGTCTATACAGTAGCTTTACTACACATTAAACACACACACACACACACACACACACAAGGTGTACAACAGACACTAACCACAAGGCTCATTAACCTCTGAGTGGTTATTACTGGTAACAGCCATTTGACATTGGTGAGATAATACTGTCTGAAATGGAGAGGGTTACCTGTTATTGAGTTATGAGTGCAGGCTTTCTATAAACTAGCTAATGTTGTCAAACTGATGGACCCATTTCCTGTCAAGTGCTTTGTGAATTTTCTGCTCCCATTTTGTCATATCCAGAATGTCATAGGTTTGGTACAAGGTGAGCCTGTCTCTACAATTAAATATTCTGTAAGATGGAACCCGTGATTAAATAAGCTTTTGACTAAATCTCAGGCGAACTGGGGCTCTTACATTGCCCCATCTTTCGATCTGGCATTCAGCCCACTCTTAACTAGCATAATCAAAAATGTGTTATCTTTCTGATAGTCCTAAATTTGATCAGCAATTTGATTTCAAGTGCAGGTATTTTTACAAACCACACATAAAGGCATACTTATTTCACCAAAGCCGGTCAGCAAAAACAGATTTTCAGCTAATGTTAAGTTACTCTTTAAACTTGGTTAATATTTTGAAGCTGTATTTACTGCACTCTGCTTTTTTTGATGCAAGATAGTGTATTTTCAGCCTTGTGTATTAATTAATCATGTTAAGTTGGTGTCCTAGAAATTGTGGCGACTATTTTCAGTGGTCCCATTTTATTATCAAATGCTTTTTTAGGTTTCACTAATTAAAAGTTGAAATGGACACTTTTAGATAATTTGGTGTTGATTTAATTTTTTTCAGCCACCATAACTCACTAGAATCTTTATACTTTATATTTTACTTTCCATGGGTATAAGATAGATTTAGATTTTAGCTGTACGCGATGCCTCAGCGACGAGCATCCCTTCCCACAGAGAAGTGGAGTGGATCTTTGGGGATTGCAGTGCCCACTGTTAACCTCTAGCTCCAAACCAACATGCCATGCACAGCAGCAGACTAATATTAGCACTCACCTTTGCTCCATGTGACTCTGTGTCTCATTCTGTTTCTGTCACTTACTCTCTAATGGAATATACACACATACACACACACACACACACACTGTAAATTAGCACTGCTTAGCTCCACCCGTTGTCCAGGCTCAGTATAAGCTCTCCTTCACTTATTTGCATAGCAGACGTGCTCATCAGATGTGGCTGCCAGAATACTTAACAGTGTTTTACATCAACCAATACAGCTGTTGCTATGACAGTCACTCAGGAACAACATATAAGCAAAGTCAATGGAACTGATTTTTTTTTTTTTTTTTTTTGTTTGTTTTTTTTTTACTTGTAGCATCAGGAAGCTAAGACTTGTATGTCTATGCGTTGTTGTGTCTCCATCTAAAATCTACTTTGTAAATCTGCATCACGAGCTGCAATTCCCTCATTTTCGTCATCATTAGTGTCACCTGCCAACTCAGTGTCAGTCTGTATTTTGTTGGAAATATATAACTACAGAATATGATTAGCATGAGTCTAAAAATGCAAATCAGACTCCAAGTGATTCAGTATTATCAGGTTAAACTTAAATGCCACCCTGAATATCATTTCCCACTGCAGCAACTTTGTTATACTGGCAGCTAATTTCACTTTCTTTGGCTCATCTCTTCCTCCAAACTTTGGTGTTTTTGAAAAAAAAAAAAAAAAAAAAAAGGCAGGTGATACATATGATGAGATAAAAAGGCTATTGGAGCACCTACACACACTCTTCAGCTCACTCTTCACACTGACGTGCAAATCCATTCTAAAATAGAACATCATATCTGTGATTTTTAGGTGTGAAAATGAGCAGCACTTTCTTAGGGTTACTGTTACACAGAATGAAAATATTTCTGGTTTCATCAAGAAAGCTACAATAGATGTACTCATTGACAGAGAATGAGCTGATTTTGGAGGGGTTTTTTTGTACAAAGAAGCTGAAAATTAATAAAGCCTGCTTCTGAAAAGCAGCAATACCCAGGATGCTACACAGCGGTTCCAGTAGTTGTTGCTTATTATGGAACTCCTGAGACACTTTATATTTTTTGCTTTATAATAGTTGTTTTCCTATGTTCAACCAACTGCCTGCTTCCTTCTCCACTACACTCGCAGCCCAGCCAAGCCACGCTAAATCAAGCCCAGTCATCAGATTTCTGGCTCTGCTTTGAATTAGAGATGGAGACTGATGGTATCCACCCTCATCTGGGCTATGTTCATGTAGCAGCACAATTATTTACTCATATAGGTTGTCATAACAAATGACAGAGGGATTGAAGACGGAGTCACCATATTAAAAAGCTAATCTGAAAAAACAAACAAAAATAATGGAATCCACAAACTGGTGGAGGAGATACAGGTGCTCATTGCTGCTTCGGCTCAACGCGTAACAACAAAGGATCCCAGGAGAAATCAGCGAGATCACAGTGGGGATGGAGAAAAAGCTTTTGCTTGACCCTTTTTTTTTTTCTGTGCTTTATTTTATTTCCGAGTTGCTAAAGTAAATTAGCACTGCTTAGCTCCACCCCAACTGCTTCTGCTCCCCCAAAGGAAGAGGGGCGGAAGTATTTGATTAGATTTACAGACCAGCACACAGTAAAAGCAAAAGCAGTGCTTGTCAGGCCAAAAAAAGGGGCATTTGATTCTGAATTCCTCTTAAGATCATATTGGTCCCCAAAAATCTCAGGAAAAATGAGCAGATGGATGAGCGCACAAAGTAATTTTAGAGAGAAAATAGTAAGAAGGTAGCAGAAGTTAGACGTGGGAGTTCATTCCTGATTATCAGCTTAATTACCTACAAAAAATATTGCACAAAAAAATCTGGATATACAGTGATTGAAAGAGATCGACAAAAGTGTAAAAATATGAAAACTGAGATATAGAAATTCGAGCCACGTTTCTACAAACCAAAAATGCTTTGATAAGCTTTTTTTTTTTTTTTTTTTTTTCTCCTCTCAGTGGGCAAAAAAATGATTTTCAAAAACTGGCTGTGAAATTCGTTTTCCGATTTTTCTTTCAGAATCGGAAATCCAGGAAATGGAAAGGTACATGGACCAGATACAAAAGCAGAAACAGATCAGAGAGGAAGACATTCAAGTTTAATAAATATTATGTACACTGTAAAAGTACTAAAACATACTCAAGAAAACAAAACACAACTGCCGCTTCCCTTATATGTCGCTGACTTGAACCACTGGTCAGGTCGTTCCATTAAATGGAAACAAAACCTGAGCTTGGAGAGGATGGATGTGTCTTATTTGGGATTGCGCAATACCGTTTGGGTAGGATTCATCAACATTGGAAAAACACTATAAGATGATTCTATTATGTCGGTTGAGACCAGTAACATCCCAAGTCTGTTTGTGTAGCATTAATCTACAATTGCAGGTTGTCCCATTTCAGATTTTCTTTTCTTTTCATCATACCATCAATGAGTCTTAGTATTGTGGCAGTTTTGAAGTCATGCCGTTTTATCCATAGTTTGGGGATACAGTTTATTTTTCCCAGTCATAACCATATCACAACTGTGCCTGTCAGTATAAGCTCTGTAAAATAGATCAAGAATAAATTTGTCGTATTGTTTCAAGTGACATTACATATTGGATGACATGGTTGTACAACTCAAAACTGACTAACGGTAACTTTTACTCGGGCTGTAGTGAGATAATTTCTGTGTGATTCAAATTCTTTATTTTTATTGGATCTGTAAACCAGTGTGACACATTAATTTCTCTCACATTCTCTCACATTTCTGAAATGTTCATTACTGTGTGAAACACTTTTTGAAACAAAATATCGGTGCCACCAAATTACACGCTTGTGCCACTAATGGGAAAATGTCAGGAGCAGCAGTAGCAGCGAAAAATAGAACTCTTCAGGGGTTTTCACTTAAAGCAACTCATTGCGTGGTTTAATTGCATTGTGGTTCACTGTGAAACTGTGAGCATATTGCTTTTCTAATTTGGCAACATTTGCAGAGTAGGTATAACACAAAGCATTTTATTCATGCCCACTGTTACTCCACTACCAAACTAGCTGTGCTATATGTGGATTAGCTGTATAAATTTCAGTAGCTCTTGTGATGCTGCTTAGGTTTGTTGATGCTTGACACTAACTTTGACAGTATGACAGATCAAGCTGTGACATGAGCTTAATCAAATGATTATTGTCACCTAAGATTAACATTTTAAATTAATTTTAGAACACACGCTTAGACAAGTCTTATCCTTGACATACATATATTTGCATTATGGAAGTCCAGGTCATGTTTAAACATTATTTCTTTCTTCCACTCCCAGACACCGAGGCGTTTCTCTTTTTGGCAGGGCTGAAGGAGCACACAGGAGGCAGAGGAGGCAGGCACTGTCATTAGTTCACTCCTCTGGGAAAACCTTCCAGGGGAAAAGAAGCTGTACGGTCATCACAGTGTCTATTAGTCCTTTTTTTTTTTTTTCNTTTTTTTTTTTTTCCTTCACCATGGGAATGTCACATGGAAATGCCTCCCACTGGGTCTCTGGGTCTCTGCTTCTGGACAGTCCTGGTGTAAATGATTGACCTGGGTATAAATAGGCTGACAGTCTGGCAGGGCCAGGTGGTCTAATCTGCCCACCTCAGTGTCCTGCTTCCTATCTTGCGGCATGGTGTGGCGGATGTTTGTCCCCACATTCACAATGGCCTCAGTGCACACAAGGTGAGCTTGTGACCTGGCACACCTTGACCACTCTGGTGATATTGATGAATGGGTGGCCTAAGAGATAGCCTACTTTTTTAAACCCCCACAAATATAACAGCACTCATTCCATGATTAAAAAAAAAAAAGCAATGGCTTGTTGTAGATTAGAGACTTTATTCTTAAAATACACAGATTTGTACCCAAAGTTTAGAACTAAATTGAGAACTATTTTAACTATCCAAGTAAGAACTATGTAATTCCTCCAGCGAGTTCTTTGCCTGCATTCCCACTGTGCTTCAAAGTACGTGAAGATTATCAAAATTTATCAGAAGCACATTGATTATTAAGATTTTTTTTTGTTTGCAGTTGTGTGTGTTTTTTTTTTTTTTTTTTTTTTTTTTTAGATAAATGTAGTGGGATCTTTTGAAATGCCTTTTCATTTTGAGTGGATCAGTCAAACCCTCTTTTGACCTTCTCATCTGAATAAATTAACATGCTTGCACGTCCTCGTCAGTTCATAGTTCTGTGTAGTTTTTTAATCTTCTCCAAAGTCATGGAACCTCACTGTTGCTGTTTTGCTGTTTACAAAAACAAGCTAAATGTGATAATGTTGCTGATGTCACCTTGCGTCTGACAAATCAGCAATGTTAGGTCTTTCACACTCCACTCAGCAGTTCCTGAACAACCTGAGAGCAACTACCGTATGTTCAACGGGGAGCTAAAACGTGGTCAGGAACTATAGTTCTGGTACTGAAATGGATCTTGTTTCCTTGGTGTGAGTTTGAGAAAAGTTCCCAAGTTTCTTTAATGGTTCCAACAGTGTGAAAGACACTTTCCAGAGTGGCTGGAAATAATTATTTCAAGATTTATATTCAGTTAAACTGCAGCTGATATTTTGTTTGTGTTCATGAGATAATTCTATAGTTAGATCCGCTTGTCAAAATCTGTATATATATATATATATATATTTTTTTTTAGTATTTAGTGTTTCTTGTGTAGTTGTAAATCACTTTTTGTGAGTAATGTTGCATTATTTTGAAGAAGAGATACTGTTAGGAAAATGTGTCAGAATTCTGTGCTTTCAATTATGACTGCATGTATCCAGTCTTTTGCACTTGGAAACAACATGGCAGCTGAATATTCAGAATAACAATGGTTTCGCCTGGTGACAGTTTTGGAGCAGCAACCACAACCATCATTATTGTGTCATTACACAACGTTTGTCATTTTTTCCCTTCCTGGGTGCAGATATCATACGCAATTTTACAAGCTTGACGTCTTCCTCTGTGCGCTTTTTCAGTTTTTAAAATTTTTTTTTAGCTTTGCTGAAAGTGCTTTTTTTTTTTTTTTTNTTTTTTTTTTTTTTTTTATGTCTTGGCAGTATTTTGTTTCTCCGTTATGCCAGGGTGCTCAACATTTACTGAACTGTTGATTGAGCCTTCAGCAATATAGAATATGTTGTATTATGTGTGTTTTTCCGCCTTCGAATAAGAATTAGTCTGGTGAAAGTACAATAATGATTAAAATTAGTATTGTTGTTCCTCATTTCATCTTATGCTATTTTAATAGCCATCCCTGTCAAACTTTCCCCTGTGTTGTCTGCCTCCATCCCTCCTTTCATCACCTTCCCTCACCTCAATCGTTTTCCGTCAGAGGTGCCAATGTGTCACCAGCAGTCCTAAAGTAATGGGTAAGGGAACATCTTCTCAGCTTCCTGCAGCAAACACGAAACCCGCTGGGCTGCTGGGAGGACAGCGGAAGGTTTATCTGGGAAGGCAGGCCTTCCCTCCATCACCATGCCAATAGAGACAGCAGTACCAGTTCTGCACTCCATAGCCAGATAAGACCCCAGACAAAGAAGCATTACAGCTAGACCCCACTTACTACAATGAAGAAGATATATGATTAATTACTCTTGACAGTTTGCTCCATTTAAATTCTTAAAACACGCAGTTAGGCAGACCTCATTTTCAAGACAGATGTGTTCTGGTTTGCAACTTCACATAGATACCAATTGTAATGCAATTAGGGTAAGTTATTTAAAGAGGATGTAGATTTTATTAGTAGGGTTATGCTGTTAGCCAGAAAAATGGGTATTTTAACAATACTCTAGTTTTTGCTTGCAGTAAAACTAGATAAAACATAGACAAACATTAATCTTGTTTGTTAAAGTCTGGTTAAATTATGCAGATGTAGTGACTGAACACACATTCTTCTGTCAAACAATACACAGGTCATAAATGCAGTACACAATTACCACACATAAATAGGCTTATCAGAACATCATATTGTACTTTATTGTATAATGGTGTCCTACTCTGACAACTGATAATAGTCGTAATTTTCTGTGCAAGTAATCTGAATTAGAGTCTAATAGTCTAGTTCATAGTCTTGACACTTTTCTTTATACACTATGTTTAGTGGGTTCAGACACTTCTTCTAAAGCATTTTATTGTCATGTTTTATAATTGCTGTTTCCTCCCTGTCAAGATAAATGTCTTGAGAAAATTTTCCACCGTAATGTACTCTATTTAAAGTCTCGGGGCTATTTACCAGTAGACAGCTGGTAATACATGTTTTCTCACAGCATAATATAAACAGCATTTCTCACAACATAAAGCGAGCGCTTGCTTTTCAAATGTTTAATGCCCACTGATACAAACCTACAAAGTTATAGCTGCAGATGACTTTCTGCTCTTGATAGTACTTTGATTGCATACCCACAGTTACATCAGTGTTGAAGGAGACTTTTATTTTTTATTTTTTTAGTTTCTTAGCTTTTTAGTTTTTTGGCTTTTTAGTTTTATTTCCATCATCTTTCACACTAATTCAAGGAGCTTGCGTGAGTCAGTGTTTTCCCTAAGTCTTTTTTTGTCCTTAGGCTACATTATTTGTACTGAATGTACACTGCATCCTCACAAGCTCCTGTGCAATACCCACAGCTGGTGTTCTGAACCAGGGGAGAAGCTCCATGTTTGGCAAACTTAAATAACACGGTGGCACAAAATTCCTGGGCCAACCAGTCTGTCACCATGAATATAAAGAGAGGATTTATCTCATAAGACTCAGATAGGACCAGGAATAAAGGAGATTTATAAAAGGCAGGCTTGAGCTGAAGTATATGCACCCTTTTACTCCTTACAGCAAAACCCTTAACTTTCAAAATGCAGAGTGCATCTGTTTTGTTAAGTTGGCCTTGGACAAGATTTTAAGCACAGTGTTGAGTACAAGGTTAAATTTTGTGATTAGTGCAAAGCTTACATTAAGTCCTTACTCGAACAGTGAATGAATAATCCATTAGAGTAGGTGATTATTACATAATGGCTTCAAGCATCAGCTGTGTCTAAGCATGAGGCGAACAAGCCATTCACTTCAAGAAAACTCATTTGACGAAGGTCACCTAATGTCACTGAATGCTTTCCTTAAAGCAATAGAAGAAAATAGAGCCATTCAGCTGATTCTTTTTTTTTTTTTTTNTTTTTTTTTTTTTTTTGTTATTTATTGTGTGTGTCGGCATAAGTGTTTGAGCTTGTCTAGCAAGAAATTAACTTTGTCACAGTGGCCCGAGACAATAGCAGGCAGGAATTGCTGAGCCTAATGTTGCACTCTGGGAACAGTAAAGTCATTTCGCTCCAGCAGACCACTTAATAGCTTTGGCTGATGCAGAGTTTGGAAATCCATCACTCAATTGGACCAGACAGAGATGAGCAGTCTGCTGAGTGCCAAGCTTAGTATGTGAGGAAACAGGTACCATGGCAATGGTGTGACTCTCATTATGAGCTTGAGGCATATGAGGTTGTCTAATGGCTTTCCTATGCTGCATGATATTAGACCAATAATGGCTTGATCCAACAGACGTGGGGTATTGTGAATAAAAATGAGCATCAGGAATTACAACAGTTTGCTTTATGCTGCATATAGAGCCGAAGTGGATTACATCCAGTGAGGATATAAGCTTTTGGACCTAAAGCTTGGAATTAAATTATGAATTGCTTTATCCAGAAGCCAGAGTTTCTTTAATGAGATCCTTGCTCCCATTACTTCAAGTACAGTGAAAATTATGGAAGTTACATCAGTAGTGTGACAGCCACTTCATTTCCAATGTGGAATGCAAGAAATCGAGGACGTTGTTTTCTTTGTTCTGTTTTGGGGTTTTGAGAATATCCTGATGTTTAATCATCTGCCTCAGAAGAGCTTGTACCTCCTTGTTAAATCTCCTTGTTGTGTGCATCCATCCTCATCAGAAGTCTCAAAACCTTGCTGTGGCTATTTTGCTGTGGTGGTTGCTGTCCACCTGATTGGGCAGGGAGAAGATTGCTCCTGATCCCAATCAGTTATGTTTAATCTTGCAAGCTCCACCCAGCAATGCCTGAACCATCACAGAGTACCTAACCGGGAGAAGGAGCTATAGTTTTGGTACCAAAATGGGTCTTGAGTCTTTGGTGCAAAACGAAGAAAGGTCCAAGTCCCTGAAGAATTTATTACAGTGCATATACACTGTAATAAACACTGTAATAGACATTATACCACAATGAAGAGGTTGACACATTTTTTGTGGTTCCTAATATTTTTCTATAATCTTTCCTCTTCCCCATCCACTGTCATTAGCATCCAAATTGTAATGTGTCTGTCCAGTGGCCAAGACAGCTCAGGTCTGGCTTATTACAGTCTTATAATTTCAGATGTTCTGGGAGGCCCTGAAGGGGGGACCCAAACCTTTTACAATCAATTTTGAAATCGCTGGAGCCCTCTTTAACTCTAAATTAGAATTCTGTATACTTTTTCCAAAGCATATCACACATCTTGAGATGTATTATTCTTTCCTTCCAGGCAGTCATTAATATTATTCCATGCAAGTGTTGTATAAAAATTGCCTTACTTGAGATTAGTAATCAGCCTACAGACCCAATATCATACTTACGTCCTTACCATAGGCACATAAAGTATTTCAGCTTTTTAAAAGTATAAGCTCAAACTTAAATGATGACATTTCTCTGATATACTTGTAATTACCTTCATGTGGACAGGCACCCTGGCAGACTGCATGTCAGTCCGCCAGGCTTCCAGTTAACCTCAGTATGAGCACTCTGATCTGACGGGCTAGGAGTGCAGACACGTTACCACCAATGAAGTAAATGATCTTGGGTAGCTCAATCAGCCTTGGTAATGGTGCGGGGCAATAGGAGGGAATTGGTATTCATTGTGTCTGCTTGCGACAATGAATTATTTATGCTTTGCTTGAAGGTTTGGGTGAAGAGAGGAATGTTTATAGCAAGGTAAGAAATGAGAAGAGAGTAAAAAAAAAAAGAAAAGAACCTTGCCTTAATGTCATAGCAGCAGAATTAAACAAAACTTTAGTGATATGGTTGTGGGTCATCTTTAATGGATTGCTGATCTAATCAGAATTCAAACTATATTGTAAGCGTGAAAGTATTTTATACAGATATTGAACAACAGTTTGAAGAACACACTGAATCTTGCTGTTTAAAGCCCCTCTCAGCGTCCCATTCTGTTAATTGACAGGCAATTTAACGCTTCAGTGGCATGTTTGAAAAGGACCCCAAGTCACGTTTCTGTAAAAGTAACACCTGCAATGTTATTAGGTAGGACCTAGTAACATTTCTGTAACACTTCCTTCACAGCACAAGTGTGAATAATTGCAGCCACATTGCCAACAAAGGCACACACAAGATCACGGAGCTCTGACGTTTTTGTATACTGCATGCAGACCATTCATATGAGACTAGGAAGTGACGTATTACATTCTGCGCCTGGAGCACACATTGTTTAGAAGGGACAAAATGGCTTGGAAATTGGTCTGATGCAGAAATTTGAGACTTGCTCACCAATCATGCCAAAGACCAGATAAGCAGACAGCTAAATGGCACCATTAGAGACACTATTGTGTAACTGCGCCTCTATAGGTCCTAGCATGTTTGAACACTTTGCCATAAAGGAGACCTATGTTATGTTAATGGCCAAAAGCTACCACCTTAACGAATAGGTGATGCAATTTAAACAGCAGTAACATTGGTGATCGTGCATGTTCGAGCCCAATATTCCACATATACATTAAGTTACTGACAACCGTATCCCAAAATATACAGTACTTTAGTGGTAAATTTAAAAAAAAATTTTTCTTACTTCTAGGCTGCCACTGATTTCAGTTCATCCCAGTGTGCTATAAAAACCAACTGTAGAGACTTGAAACATCCTTGAGATATGTAAGGCTTTTTGTTGAAATAACTTTATTTAATCAATCCAAACAGAGCTGCATAGAAGATGATACATGTCTCCACCAGAGAATATAGAGAATATAGTCCCAGGAGAAGGCAATTTTTACTGAAAAATTAAAATGACCGTCCCTTCTTCCATCTTGCACTAGTGTTAGAAGGCCAAAAATTTAATATTACCAGTGGGTGTATCACCGGAACATTTGGTTTTGAAAGATTAGGGGATTTTGGAAAAACAAGTAAACTATAATATGGTTTTGGAAATTGGTTGTCAGTAATGTTACAGATATGTGGATTGTATATATTGGGCTTAAACATGGACGATCACCGATGTGGTCCTTTAAATTGCATCATCTATCCATTAAGGTGGTAGCTTTTGGCTTTTCCTTTATGGCAAAGTGTTCAAACATGCTGGGACCTTTTACACATAGAGGTGCAGTTACGCAGTATGCTCCATTGCAGTAAATTTGGAGTGTTTACAGTATATAGTAGCATAGTAACATGCAGCCTTCTGTATGGACCGTGCAGTTTATCCTACATCCAGCAACTGGACTGTGTGGAAGTTTAATTGTGGCAGCGTGCTGCACAGTCCCTCTTTGCTTCCAAGCAGCTCATGGCTCTTATCAGAGGAGCCTTCAGTGTTGAGACAAGCTAATTAGTTGAGGGCTCAGCAGAACAGACTCATCTACTATTCAATCAAAGGCTATTCACTCTGCTTAGGGCTTGGAGAATATACAATGAACAATGAATGACAAAACTTCTTCATAATGATTACAGGGAGAATAAGTAGTTTTCTTTCATTAGTATGAATGACAGAATAATTTATATTTCTAAATAATGGAATCTTACAACATAAAATACATATTGTACATTCAAACACCAAACAAAAAGGGCTTTGAACATTCAGTGTCATTCATTTTCTTTATTTTTTCTAAGTATTTTCGTCTGTTAGGGCACACACTGACCTCTCCTTCAGTAGCATAATTTAGCACACCAAGGGCTAAACCTCCTTTTACTTTACTATTATGTTAATCAGGAAAAGTGTGAAAAAGTAACAGAATGAAAATATTCATAAATGTGAAATCTGGCTGTAAGGCTTTACCTTTTTCCTTTTTACTGAGCAAGAACAAGTATCAAAGGAACATTGGAGTTAATAAGTGAAATAGAAATGCCTTTGGCCATTTCTTAGGACATTCTTCTTTTAACACAAGGTGATACAATTCTGTAATACTGCACCTAACTCAGCTCAATGAGAATCTTTGCCCACATGCATTTCACCCCATGCCATGATATAAAATGGTGGATAGGAGGTTTTCTTAAAGGTTTCCAGGTTTCTAAAACTTTATACAACACAATTCCCCTGAGTGACTGGAAGAGGCTTGGCCATAATTTGACTATTTGGAATTTGATTTTCTTCAGATGAGCTTTAATTTTGACTCCTTTTGATTTGTCACAGAATTAGGCCCCTTAATGGCTATTCCCCAGGTGACTGAATTTAATATTCTGGTTCCTGTGTCTTAGGTCTCAGCAGGACCTCAGAGATTTAGAGGAAAGGGTCTGCTGTTATGAGCATTTGCCTCCTTGTCTTTTTTTGTCCTGATCCAGTGCTTTCTCTGCCCTACCTTCCTTCCCTGACATAATTATTTGTGACTGGGAGAAACAAGTCCCTTCCATCCTTTCACATGCAAGACTACATTTTTACTGCTGTTTACCAAGGATTTGTTGCTCTTTTCCAGCAATTTCTTGCTATACATTCACTTAGTCAGACATATTTAGCTATTGTATATTGATTCTTCAGTAGAACCACATATTTTGATAATGACGACTACACAGTATTATTAATTCTAATGTACTGCTTCGCGTATTGCCTGTTTTCCCAATGGCAACCATTTTTTAATAGTATTTATTATTCTTCAGACTATAAAGCCTTAGTTTTCCCAAAAGGTGACTGAAGATTGCTACCAACATCTTAAAAATGAAACAGCACTTTTTTTTTTTTTNCCTTTTTTTTTTTTTGTATTGCCATGTGTAGTTATCAATCTTTCACTCAATATTCTCAGTCGCTTTGCTCTAAGACTTTGTCTTACTAATTTACTGTACATGCTGGCAGGCACTTGAGAATATTTTAAGTGTACTTTTTCTGGGAAGGCAACTAATCCACACAGAGGTGTTTGAGCCTTCTGGACATTTGTCTTGTTTCTCTATTTAAATGTTGTTTATTTGGAGTGAAATTTGGCATCTTTTTGGCAGTGGCAAGTTATATGCTGGGCTGTAGCTCAAAGTATCTGTGTGAGAAAGAGAAAATGATTTCCACAACCCCCTTCATTGGCCTGGATGCTAAGAGAACACGTAGCTATGTCTGTTAAACAGAATGCACTGGCTCCCAACCCACTCATAAATAACAGAGGGAAAGGCTCTCCCAAGCCTGCCTTTAGTGGAATGGTTCAGTCAATGAGGTTGTCTCCTATAACCCACACCACAGCTGTCAGTTTCATCGTTCTGAGACTCATAGAAAGACAGCAGTGTTTGCAAATTATGAAAAAAAGTGGCAGATTAGGTTCATTGATTTCTTTATTGGCTGTATTTTGATACATACATGTTGGATGCTTTCCTTTGCTTTACATCAGAGGAGCATCTCTGATGATAGTACCAGCTCACATGGTAACAGTCTATTACCCTGTCTTCTCTGTTCTTGCAAGTTTAAGCTAATTTTCAGATTTACAGTACTAAGAGATGACCTCTTAAATTACTAGAACTTTCTGAACATCTACTTTAGTATTGTGTGTTCACACAAAAGTATTTTCACTCATTTAAAACAACCAAAGCCATAGGCCTATGTGAACTTTTTCCAAAAACTTAAAACACAGTTTCATTTACGCCTGAGGATGTGTGTGTTTTATCACTTTCCTCATATACAGAATCACTTGGTCTTTTGCTGTTCCCCTGGCGAAGACTGTTAGCGTTGTGGAAAGTTGTTTTAATGCTCAAGTTTTCAACTTGAAACATTTCTGAATAAAAGAAGGTGCATCTGTCTTGTGACCAACTATTTCTCTTTGATCATTGTTTTTGTGGCATTTTTCTAAGTATTGTTAATCTTTTCACAAATTAGCATTTTTGCGACATTTATACTGTATGTGGCGTGGCTACACTAGTGACTTATTGTGAGTTGGTGGAAATGGTAGAGGGAAGATCCATATCTTAGTTCAATTTTCAGCTGATGTCCCATTTCTGACTTTGTATCATTCTAGTGAATAAGAAGAATGCCAGTAGTTTTTAGACTGCTTCAGTCATTTTGTGTTTAAAATTAATTATAAACCAGTTTTATGTTTCAGCATCACATCTTACAGCATGATGGTGCTGACATCTTGTTACTCAGTGTGTAGACAACCTTGTCCGATTGTCATCTTTTCCACATTCACAACATGAAAATTTAATAAATAAATATGATGCTGAATGACTGCATGTTTGTAATGGTGTGGGAACATTTCCTGTTATGTTTTTAGTACACGACACTCTCCACATATTTTTAGGAATAGATACAGTATTAAAAACAACCAGTGAAATATTCTCACAAATTTAAATTTTTTTAGTACTCATAAAGGCATCCAGCCAAAATTACTGGATTATTCTTAAAAATCTGTTTGCTTTAATACACTTTGCAATTTTGCATGGTAGTGTAGAGTAAAGCGCTCAGGTTTTATTTTCTTACCTTTTTAAGTCTTGCCTTTAACACTGATTGATTATCAGAAAAAGGGAGATTTTTAGGATCATGTAACTGCATAAAAGGATCTGTGGATAATTTGCTGGAACCTCTTATCCTCAGTTCTGATGAACCACTTTTCATGAAGACTAAAATATTTCTATTTTGTAAGAACTACAAAAGTTAAAGTATTTCTACTGCTGAGTTGGTGAGGTAGTATTCCCAATGACTGCAAAGACTACATAGTGTACATCATTATTATGCAAATAGGATTTTTATTATAAGTACGTACTGAGTGGTATCTAGTACAAATATTATGTTATTTATAAAAACAAAAGCAACACAAAGTTATTAATATTCTCATGTTTTTATTCATTTAGATACAACTATTAAGACATAACTTGGGATCATGAACAGTTTGCTTCAGACAATATAGCCTCACTTAATTGAAACAATTAATATTTATATTTAGCAAAAGCTTTTCATATCTCTACCCTCAAGCTACCCTATTCCCAGACTTACAGTAAAACACAGTCCATTAAATCTTCTTCTCCACAGAATTAAAGCAGCATAATAAATATGTGTTTTATCATTACCCTTTTTGTGACTTGTAGATAATGAGAATTGTGTTTTTTCCTTTTTTTCCCCTCTGTAGTATACACAACTAAATTAGATAAATCCTAGTCAACAACATTATGGTGTTGGATACCAGCCTTTTGCTTGGAGCAGCAAAATAGGTTATGAACACATAAATCTAATACAAAGGTACACTGATGTGCATCACTCAGTTCACATGCTTTCAACAATAAATGAAAGGAAGTCACATTTCCACATCTGATACTAGTACAATATACATACTACATACAGTATAAGATCGAAGAGTCTCAGTGATAGACTACAGACATAAAATCTAAAGTAATATTTGCATCTAAGAACAATATAGCACAGTTGTCTCACAGTAATAAAGTCCTGGGTTGAAAGTCATGTTGCCATGTTGTCTGTGTGGGTGTCCTCCCACAGTCCAGAGACATGCAGGTTAAGTTATAATGGCCTCATGCATATGTTGCCTTAGATAAAAGCATCTGCCAAATGAATAAACGTAAATATTTTAGAAGTGTTATTAAGTAAGCTCAACATCAAATTCAGTGCTTGGATCTTTCATCAGATCGTTGTTTGAAAGATCACAGATGCTGGAAGCAAGGAACAGAATAAGAATAGACTACTGTATATGGTAACAAAGAAAATAAATATTAGACTTTATATACAGTATATAGACATTCTTCTGGGAACCTCATGTCCTTTTATGGCTGATAATGCATCATTATTAAAATTATATTTGGCTATTTAGTCATATTTGACTGGTATTTCTTCAGAAGGAATCTTCTTCTTCTTCTTCTTCTTCTTCTTCTTCTTCTTCTGCATTGTTTATTTCAACATAGAATAAAAAAAAAAAATGTACATTTTACCATGTTTGACATGCAGTTGTGGACACAGTGTGTATGTGCTTTTTTCAGACACATGTAAGAACCTCTTGTCTTCCTTGTGTTGCCCCTGTGTAGGAGATGAGGTACTTTATCACAGAGATGAGCACACAGGCTGAGGGACAGTTACAGCACGGTAAAAGGGAAAACAGCACGGTAAAAGGGATGAGAAAGTTACTTGTGAAGTACCGATCAGTTCTGCTGAAATTCGTATGATAAATCCAATGTGGGGAATTGCTGCAGAGGCTGAATTTGGTTGGTGCCTGCTGTTTCCCTGCTGTGGAGACGGAAGATGAATGGACCTGTCGCAGCTATTATGGGGTATCTCCCTCCTCCATCACAGTACAGGCTGGTTGAGTCTGATTATCCTCTCTTCACTGAGGGGTTCCTCTGATCCCAGCTAGACTCAGGTGTCTGGCCTCTGCACTTTCATTCAGCATTCATCAAGATGACTTATGTACTTAACTGTGTGTGAAAATACATATGAAAATATATACGTACCAAGACTAAAGACATGGAATGTCCTCTGAATTACAATAAATAGCTGTAAGGCAAATGCGGGAGGGGATGCACAAGACAGATTAAGATTTAATGGTATTTTCAAGCATGATGACTGATGTTTCCATTTGCAAGATTGATTTACCCGTTAAACATGAACAATCGTCAGTAAGAATCTTATGTATGATACCCCTCAGGCATTTTTGCTTCTCCAGAATGAGACCAAGCAATCATCGCCCTTTATTCAATTTAAGTAACTTGTGTTGGGCTAACTAGATGATTTCCAGCTTTTCCCTCCACATTTTGGGACATGATTGCACTTCTTAAATAAATATAAATAATTGGTTTTCCTATTTTAATGGCATCCACAGTCTCAGAATATTTGCATAAACTGCGCTTTAAAACACTTTCTTTGTAGCCTTTGTCCTCATTTTCAGACTGATTTCAAGGTATGATGCGAAACATCCCAGATGTACGTTTCATTCATTATTATTTATCTGCACATTTGCTCAAATTATCAAATTTAGATCTTTTTTTTCCCCAAAGCAAGTAAAAATGAAAAATGTTAGTGACAAATGTGATGGGAAAGTAGGTGGGAAGAGTAATGAATGCCATTTGTTGTTGTGCCTTAAATTGCCTTAAATGTGATACTATCTCCACCTGGAAAAACTGATATTTTTTCCAAGTTAAACCTGCTGTTTTTTTTTTTTTTTTTTTTACAGGACCAAATGCTTGTTTGTGCAAATGCAAAACATACTGTCTACAGTGCTGTATAGACAAAATGAGCTGTTATTTGTTCTGTTTTGCTGTTTACCTACTGTATGGATATGTAAGTAATGTGCAAGACATTACAGTAACAGCAAGTCTTATTATTTTGCAAGAGTCTGGCTGTAAACATCATCTGATCTGTAAACTCAAAAAAAAAAAAAAATTTATGCAGCTTTACCTATCATTTAAATAAATGCAGCTACAGAATAAAAATGCAATTTCATTAATTTTGTTACACTTTTAGAACTACCAACTTAGTTTTAATGAGCTGTGTTGATACAATAATAGTGGTAATCACTTCAACTCATACTTATGACTAGTTTAAACTAATTTATTTCTTTAAAAAAAAAACAACTAAAGTTGTGGATGTGTCTTTAGGGATATGGGCGTGCCTTCCTGATAAGGGTGTGTATCTTCAGTGGAGAGTATGACATTTGTGATGTAAGTTGGACGTGTCTCCTCTTCCAATGTGGGCTTGTCTGTCCTGTTGTAGGCATGTCTCTGCTGATGCCGTAGGCTGTATGTTCCTCCAGTTGTGGGCTGAAGCAGCTGTGTTTCTCCTCTCTTTGTGTGTATCTGTTCTTTTTCCTCTTCTGTGCCAAAGTGGGTGTGTCTCAGCTGAAATGGGCGTGTCTTTTCCTTTGTGGGCATGTTTGTTCATTCTTCTTTCTTTTGGGTGTGTCCCCATCCCATTGTGGGCCAGTGTGGGATGTGATCATGTCTCTTCTGGTGTGGGTGTGTCTGTCCATTGTAGGTGTGTCTCTCCTTTCACCTGGTCTGGGATTTGAACTCTTCCAGGTGTTAAACAGCTACCTGGCCACTGCACTATGGCAGTGAATGTTTAGCCATCATTTTTAGAGGGTGTTTTTGCTGATGGACTACAGTACTACCTTCTGGATCCTGTCTTACCTGGTAAACTTCAAAGTATTTTCAGATCAAATATACCCAATTCAAGCTAAAGGCATAATTTAGCTATAACTGTACATTAACATTTATTAGAGTCATCAAGATTAAGGTGGTTGTTTTATCAATTAAAAACCAACACTGTGTTTGATTAATTATCAACATTTTATTTAAAGTCATAGTTAAGTGCTCTCTTTAGTGGGTCTTTGTGCCCTTTTGTGTTTTTACAGCACTGTTCTAATAAGCTATTATTTTTAAAGCAAGGGCCACAGACCATTATGTCTTAAATAATGGTTCCATTTCTGGAAATGTTTTTTTTTTTTAATGATATATAAACTTTTTGGAAAATATTAATGCTTTGAGAGCCCATGTTCTTGCAGTGTTTCGAGGCATCATTCTGTTCTTTCCCATTTCTCTGTCATTTTTAATCCTGTATTCACTTAAATATCACATTAAATAATTTGTTCTGTAGGGTTGATTGATACCTTCTGAGACTGAGAATGAAGCAAGTAAGGGGTACGCAAAATTATAGAGCATGTCGTTTGCTGGCAGCTAACCATGACTGTGACTTAGAAAGAGTATGGCTGTGTAGGATTTTTTTTTTTAATAGAGAAGGACTATGCATTTTGTATGAAATGGGATAAAATAACTTGATCATCGTTGTCAGAAGTGTGTCGTCACGTTGAAAGGAGATGATGTTGAAAAATAACTTTAACACCTCGGAGTTAGATCTTTCTTTACTAGGCTGAGAGCTTATCTCATTAATTGTACAGTTGGACTTCACAGCCTGTAGAAACTGGGAAGAACTTGCGACCTTGGGACAAGACTATGTATGTGTTGTGTTTGTCATAATTCACAGCAACAGATACAGTAAACATAAAGGAACGTTTTTGATATCAAGGGGAGGGGTTTGTCTTTGAAGCTGAGTTTCAAGAAGGTTTAAGCATGTTGCAGTAACCAGACCATAACACTTCTAATGGAAATACAGAGCTGGTGTATGCTAATGTGCTTATAGTTAAGTTAATCGATGTGGCTGTGACTGTTGAAATTTGGTCTCTTTTATTATCTCAATTAAAACTGAAACTGACCTTAAACCATTTTGGAGCAAACTAGTGGAGCAGAATTTTCTTGCTGATATGCAGAACTGACTCAGGGATTTTATATTTCCTCACATTAGTGGCACTCTATAGCTTTTGACTCACCTACTGAAAACACCACCAATATGGATCAAACATGTCAGACTAATAACTGTAAGAACATGTACAAATGTTGCAGTCTAACATTAGACATGCGAGAATGTCATAAAAATATGTCATGAATATTTTTGACAAATACTGTTATTCAAAGGCAAAAGTTCAAGCACTGATACACAATCTAATTAATTGATCTAATTAAATGTTTGAACTGAAGGTAAACCCNACCCACACACACACACACAGATGTAGAATACATATTGTACTTGTGCATTCTGCCAGCAGGAATCCAGGGGCTCTGAACAGACTGGATTGAGGTTTGGGGATCACTGTGACCTTCTCAGTGGCCTGAGAGAGTGTTGGCATGGCATGACTAATGCAGATTGTCATAGCTGGAGAAAGCCAATTACTCTGGTCATCACGCCACCCTCAGGGCCCTTCTCAGTGGAATGAAATGCATTACAGAATTCAGTATGCATCATTCTGGCAGTGTTTTGTATTTTCTCTATGCTGATCCCCCAGTTTAACTGTTAATAATGCAGTCAGTGGGACCTTCATGAGCCTCAGAGCCCTCTCTGGCTCAGATGAGCTTCTGCTTCACAAAGCAGGGCGGTTGTGCCTCTTGGAGAAGCACATGAATTACATTCCCTTTCATTTGTCTTCTCTCTCTCTATTCAAGACAAAGCCGTTTTATTGTGGGCCATCTTAACCGCTTCTGTCAGTCAGTGTCCTTGAGCAGCCACAGACTGAATACACCAGGGTTGCAAAGTTGTGATGTTTTCATGAACAGAAGAAACGGTGACTGATCTTATACTTGGCATTATTTTCTGCAACAGATTTGCTGGAGGACCAGAGAAACCGAGATCACACACAACACTGCTTTCCTAGGATGTACAAAGACTACAGATCAAGCCGAGTCACAGGTAAGAGGCTTGGGTATGTGTTTGTGTCAGGGGTGTCTACTGTAAATATGGGTCACAAAGGGCCTTAGTATATGAAGCAGAAATTTCAGGGCAAGACGTCAACGTCTTGCACGGCTCAAGGTGCAGTGATTCAGGATCATTTTGGCTCTCTGTGCAGGGCCCCCAAGGAGAACTTTTGTCTTTTCTACTTCTCATGCCTCTGCCCTAGTAACTGGTCCAAATACCAAGTAGATGGTTGCGTCACCGGTCAGGCTAGTCTGTCATCGTTCTTTCATCACTTCGTCTTACACCTTTTGATGTATACTGGGCTCTTAAGTCCTTAGATTTTCTTCCACACCTCCTGTCAGTCTGGAAACAGGTGGATTGAGAAGACAAACAGGGTTTGTTGGCAACATCTTTGCTTCACACTTGATCCCATGTCACTGTCTGTAGAGGTCTTTTCATTTATCTGTGAAGAATTCCTTTTCATTAACAATAATTTCTCAAGCAGCTATATGGTCTCATGGTCTTTAATTATCTTTATGTTTTCCATGTTCTACTTATTTTTTCTTTGCACATGTCAAAGTCTTTGCTTCTGGTATTAGTGTCAAGGCTTTTTATTTCGACTGTGTTAATCTTATTCATGCATACAGATATGATTCATATGCAGCTCATGGAGACATGGAGAGCAGTGAGGCACTGTCACAAAAATGTCAAGAAAGCTCATTTCATCTGGCAAACAGGGATATGCAATGATTTGATGATGCAGTGATTTACCATGAGGGCATATACATTTAGCATTGTTAAAATCTTGAAGGCTGTTGAGTTACCAGGGTCAGGGAATTTATTCTTTTGCATGAGGAAAAGGCCTCATAGATAGAAACAGAAACAGTGAGCACTAGGTGGTGTAAATTATTTACAAGGTTAGAAAGGTTAGTGGCAATGCAATATGACAGAGCAGTTCAAGTGTGTCAATTGAACTGAAAAAGGTAAAATGTGAAGATCAGTCACAGACTTTGAAGGATTACACTACTGCAGTTTTAGGCTTGTACTATAGCCATTCATGTGCATGTACTTGCCCCATAACCTGCATAATAAACAGTGGTGGGACTGTTTTTGATTTTTTTTTTCTTTATTGCGACTGGGTTTTAGTAAATGAACAGTAGAGGAAAAAGAAATAATTCTTCTCATTACATAGCTAATCAGCATATAAATATTCATGTTAACAAAACTGCCATGCACATGCCATTCAATATGTATTACATTAGGCATTAGTATGTGTCTGTGAGGAGATATTGTGTTTTCAAACGCAATGGGAGACTATATTGGCTGACAACAGAAACTCAACAGACTGAGAATCTGATAGATTGCTCACAATAGGGAAAAAGAGGGAGAGCCAAAGCCACAATTCTGGGTGGGAATTTGGCGAAAGAATGTGTCCTTTGCTATTATTCTCACAGTACAATATGCAGATCAGTCAGGTGATAATGAATGCCCTGTCTGACACTTGGCCTTTCTCCCTCCCTCCCTCCCTNTTTTTTTTTTTTTTTTTTTTTTTTTTTTTTTTTTTTTTTTTTTTTTTTTTTTTTTTTTTTTTTTTGCCATTTTATTTTCCTTAAGTAGGCTTAGTACTCCAGCCTTCTTCATTAAAGGAGCACTGGACTGTATAAGATAGTCTCAGGTCAGTTTGTGAGCTAATTGACATCAGGTTTCCTAATCTCTTTCTTTGTTAATTGAATACTGACTTATGGCCACAAAATGCTCGAGCTAATTTTGTAAGGTTTGTGTGAACAAAAAGACACAGTTGTTGAAAAGGTTCATTCACTTTAGAATCCACCATCTGCACTGAATTACTGAATGAACTAATTGAAGTTTACACATGCAAACACCCATTGAATGACCCTCTGGTGAGGCAAGTATTGTAAGCTACAATGAAGGGGTTTGTAGTCTTTGTGTTGTCGCTTATGTTGTGGGTTTCT
The DNA here is from genome assembly GCA_014773175.1 of Lucifuga dentata. Classification (NCBI taxonomy): domain Eukaryota; kingdom Metazoa; phylum Chordata; class Actinopteri; order Ophidiiformes; family Bythitidae; genus Lucifuga; species Lucifuga dentata. The sequence goes on along the minus strand of VXCM01000070.1, from coordinate 32,047 downwards.
CTTTCGAAGTGCACCAGTCAACTAGCCATCAATCATTCTGGTTTGTGATATAGGTCATTACCGATAAGCTGATCACCTTTTTAAATATTGTTAGATGAGGAAACAAAACACTATAAATTGGTTTGCACAGAGAATTATCATTTTATCTCAGTCATTGTTGTTCCTCTACATTTGTAGTCATAGTTTTGACAAGTTTCTACATTATAATTGCATCATACATCTTCCAAAGTGCTGGATGTTTGTAGTGGTTGTAGCAAAGATTTCTCCAAATGAACAGAATAAAACACTTTGCTACAGCATCAAATTACTATTGAGATTCCATCAAGGCTTTAGAAGAAATGATGAAAGACATAATGGATGGATAATGGATTGATAATGGTTTCTGTAACCGTAAGAGATGGCTTTCTAATAACAGCGTGTAACAAAAAGTAGAATAAAATGTGATTGAAATGCTAGTTGGCTGGACAGAGTTATAATTTAAAAACATGAAAACATGAATGAAAATGTGAGGTTAAAGTGACATCATGTCTGTGTTAGTAATTCATGACAGTGCGGAGATTCATGTAACTGCTGTGTCAAATGATTCAAGCATCACTGAATGATTGTATTAAAGTGTATTTTTGGACTTTGTTGGCTGGAAGATAATAGAATATTTATCAGAGACTATTTTTTAATATTTATCAGAGACTTTCATACTTTGGCAAACATAGGCAGCGACACTTCCTTTGACATTCAAAATGATTAAAAGTTTCATCATCATTGACATCAAAGGAGAAATGAACAATACTAGTTTTTGATTTTTTCTCACTTCTGTTTTAGAGAACTTTTGGCCACACTTGGCAAATGAAACTTTTATTATGAAATGGCAAAAATACCACTCTTTGATCTTTAGTTTTCTAGATGCTGTAAGTTTAATCAACTACCTTTGTTGTAAGGCCCAAAATTCTGTTGTGCAGACAGTGTTCACTGTGATGGATTATCGCAAGTGCTTGAGTATCTCAAGCATGTTTCATATTTGTAGTTCTATTTCTTCTGGAATGAACTGAAACCAATGGCAGTCTGGAAGATATGAAAAAAATTGTAACAATTACTGCTGAAGTAGTATACCGTATATACTTGTTATACTAGTATAAACCGATCTCGTGTATAAGCCGACCCGCTGATTTTGACCTGCAAATTTAGATTTTTAAAGAAACCCATATATCAGCCGATCCCCTGATGATCCCCAATTAATTTTTTTTAACAAATTACCTGTTTTTCTGGGTATTGTCATAATATTCCTGTGATTTTTCTGAAAAAAATTCACGTACCGGTAAACATGATATTTATTTCAGCAGCTGATTACCGTAACTGACTAATCACAACAGCCCTTACTGGCTGCCTCAAATGGCCGCCGCAAAATGTGCTGGATAAGATGTTTTGTCAGGAAATATCTCATTGTAACATATGATTTATACTATTTTCCATGCGAAATACGGAAGACTTCAGACAGCTAAAATTTAATACTGATAATGATCTCAACTTTTAACTATGATCTTTTCTTCAAAAACGCTACTTTGAAGGACGTNATACTGATAATGATCTCAACTTTTAACTATGATCTTTTCTTCAAAAACGCTACTTTGAAGGACGTTTCATGCCAGAATGATTATTGCTTTTTCAGAGAATAGCCATGATCAATTCTATTCACGTAACTGTCTGATGTAGTAGTAATGTGTAGTATTTCCACCCCTGGAAATTTCATTCTCTGGGATCAAATTTGAATTTCATGTGTCTAAGCCGACCCTTCGATTTCCTTTGTGAAATTTGGTAATAAAAACTCGGCTTATACTTGAGTGTATACAGCATTTTAGGAAATGGTTGTCTTCTTGTCAGTAACGTAATGTGTAAGCGCATTGTATATACAGTATTGGGCTCCAGCACAATCGCCAGTATGGTCCTTTGAGATAAAAGGGGTCCGTGTCACCCCTTTTTTGTAAAACTAACAGCCTGACAGTCATGTATGCAAAGGTATGAAATTGGGGAGAGTGCAATGTTCTCAATTTCTTCTCTCTTCATTCCTCACGTTCTTGCTTCCATCTCTGTTTGCTTTCACCTCTGGACTGCACTGATCTCCTCTGTGCTGGCAGTGGTGGAGGTGGTCCGTTTTGAGATAGAGGACAGGAGAGCAAGCCAAATTGAGATCTATGTCTCAACAATAATGCAAGGAACAGATATGAACCGACTGACTCTCCCTACATCTCCACTCTACGTTTTTGTGTCACAGTGGCACAGCTGAGGGCTGTACCACGAAGCGAGATTAGTGTGTTAGCGAGGTATGTTGAGCCTAAAGCCAGGGTTTTCAGTACCATGAAGGTGGCTCTCTTTTAACCTGGTTGGATCACCATGGCAACTCATGCTGCAAACATAACCTGGTGGGACCAGGTTTTGTTCAGTTTCAGCTTGAAATCGACTAAAATGCATCACCCTTTGCAAACTTGTCGAGCTGTGCATTAGGAATGCTACTGAATGGAGCCGTGACTTAAAGTAGCGCAAACTGTATGCATAACAAGCACTAGTTTTTGACCAAATCAAAGTGAAATTAATTTTATACGTATATAACGCAACGCGATGCATACTGTTTGCGTTACTTTANTCAAAGTGAAATTAATTTTATACGTATATAACGCAACGCGATGCATACTGTTTGCGTTACTTTACGGCTCCGTTCGGTAGCATTCCTAACGCACAGCTCGACAAGTTTGCTCCGTGTGTATGTATGTGTGTGTATATATATATATATATATATATATATATATATACATATATATACATATATACGCATACACACACCACAAACATATTACCGGTACCCAGCCATTTGCCCATACTCGCTATAAAAGAAGCCTTCTATAAAATCGCAGGTAACATAGTTCACTACATTATGAATCAGTATGATGTTTACATTAATAATACAGAATACTATATTATGAATCAGTATGACGTTTACATTAATATACTATATCATGAATCAGTTTATCAGTTTACATTAATAGTATACAGTATACAGCTAATAGAACTCTGATAGAACACCGATCAAAAATTTGATTAGTCAACAAACTAATAAAATTAATTTCACTTTGATTTGGTCAAAAACTAGTGATTGTTATGTATTCTACATGGGACAGTGTCAGACTAAATGCAGTTCTTATAATATTTAAATCTGCTGCATCAGGTTTGAAGTGTCAGAGCTGTAGAATGTGCAGCATCACGTTAGGAATAAACGGTGGCATTGAGATGCACTGAGTAGTAAATTACATAAAACTTATGCATAAACTATCAGCAACTTTCTGCAGCATTCCTCCCTAGCCTTATTTGCAGCAACGTGTTGCTTTTAGTAGTTATGTGTTTGAAATCTTCATAACACTGCATGATAACTTTGCTCCTCCTGACTGAAATAAACAGCTCTGATTGGTTTATTTTGTGCAGTACGCCCCCTTTATGTGAACGCGCACAGAGTCTGATGAGGAAAGCCTGGGTTGACAAAGACTGTTGATAACCATGTCGTGGTACCCGTTATCTCTGACTGGAGTTTTAGGCTTTCTCAAGCCAGCTAAGGCAAAGAAACCCTGGCTCTGTTGAACGTGCTTCATGGTACAGCCCTCTGGTATTCAACACACACCATGAAATGTGGCTACCCATCTGCTACCTTTTAATATTGGATTGTCTGTAGTGTGTTTATTGATGTTTTGCATCAAAGATTTCTGCCACTTTAGAATGTAAGACAAAGTAGAAGAGTGTTCATTCTATGAAATGCACATTGAAATGGCAAAGAAAATCTTATCTGTGTTTTTAGATGACATTCACATCAACAGATATCAGTATTTATTTTCAGTAGTTATTTTCACACATGAATGTGACCCAAAATGAAAGTGAGAATATCTGATTTCACGTGCTTTCTTACCGTTTACAGTTCAAAATGCACACGTGACCAAAAAAAAAAAAANGTGTGTGTGTGTGTGTGTGTGTGTGTGTGTGTGTGTGGGTGGGTGTGTGCATGTGCGCATGGATTTTCAGTTAGGTTTATTTAAACAACTACTTCCAGTCTGCTCTCCTGATCAACTGTTTGATCACGTTTCCTGCAGGTATAACGATGATGAATTGGTGGGTGATGGAGATTAAATAAAGCCTCCATGAAACCTTAGCTTGAATTTCCAGTTCATAAACAGAACACAAACTGTATGTATGATGTACTATATGGTTTAAAGATAGATAAATGTTTGCTGCTCTTTGATCAGTGTATCATTTTATTGGCTGCAGGAAACTCTTGAGGTGTGTAGCAAATCAATGGACTCAAAGAGAGGACAGACTTCAGAATCTCATGTTAGCTTTAAAAATGGCTTAAAGGACCATACCACCCATTTTTCATGTTTGAGCCTAATATATTCAATTTTCATATACGTAAGGTTACTGACAATCATTTCCCAAAGGATAAAACTGTATTTCAGCTTTCCTGATTTTTGCAAAATTTCTTAATCTTTCAAAATCAAATATTCAAGTGATATACCCAGCTTCAAAATCGATGTTTCGCCTGCTAATAATTATGCAGCCTTATGAAGTCACCGTCATTTAAATTTTTTGATAAACACAGGTCTTCTTTTGGGACTATATTCCTTGGTGGAGACATACATGCACTCCACGCTTTTTATTGCGCTTAAACGCTTAAACACTAAAATTATGTAACTTCTAAAAAAAATCTGAATACACATGTTGTTCGCGGTGATGGATTACCTATCCCAAGAATGTTTCAAGTATCAACAAGTTGATTTTAATAACGTACCAGAATGAACTGAAACCAATGGCGGTCTGGAAGGTAGAAAAATTTTTTTTTTTAACTCACCATTCCAGTAGTATGCTTTGGGAAATGATTTTCAGTAACACATGTATGAAAACTGAATATATTAGGCTCAAACATGCAAAATGAGTGCTTTAATGGGTCCTTTACTAATATGTCAAGTCCACTCCCACAAGCAACCTTTTCCCATTTATCCACTCAAGTTAATGTAATTTCAGCAGTTATAGAGGATAAACTGCTAAGATGTTATGTAGATTTATAGCAGAAATTTATACTATAGATGTATAAGCAAAACATGCATACAGTATCTGCTCAATAGGATTACTGGTATATAATTGGCAAAATGGCTCTTGTAGTATGATATAGGATGGTCCTTGTTGCAGTAAAAACTTCTATGGCAACAAGTGAAATGTATTCAGAGTTCTATGAAAAACCATATTTAGGTCACCTGCATTTTCTTAAGAACTGCACTTTCACAATGGTCCCTAAGCACAGTGGATGCATTTTCTCTTAAAACCTGTAATGGTTCTGTATGCCATCTTATTTAATAGACAAAAGGAAACAGAGAAAATGTGTTAATTATCCTGTCAACAGAGGTAAAATGAAGACACTACAACAGTTATTACCTTTTAAAGGCTGCAGCGCATCAATGATTTTAAGTAGTACATATCTGACAGAAGTCTAACATAAAATAAACATTACCCAATAAAAATATTGGTAGGGTCAATTTACTTAGCACCTTGAGATTGGTAGGACCATGTCCCAACTGTCCATACCTAAATTTATGCCTGTTTGACACCTACCCTCTTGGCCAGCACAAAGTATTGACAACTTGGCTTTTTTTTTTTTTTTTTTTTTTTTGAAAGAGTGGATGAACAATGGGCCAGATTCATAACTGGTAGCATATGATTTACCGCATCGCTATGCGCAAACATCATGGTGCAACCACATTCGCTCATTTATAAACACTTGTTACCGACATATTTTAGTGTTTGCCTTGAAAGAGGCATTACTGTGATATTTCCTTATTTACACGTCGCAAAAGCTACTCATAAAACAAACCGAAGCGCAGAAATTATGACCATTTCATTCCAGGGGTAAATTTCAGCAGTATGAAATCTGGGCAACATTTAAAACTGTATTTACTTCACAAGTAGAGTGATCAGTAACTTTGATAGATAAGCCCAATCAACTGATCAGTCAGTTTTTAAATGAGTTTTGATCCAGTCTCACACACTTTCTTGTGGCGCTCTGCTGCACTGTGCATGTCTGTCTTCCTCACACATAGACAGCATAGTTACACACTGTGGAGGTTAATATTTACCGTTATACTTTTACCTGTTTAAGTGTCAGTCTTTAAAAATATGGATCTCTAAAGCAGAATTTATGTTTTCTTTACCGATTTGTCTCTTTAAAAACAGATGAATCAAGATAAATGGTAGGTGGTAAATATGCAGCAACTCATTAACACACGGATCTTCATTGGCTTTTACCTGTCACACACCTCACAGCAACTTTACCTTAACGTGTCAGTGGTGCGCTGATTATAGTCGGAGAAGTTTTATGAATGAGCTTCAATTAGGACTACACTCTTAGTGCCATTTTTTATGAATCTGCCCATTGCCCTTTGTTCTGAGGGAGCATATTGTCACCTTTAGAGTCTTATATTTACAGCTGTACTTATTTATAGCATCTACAGGTCATTATGTAATTTAACAGTCTGCAACGTGACTAGGTTGTAACAGTTGAAAAGGAAAGGCGGACAGACAGATACAGTAGAATATGGGTAGATAAATAGATGCGCAATGTGCAAAGGAGAGAATAAAATTTCACACTTAAGCTGTGGAGCTTTTTTGTTATCCAATATTCTTTAGTGTGATTTTCTGCTGACCTATTGGTTGGAGCTTGAGGTGTGACTACAAGACATTATGCTTGTGTTAATGTTGACCAGGGGACAATGTATTTTATGTCTGTGTAGGCTGATGGTGCTTTTGGTTCCATGGTTTACAACTAGCTTACCACACAACACGGCTGCCAAAGTGCATTACAGTGCCCACATGCTCTCATAAACTGCTTTTGCTTGAATCATAGGACTTGCAGCAGGTTAATGCAGTGTGATAATGTTGTAGAGCACACAAACACGATTTTTCATCACCCTACTTGTGGTTATGTTGGTGGCAATGCATATGAGTGGTGTTTGAGTCAAGTGATCCTCTGGCTGTGAATGATGATGGTGGGACTGCCTGTGTTAGTATCAACATTTCAATCATGCAGAAGGGTTAACAGTTGTTTTGTACTGTTTGAGACCCATTTCCATCAATTTTCATGCAGAGGAGAAAATTCAATTAAGATCGGTGCAGGCCTCTTTCGGATTTAGCCTAATCCAGAAAATATTAGGAACCAAGGGACTTTGCTGTCCTTTTTTACATCAGAAAAATTGTGGCAAATAGGGTTCTGCAATGCAAAACACACAGTTACTTGTATGGTACCCTCTGACTTCTCCCCATGGCATTCAAGTATGAATACACCAGTATAAGAACTGGGACACTGTGCAGCTCTGTTAATGAGGTGTGACTTTAGCTGGGGAGTCACCTCAACCTTTCTAGATGTCTAGATGTCTGTCTAGATGATCATCTGCTAATCATCAGTCAGTGGGGAGGGAGGGTGAGGTAGTTAGAGAGAGAAGAAGAAAGGATACGTAATTAGAAAGGGAAGGATTAAGGAAGATAGAGGTCAAAGATAACAAGCAAGAACCCAAAAGACAGAGGTGTCCCCAATCTTCAGGACAGAGTCTGTGCTTGCTCTCTTCCTCCTTAGAGGGCAGCAGTGTTAATGACATTTTTCCCTCGTGCCTCAGCTACAAACACACCATTCATTGATTTCAAAATGGATGACACCAAATACCACTGCATTCAATTTAACTGACAGGGTTTCCGCTGAGCAGAACCTTTTTAAATACCATCCTCTCTCACTGTGTAAAGGCTTTATGGAGCAGCTGTCCAATTCCATTGTTTGACTGGAAAGGGCATGGTGGTATAGCGTGACATACTCTTATCAAGTAAAAACAGTACTGTGGGATTTGGTAAATCACTTGATAAAGGCAAGCAATCAGTAAAAATCTCACAGGACAAAACATAAGTTTGTTTGGTGAACAGGGAAATAAAGTAAGAAAGCAAGATGTGAAAGTTATGCATCTAACGGCATTTCACACCTATGTGGTTTAGTTCAGTTCAGTCAGACTGTGGTTCTTTCCCCTCTTGGTGCGGTTTTCTTTCATTTGGGCAGGTCTGGACACAGCAATCACACTCAGATGGAGACAGGTGGGGCAGTAAATGTTAGAGAAGCGAGCTTGTGACCAAAGGATTGCCGGTTCAATCCTTGGACCAGAAGGAGAAATCTGGGTTGGGGGGGTGAATGAGCAGTGCCTGTCCCTCCCTCATTATCAGCACTGAGGTACCCTTGAGCAAGGTACCTATCTGCTGCTCAATGGCCAACAGAGAAATCTGTGGTTGTACTGGGCAAGCTTTCAAGTGAGAACATGTGTGGGCAGGGTGTGACTGCAGAAGAATATTCGATGCTTAGTGAACTACCCCTGGATAAATACAAATTTTTAAAAAAGTGATCCTGGTCCAGTCCTAGACAAACGCTGAAAGCGGTTCAATTGTAGTGTAAACACGATCCAAACTAGTTTTGAATCAAACAAAGAACTTTCAAGTGACGAAATAGGGACTAATGCATAAGTTCCCATACAAACCATAAAAGCACATTAAGGCTGCTTTGATCTAAGAGTCAGATCAGTGTTTGATTGGAATGTTTTACTGAACTTAGTAGGCCACAGAAAGAACATCATTGTTTAAAAAATGAAGACATCAGACAAACAACATTCCCTGGGGACAAAGAAATTGAATGATTGCATGCACTGGCTGTTATTCACTACGATTGGCTGGCAGGGGTAATTGAATTCTGCCTGGAAAGCATTTAGTTTATTTATGAGTCTTTTCTGTAGAAACATGGATAATGTAAAAAGACTTAAAAATCAGTATGTTGCTTTGGGTTTTTATACCCTTAAATGTAGATGATAAATAACCTTTTATTAACTCCTGACTGATAATTGCTTGCATTAATGAACACTCATTTAAATCTGCCCAATGTGTGTGTATGTACTGTATGTTAATTAATCCCAGAGTGCTGTCTTGTCTAGAATGATACATATAATGGAACCCAGTCGATCCAGAAACGGCTCAAAAGCAGATACCCATGTTAATTTATCATATTTTTGAACCCTTTCCAAGAATTCTTTGCATTTTGGATTAATAGCATGAATAGGGGGTAAATACTCCTTTATTGGTCTGCATGAGAGCTAATTAATCAATCTATTTATTTTTAATGTGTGAGATTGATTGAAAACATTGGTGAGAAGTAACCAAAATCACAGGTTTGCATTATAAATAAAAAAATATATAATAAAAACATTGTCAGGGGAGTGATGCTGCTTTACACTTCGTTTTCTATCCTCTTTGCATTTTTATCACTAGATTACCTCACTAGATTACCTTTGGCAACTCCTCTCTCCATCGATTTTAAATGGTAAGCAATATTTGCAATCTGCACCTCACTTTCCTCTCTGCCTTACACTCTCAATACCCTATCATCAAGAAGCGTCCAAGGTAGACACAGCGTGCACGATCATAGATTATATGTCAGTTTACAAACCTGGTAGCCTTGTTTGACCATTGACATTCCACCATGCAATCGCCTTTCTGCCCAGGTCATGGCGAGATTTTAAAGTTGGGTTTGTACACAGAAAACTGCTCTATGCTGGTTGTGAGCTTCTCCTCCTTTGTTGTGTTGCTTCTGCTTACATCACATATATCGGTTGAGCATCAGCAGCAGATGGGCGAAAGTTGAATTTGATCGAACTTTAAGCGCAGCGGTAAAGCGAAGACTCTGAGCGGTGCGCGTCACTCAAGGTGGCATGCCATGAGGTTGGGAGTCACCGCTGAGCTACCGATACACAATAATAAACTCACTGCTTATCATGTGAAACCAGCCTTAGTCTCGTTTGTTGCCACCTCAGCTCATGCCCTCACCAGCATAGAGTGGCATACACATATTGTTTTTTAAAGACTATACTATATACAGTTGTAGGATTTGTTCACCGGCCTGTTTTTTCAGGCATACAGGTATATTTTTTTAGGCTCAACCTTTAGCTGCTGGGATCTTTTATGTCTGCTCCCCATACAGTATTTAGATGTTTGTTTTTATGTCTCTATGGAGTCTTTTAGTGTCTCTTATTCAGGTTGACTGACATAATCATCCTTCAATAATGGCTGACTGTCAACATTCAGTTTTTAACATCTGTTATTTCCAGGAAATAGCAGAGCATATTGAGCAAACTGTACTGTTTGATAAAGAACTGACCCAGTTTATTCCTTCTACATCAGTCAAAGCTGAGAGTCACTGCTGACAACATTTGCAATTTGCAGCAATACATGGAGGAAACAATATGGTAATTTACTGTCCAAACTCCACTTTGAATCCGTACGGTGTCTCTGCTGTAGTGAAGTGTGACGCCACTGGATTGGAATTTTTGAGCAATTTTGAGTTTTGGAAAAATGGATTGGCCCTTTGGCCTTTGGAAAGCCTTGATTTTGGAATATTGAACAGATGATATTGTGTAGCCCCTATGATGAAGGGAAAAGAGATGAATGCAGGAACTATGGTACACACATTGACCATAAGATATACTGCAACACTAAACGCGTAAACTTTAGTCCAAGTAACAGCTATTAGAAAGATTGGAAGTGAACTTTAAAAAAAAAAGTGGATTCCCACGCTACGCTTTAGACAAGGACTTGCTAAAGTATATTTCAGAACACAGCGTGTCTTCATCCATCCTGTTAGTCGCATACTATAATAGTACAGAACCGAAAATCTCTTTGCTTCTCCTCCTCCAGCTGGCAAACTACAGAATGACACCTTCATAAAAGCCCGGCACATGGGAACTTTTGGAGAATTAACTTGATTTTTGCTATTATAGCTGCTTGGCTGCATAGAAGATGTTATGAAAAAAAAACTCATGTTCAGATGCATCATGTCTAAATTCTTTTTTTATTTGGGTTTTAACTCAGGAGGTGGCAGCGTGTTCAGAGTCTTCTGGTGCGTGATTTTCTCAAGTCTCCATTAGAAAAATCATCCAGTCTTGACCATTCATTGGCGCTTTGAATCGCTTTTACGCAGGAGTTTGCCGGTTATTTTAGCAGCCACCGAGCACCGGCACCCTCTCTGGCAAATTATCCTTCTCCCTTCTCCCCCCNAACGTGGATTCGGCTCAGCTTGAACCGGGCACGTCGTGAGGGCGGGCTCGTCTGCCGGAGCAAAAAGGTCCCGCTTCGCGTGGCTGCTCTCGTTGCAGTCCAGTCTGCCGAGCGGAGCGGACTGACTGAGGGACGAGCCTGGGCTCCATTCAAGGATTTTACTCCGTTACACTTCGTCCTACAGAGGAGGACCGACAGTAAACGCACCCTCATCGTGTTTGGACCATGTTTCTCTTGCAGTACACAGGTACACGTTTGAAGTTTTATTCCGCTTTTTCTTTACTGTACGTGTGTTTCGCTTGTTGGTGTGATTTCTCTTCGTTATGAGATATTGCTGCAGGACTGCACTCTGTCTCACTGCCAGTTTTATGCACGTTTGTTCCTCATTTGATGGCTCATCTGTGTGCGTTACATCATAACTTATAACGGGAAGATGTGTGTTTTCTTTGCAGGGTTTAGTCCGTAATTATCGGGCGTAGACCAGCTGTTGAGACCGCATAAGCGCGCTGCTGCCTCTTTCAGTCTTGCCTTGTTTTCTCATATATCTTAGCATTTGACATGTGCTTTGTAGAAATAAACGATCATTTTCTCTACACAGATTTACATTTTTGTATTATGACACTATTCTAGTCGACTATTATGTTTACCTGACACATTTGCAGCCGCCGCTGTTTATGGATGAAGTTTTCAGGATAGATTTAACCATCTATCATGCTGTTGAAATGCATTTTTCGGATGCTGTTCAATCCAGCTGCTATTATAGTATGTAAAGCAGCATGATAGATCTTGGTGAGTCATATTGTGTAGTCGATAGGCCCATCATGCAGGTGTGTGTGTGCGCGTGTGTGAGTGAGTTGTTTGTCTTTAGATACAAGTTGTAAGATGCGACCATTAAGATTTCTGTCATTTATCCCCTAGTGAAATGGCTCAATCTAAGTGGGACATTTTCTCTGGGCTCATGGGATCTAATTAAGTGAGGATGCTATTTGAACTCTTACATTAGCCTGCTTACTCTGCTTTATTCTGCCATTGTGCTCTCCAGTTTTTAGTTCCATGATAAATTTACCTCACCTCTCCAAGGTTTCTTTTTGTGTAAGTGTTCATAATTACTGCTTTACATTAGCGCATTATGGCAATGATTTGTCACAGATTAGGCTCCTCGCATTAGTTTGCTCTTTGTCAGTGCAGTTAGAATACAGATTGAGGATGCTGATTAAATTTACAATCTCCTCCTATGTTAGAATGCTTTCAATATCACATGGAGAAGCATACTTTGCAAATGTGGCTGACGGGGAGCCACAAATGTAAATTACCTTATCAGTGTTTTAGTAAAGAAAGGTCCTTTGTTTGTAGTGGTCTTGTAATGAAGCTTATTGTTGAACAAAAACTTGTTCAGTGCAGTGATTGAAATAATTTCATAAATCATAATTCAGGAGTATAGCATATAGTGCCATCCAGTGAGCAGTTTATGACAAAAATTGTATGATCTGGAAAATAGAATCTAGTTTTCTTTGTCCAGTGAATGAAAACATGTCTCTTCGTCTTGCTCTGATTGGAAGATTTTGTTTCTATTTCACTGTCATTTGTCTCATGGAGACAAAACAGATCAGTTTCCTTCTCTTTTATTTCCTCCTGTTCCAGCAGCACAAACATTCTTTGAATCAAATAGAGTGAATGGGGGTTGAGTGCCTTCCTAGTCTGACGACTGAGAGAAAAGGTCCATCAGGCTTTGTGACAGCTATTTACTTATTGGCACAGCATCTTTAGATTGTTTTTAATGATGTGTGTGTGCATGTGTAGGTACGTGTGTAAGTGTGGGCGGGTGGGTGCTTTACTTAGATCTGTCAAAGAGGAGAGATTTAAAGTTTGTGCATGCATAGAGAGTGCTTTGGAAGGAGCTTAAATATTTCTGTTCTCCATGGCCACAGGATGATCGCACTTCAGAATAAATGAAGACTGAATACAGGCTGGAATACGGTACAATTCAAGGAGGTTTGTCTGCTTTGGGAAAGCGCAGTTTTTAAGTTTGTGCATGTCTATTTTTGGATACGATCTTGAGTTCTCATTACAGTGACTATTGGAAGAAAATAAAAGTGACAAAAACCAACCAAGAAAGAAGAAAAAGAAGAAAGTGAAAAATACAAGTCATAGATTGAAGACATTTTCTCACTGTGGGGCCAGGTTTTTTTCTATACCAGATTTTGCTCACAAAAAGCAATGTCAGATATTTTACAGTTGCCATGATTGGACACATAAATTAGCAAAGGGGTTAGTAATCCACTGGACACATGGATTAGCAAAAGGATTGGTAATTTACAATGTAGCCTTAAAGGAGCATAATGGTGTTTTTTGTTTTTTGTTTTTTTTTTAATATATATATTTGAGCCCCATGTATACAGCCTGCATACATGTTACCTTACTGACAACCATTTCCCAAAACATACAACTGGAGTAGTAAATCATTTTTCTTACCTTCCAGACTGCCATTTCAGTTCATTTCAGTAGACAATTAAAATTACCTTAACGAGCTTGAAATGAGCTTGGGATAAGTAGTCACGTTTATTAAATTGTTTGCCAAAGTAACTTTATTTAACCAGTTCAATACAGAGCTGCATGGAAGAAAATATATGTTTCCACCGGGGAATATTGTCCCAGGAGAAGACGGCTTTTACCGAGAAATTAAGCTGTCGTTATGCAGTTTGAGGAGGGTGCAAAGCCCATTTCATTGCTCAAACAGTTTACACATGAGCGATCAATTGATTGGATGGATTTCTGACACCTCAGAAATTTTGATCGGTTCTGTACTGTATCTTCTTGGAAATGTACAAGACACTCATGTTTTCTTGCTCTCTAGCACCTAAATAGACTCTAACGAATGTGTCTTCATGACCGTAAAGCCTTATTTAAAAAAAAAAGAACCAACTAAAATCCAACATGTTATTTTAAGTCTCACAAGCCTTATTAAACACTGGGTCTAATACTGATACTTGTTAGATAGAAATAAATCTCTGATCAATGTGCGGTGCATTAATTTGGAAGCAAACTTCATTTCCATGTCTGAAGCTAATAGCCGCCTGTCAAGTAAATCATATATGAAGAACATTACCCTGCCAGGCACTGACGTTTGCCAGCTGAATGTAACCGAACCAAAAAATTTCTCTCTCTATGTTTATACGTCTGTTAATAGACTGCTATTACGCCACAGTAATAAAGGCTGCACATTTTCCCAGCCTCATTTGATGTCCTGCTCTCTGGGTGTGTGTTTTGATGGCTTTTGCTCATTTCTCATTTTTACGCTGTCTCTTCAGATGGCTCGATTGCTCGTGGTATACGCACGCATCAGCTCTGTGATTGAGTAGTCCATTAAAGGACCATACCAGTGAATTTTGCATGTTTGAGCTCAACAAATCCTGCCTGCATACATGTTACGTTACTGTTAACCATTTTCTAAAACATAAAACTGTATTTTAGTTTTCGTGTTTTTTGCCAGATCTGCTAATCTTCCAAAATTAAATGTTCAGGTGATAGATCCACATTAAAATTCAGTGTTTTGCCTGCTAATATGTACGTCCAAATGTAGAAGGCAGTAATTTTTAATTGCTTGATTAAAGCATCTTCTCCTGTGTTTTTATTCTCTGGTGAAGACGTACATTTTCTTCCATGCAGCTCCGTGTTGGACCAGTTAAATTAAGTAACCGGTTCGCTGGTTGTTTGGTTCTCTGTGATGGATTGCTTATCTCAAGCATGCTTCAAGTATTTATAAGTTGATTTTTATATTGGAATGAACTGAAACAATGGCAGCGTGGAAATCAGGAAAAACAAATCTAAAGTGTATCACTCCAATATTATGTTTTGGAAAATAGTTGGCAGTAATGTAACATTCATGTGGGTTTACTTTTTTGGTCTCAATATTCAAAACCATTGGTATTCTCTTTTAACAGGCAATTAATAACTTCTACCTGCTGCAACTCAATGTGTTTGGTATAAATGAAGTTCTGTTTTGTAGCACTTTGGATTAGCAGCCCTAGGACTTTTTTCTTTTTTTTTTTTTTTTTTTTTTAAACATGCTGATGCCTCTTGTCCTCTTGTCGGTGGAACCTTTTAAAAATATGATGAAAGAGAAGCTGTGTGTTTTTCCTTCTTACCACCTGTCCTGTCTGTCTTGGAGGTTGCAGCAGATGCTGTTGAAGACAGTGTGGTGCTTTAGATTATATGTTTAGGGAAGAAAACAGCCTCTGGTAATACATAATTGTGGTCGTCACAGTGGATCACACTGTTTTATCCTCAGCACACACTATCACAAAACAACAGCCACTCATTATAAACACTTTACAAAGCTCCCTGTGTAGATGTTTGTGTACATATTACTTTTTACAAGATGCTTGGCTGCCTTTGACGAGTCATTCCACTTCATGTGGTGCTATATCGCTCCAGTCCACCATCTGTTGGGCCGATGTTTTAGATTGTTAGCGTAATAACTTGATTGTTTGATTGCCTCATCACTCATCCTAAATCTCCGCAGCAGGATAATTTACTGTAGTGTTTCTTGTTTTAGGCTGTCTTATGTGTCTTCCACAAGTCCTGTCTTAATTGCTTTAATAGTTGAGCATTTTAATCTGACCTTGGTGACTGAATCTCTGTATAAGTGTTTAAGTGAAACCAGAATCTGTACAGGTTGAAGAAAAATGTATTATTGATGTGGAAGATACCTGTGAGGATCAGGAGGGTTGGTAGTGTTGGCAGCTCAGCGCCATCTGGTATAGAGTAACAAAAAGACTTGGCAGCCTGAAGTCAAGCAACCCAGGGGCTCCAATCACTGTCAGGGCTCTTGATTTCTAATCACTTTCAAGGAACCTTGAAATTTCAGCTAAGGATTCTACAGCTGCAATACAGGAGCTACTTGAAAGTTCAAGTGAGGCATCAGTCTTATTTTCTTTTGCATTTACTGTGTTTTAGCAGTGAGTGAGACAGGATTGCAGCTGCATTGCTGCTATGTTAAACCGAGTTGACAGTCCCTTTTAGTCGAGAAGGAGCAGTTTGAAAAAGCTGTTCACTAGGGACTTGCTGTATGACAGAAGTTTCTACATTTTCAACTCTACTCTCAAATAGACATAATAAAGACTTCATTCTTCTGAATACATTCTAGTAGGGGTAAGCTGAGCCAAAGATGGATTTATGTTCTATCTGTGACTCTGTAATGATTTGCTACTTCAATAAAGAGATTCTGCTACTTTAAAACAAGCGTTTGTTTCCTGGTAATGGTCCTTGTGGTCCCGTTCATCCTTCACTTGTACATCCAATTTTAGTAATTCATTCACTCACTCATTGTGAATTTGTTCTATTCCAGATTAATATTGCACAGTTCAGCTTAACATGGTTAACACACCAGTGGATGAAGTAGGATCGATGCCACAGTGACTCTAGCATCCTGTTGTCTCCATGCCAATCCCTAGCTAATGTGTTTCCATCCCTCTTTGGCCCATTTTGCTCCTTACAGTCATCTGCCCACCAGGTTTCTTCAGAAAATGACTCACACTTAGTGTCAGGAAAATAAAGTGATCCACAAGTTCCTGTTTCCTGACTGTCGTAACTTCAGAGATTTCAGAAAGATTGTTGTATGTAGGAAGAGTGTTACTTTCTGAGTGTTATTTTGTGAAATATGTAAGTAATTACTTGAACAGGTCAACCTAAGCTTTGATTAGTATGACCTGTGTAGGACACTACACAGTTCACCGATTCAGTTCCTTGAACACATGTCCTACTTGTGTGTTGTTTTAGTGCAGACTCTAGTTTGAATGCTGTGTTCACATTTGACTAAAGGAACTGAACTTGAGGGAGAAGTGCTCCAGGTTCTGAAACACCTAGTTCAAAATGAACTAGGTGTGAAAATGCCCTTATAAGTTTTGTCTCTCATCCAAGAGTCTTCAGTTCAGCAGTAAAATAGTTCAACTCATAGACACGCTTTTGTGATTATTTGATAACTCAAACTTTTATAACTCAAAGATTTACCAGCAGCATGCCATGTAAACTATAGGACTTTTGCTTATGTGTGCTCTGTGTTTTAGTAATATAGAATCCAAACTAGAATCCCAGCCTATGCCTGTCACTATGATATGTAGACATATACTGTTTTCTGGACTGTCCTACTTTGTTCTCCTGAGGGACTGAAGAAGAGAAGTCTCTGGGTGAAACCGTCATATAAATATTATACAGTAACTGCCACTATAGGTTTCTCAAGGGAGAAAATGAACCTGAGTTTGTGTTTTTAGTGTGGCATTTTTCCCCCTCGCCACCAGTGCCAGGAGATGCAATTGAAAGTAGCGCAGCACAGTCCATGATGGATCACCTGAGGGATGTAGGACACTACTGCTGTACATCTCAGAATTTAGCTGTGCCCACTGCTACTTCAAAGATTGTATTACAATAAATTTGCTGCCTTGGCACAGGATGATAAATCGACCCTCCAAATCTCAATTTCATGTAAAAGTTGCGTTGTTCATGGATTTTCTTGCTTTGGTATTTTAAAAATCACAAGGAATGGCTATTGCATATACTGTAGATTTATTTGTGAGTATCAATCTTTCCATGCATTTAAAGACATTTTAACAGTTTTATTGCTGCAGTCCTGTGTTGAAGTTTATTCCAAACATTGAAATGTTGAACATGTCCCCATAGAGAAAATGGGAAAACTGAGACTTGGGTACAGTGGTTTGGACCAGGGAACGTGGATGTCCACAGAGATTGTTTGTCTGGAAAGCAGCCATCAGTCCACTGTAATAGAGACTGAGAGCCCAGATTTATATTGCTTTTACTTTAGAAGGAAGCAATGGCTGAGAGGGAAACGAGAAGCATAAAAAAACCAAAATGGTACCAGAATTAATGGACAGAATGTAACCAAGAATGCATTATTAATAGTGCAGCGGAGGCTCTCTGTACGCTGTGTCTTATGGGACATTTTGGCACTGACTGAAAGACTGCCCTCTCAGAGTGTATTGAAAGAAAGTGCCGCTTTCATCTTTGCCATGCTGAAATGATTTCATGAGTTAGTGGAATATCTCCGTGAGACAAATAACTTCAGGTTCTGAATGCTGTTTATATGAGAACTTGGGCTCAAGAATGTGTGGAAAAAACTGCAGAGTTAGGGTATCCAAGGAATTTTCCATTTTCATACCACATTTCTGTGGTGAATCTTATTTGGGGTGTTCATTTTACATCAACACACTCATGCTCACAGATCCCCACTGTGCAGAGCTTTTCATAGTGTAGGAAAAAAACCCCTATCTAAAATGTCATTGGTGGCGCTCTGAAAGGTTTGGTGTTTGAGCTCAAAGGAAGGCCTGTACTTGCATGTTTACTGCACTGAGCTTGGCTAGACTCACATCCCTGCTGTTCAATAAATGCTTTGCTTTTCCTGCTCTCAGCACATCTTCCTGGCCAATATTTGTTCAGTTGCCTGTTTTCTGACTGTTTTTGAGGAATGGTAGGTCAGCATTTATGAGGGAATGATACACCACCAGTGTAACATTTTGACCAGGGAATGGGGTGTAGTTTTCATCAGGACTCTTTAAATTATGCCTCTGTCTATTTTGGACTCTGGAATGTTAGCTGAGGTCAGCATTTAGGTACACTTAACAGCTCTCATGGTGTCATGGTTGCGTTAAGTTGAATTGAGGACAACCATGTTGATGACTTAAGTTCAAAACCAGACACAGACATGTTCATGGCCTGTTGCTTGTGTAGTAAATTAATTAGTAAATAATAGTAAAGTAAGCGAAATAGTAAAACGGGACTAAAGTCTATTCAGTCAGCACTGGAGGCAATAGATATTAGATCCTATCAATTTCTTTACATCTTTCATGTTATATCTACAAAAATTCCAATTGTTTTAAGTAGATAACCTCTCATGCCATTGCTTACCAAAGCACACCAGTGATTATTTGTGGTTGTTAAATGCTCAACCATTTCACAGTTCAGTGGTCCACAAGCGCTGGATAACAGCCAGATAACCAACTGTGACTAGTTTCCAGATGGTTGCTCTTTTTAAAAATTAATTTTGTTTTTAAAGTGGGCAGCTAATCTTAGAGCATGCTGGTACCTGTAATTAAATGGTGCTACTGTACTAGAAAAGTTTGAGTCCCCTCATCACTTTATCAGATAAAACAACTACTTTATTAGCATCAAGCAGCTGTGGCTCCTGTGAATTTAGACAGACATTCTCTCAGAACATCCTTGGTTTGGAGAACAAAACAGGATGATCCTTAAAGCACAAATTGGGTCTGTAAAGCCCTTTGAGACCTTGTATGGGGTACTAGCCTATATAAATAAACTTGACTTGACAAATTATTAAATTATACAGAGGACTGGTTATATTGAACTGTCATCAGTGTCAGTAAATAGGTGCTAAGATTTTAATTACACACAGTAGGTCTGACAGTGTGTGTCCAAAAACAAGTGAGCAGTGTAAATATACTCACGATCTGGATCCAGAAAGCTACCCTCCCCCCAGCTCTTAGTCTGGTATACATTATCCTTCAGCACTCTGTGCCAGCAGATCCTTTCCATTAGTCTATGCCTATACATCTTTAAGTGCTTTTTGATTTCTTGCACATTGGTTTTGCAAGAAAACTTAAAAACCTAGCTATTACCAACAATTCCTGATTCTGTGTTAAGTAACATTTAATCATATTACAGCAGCTTAAATGTTACAGCAGGATTGAGCATTGAAAACTGACTCAAAAAAATACTTTTGAAGGATTCACATTTCTGTAGTACAATACATATATGTTTTGATAATCTGTTTTAGATGCTGAATGTTATCCCCCGTGGAGGCTGTGGCCTTAAGGACATATGCTGACAACAGCTGACTTAAGATCATGGCACTGAACATACCCATTACAGAGAGGAAGGTAATTGGATTCACAAATCAGCCATGGCTCTCGGTTTATAGTGGCACTCAGTTTTATGGGTCATATTTCAGAGACTGGTGGGCAGTTTGTCAGAGGGACTTGGGGTAACGAGAAACTAGTGCAGGAGAGGGTAAGAGGAGCATCAGCATTCTTCCTTTACCTCAGGGAAACTAATGGACAGGAAATACACAGTTAAACAATGGTTCTGTCCCCAGTGTCAGAGGTGATACCAACTGAAATACTTGGATTGATAAATTGTTGTCAGTTTGATTTTCTTTCCTTTTTCTTGGATGAATATCACCTATTACTGGTTATCTTTGCTTTAACTATTCTGTCTTAATGTCTTTTGTTCTCATTTTTTCTTTTATGTGGAAGTCATTTAGTTGAAATTTGCCCCAGATCAGTTTCAGTTTCTGACAGAGGAATTATTTACAATTCAAGAAGGTAGCATGGTATTCGAAGCAGACAAATTGACCACCGACGTTAACGTTACCTGCAGGAGCAGTCAACCTGAGCAAACTAACAACACAAACATTGGCAGCTACTTCCAAAGCACGCTGACCTCTAACTCCTTCTGACTGAATACAAGAACTGAAGCAAGAAGTTGTTTTATTTTCAAGGACGTGCCCATACAGCATTGTTGAAAATGGCAGATTGAGACAGACTGTACTGACCCTGGAAATGAGGTACGCAAAAACCAGTCGGTAGCACTTCAGTGAAAATGCATCCTTGAAGACTGCCCAAAAAGTTGCCCTGTGCATTGTTGGTCATTGTTCTTGTTTGTGTGTCAGTAGACATCATTTTGGGTGCATTTGGTTCTTCGTACTTGAAACAAAAAGCAAGGAAATATTGACCCTCCCCCACCCTCCCCTATTAAAGTGCTTCTAGTCAAAACTCAAACACTCAGTAATAATTTATCTGTATTACATCACACACCATGTATCCAAATGTGTATGTCTGGGAGGAATATATATACACCCCGAGTGGAAATCATGGCCCGAGTGAAACTCATCTCATTTAATACTTATCGACTTCTTCCTGTTTGTTTGTTTTCTGGCTGTTAGACAGAGAATTCTCCAGAGTAAAGTGGCTGTGGGTGGATGGGTCGGGATGAAGAACTGAATCCAGTTATCTTCACATATTCCTCCCTAAGACCCAGAACATACTGCAAACTGTCAGTCATTCTCTTTGTGCTTGTCCCAACAGAAGTCAGGGAGGTAGAGAGCTATAAAGCTCAACCGTTGTGCCCAGGTAGAGGGCTGTACCAATAACTTGTGATTTTGAGCCACCAGTGAGTGTCCAGAGTGTCCAGTGCTTCCCTTTTCCATCAGTGTTGGGCTTGGGCTTGTTAGTGTGGTCTCTGGACCGAAGCTGAGCTGAGAGAAGATTGGGCCAGGCTCCATTGGCAAAATGCTGTGGCTCAGTGTAGCTCAGCACCCTGCAAGGCAAACCAGGGATCTCATAGCATTTTGTGGATTTATAGAACTTCCTGGACACCTCAGTAAAAATGTGTGTTAGGTAAACTGTTCCTCTGAGGCATCAAGGGGTACTGCCCCAGGGTGTTAGTGTGATAGTTGAATGGTGTCAATAAAATCTGTTTCTTTTGTGTATCCTGCCTTTAGACTGAAATGTTTTAGCAATTTGATCTGCTTTTAATGGTATGGCTGACTTTTAGGAAAAGCTAAAGTCTATGTCAATAGCCCAATGCGTGTTATAAATACTAGGGATGAGCCAAGTACTGAGATGAAACACGAGTATCCGTTACAGATAATGCATTTTATACAAGCACGAGTACCACCCGAGTAAAATGTGTCAATATTCGTACTCGTGTTGAAGGAGACTCCTCATTGGGTAGCTGTGTCCACATCATTCCGTGATAGGCGAGACACACACCTCCATTGTATGTGATCGCACTCTCAAGTGGGGGNGGGGGGGGGGGGGTGTATGTGAGGAACTCAGACGTGCAGTGCAGCAGGTGAACGGAGTGCACAAGAGATGTGAGAGATCATATTAAAACTCACCATTTTAAAAACTGACTGATCAGAGTGAGTTTATCTATCAAAGTTATTGATCACTAACACATGAATCAAATAAAGTTTTAAACGTCACCCAGATTTCATACCACTGAAATTTACCACCAGAATGAAGCAGGTCTTAATTTTTGCATGTGGGTTTGTTTTATGAATAGCTACCACAACAAGTAAATAAGGAAATGTCACAGTAACGCCTCTTTCAAGGCAACAGGCGTTTATAAATGAGGGAACGTGATTGCACTATGATATTTGTACATAGTGACATGGTAAATCATGCGCTATCATTTATGAATCTGGGCCATTATTAGAACAATCTTTCAATAACTCTCTCTCTCTCTTTCTCTCTCTCTCTCTCTCTCTCTCTCTCTCTTTCACTCACACACACAGATACACACACACCCACACCACATAACATTGTGTTTTGTAAATGAAAAATACTGCCCCCCCCCCCAAAAAAAGTATTAAAGCCCTGTGATCACATGCACAAATACCACACCGTTCAGTGTTTAAATTTAATTTTTAAATGTAAAAAAAAAGAAAGACAGTTATGTTGAGTAAATTCTAGTTCTTGCATTTATTGTACTTCATATTTCTTAATACCGCATGTGTTATGTTCATTGATTCACTGAAGTTATTTTCAAGTTTATAAAAACTTCTTGTGTAAATAGTTCTCTTACTCTTGTGATCAAAAACATTGATCTGAAGCTCAACTCTGCAGCTGTTCTGTAGTTTTCTTTAAAAAAAAAAAAACAATAAATATAGCAAGTTGGCAACTTCTGATCAACCCATATCCATGTCAGGGTTAAAATACAGATTCTGCCCACTTTCAGATTAAACCACGCCCACCTCTGGGTTAAGCTCCGCCCATCTGAGTATGGATACAATACAGATAATTTAGTTGGTTGATCAGATACATCTACAGATAATGGCGTACTTGTTCATCCCTCATAAATACTTCATTACACTGAGAAAAACAGACATGACCTCTTACTTATTTTGTGGTTTTGTTTGTTTACTTTTCTATATGAGGATTATTTAGTAGGTTTTGTTGGTAAATTGCTCATTTTATCAAAGGCCATTGATATATTGTAGTTTAAAGTCCAGTCTGTCATGGCAATTAATCAACAGCACGTTCGTGTGTAACCCCTTTTACTGGGGCCTGTACTTTCTTGGCAGGTCAAAATTTGGTCAGTAGCAGAATGATAAATTGTCCTTTTGGAGGTCGCTGGAGTTTTTTTTTTTTTTTTTTTNTTTTTTTTTTTTTTTTTTGCCTTTTAGCGGTTATGGTTTCTAATATGAAAGATGTGTAGGAATTGTAAAGCTGAAGTTGTAACTGATGCAGTCTGGCACCATTAGCAGATGTCAGGGGTTGATTATGTCACTCTCAATGGCCCTTGAATCATCCCACTGCACAGACTGAAGAAAATGATCAACAGATTTTTTAAGCAACAGGGTGTCTGTTACTGCTCTTGTTTCTGAAGGCTTTATACATTATCCATTCATTCATTCACTATACCCTCTTATCCAAGTATTTGATCATCATTAATGTTAGGAGGGAATTTGACTTCTTTTGCAAACATGAGAACATTGTTAGTGTGCTGCAGCTTAGTTATAGGGAAACGGTTCTTTCCATCTAGGAAAAATCATACTCTCTTATATAAAAAGGGGGGGGAATTAGCTCAATTTATTTTTGCTGGAATGGGAGACAGCTCTCATCTGTACCAATTCACACACAATCCCATTTTCAAATCACTTCTGGAATCAAGCTGCCAACACTAGGGTTTTACGGTACTCATTTAAACATTTAGACTTGACTAAGTATTGAAAAATACTGTGTCATTTAATACCAAGTGGTTGATCTAATCAGAATTATGTACAGGAGTAAGCATACCTGTTCCCAGATCTCTAGATTTGCCTGGCTGTCTAGCTTAAACAGGTGGATAACAACACCAGACTTGTCTTCCAGATGCTCACTCGCATATGTAGAGCACTGTCTCAGTATATGCAGAAAAGTAGCTGATTCTAAGACTGTAAACACATCAAATTTAATGAAACTATTGATTGTGCTTGGCATAAATTTCAATGCAGAGTTGGTACATTTTGACTGCAGGAAGACCACTGGACCATGCAGTTGGCAGGATCCTCTGAGCTCAGCAGCCTATCTGAGTCCTAGGATGCTGCTGTGTCTGGCACTATTGTAGGGAGTCTTAGCAAAGAATTCGGTCAACTTTGTATATTCTCGTGTTGTGACTAATTAAAGAATCAAGTCTTAGCAGCAATGAAGTAAGATAAAGTAGTGAGCTATCCAGCGTTTGCTAAAAAATGTCAGAACTTCTTGGATT
Organism: Lucifuga dentata; assembly: GCA_014773175.1. Taxonomy (NCBI): domain Eukaryota; kingdom Metazoa; phylum Chordata; class Actinopteri; order Ophidiiformes; family Bythitidae; genus Lucifuga; species Lucifuga dentata. The sequence goes on along the minus strand of VXCM01000070.1, from coordinate 7,615 downwards.
ACTCCTCATTTATTCTGCCTTTCTGCTGTGTAAACTTTAAAATTCCATCTGTAACTGCGGCTGTAGTTAGTACAGAATGTGCTAAGGGCAAGTGTGTGAGGAGGTAAACACAGCTGAGCAAACTTAACTATTAAATTAAATAATCAATCTGACATAATCATCTTGTTCACATCCCTGTTTTCTTGTTTCCTGTTGGAGTACCGTCGCCATTAGCCAACAGTCCCCAGCTACAGTGTTGTGATGAGTGATGGATGGATGTATCAAATGAGTAGAGACAGGAGGGGAAAAAGAAGAAGAAAAAGAAAGCAAGTGGATCCAAGCTCATCCAGATCAGACCCTCTGGAGCTATGTTGTTGCTTGATCTGTGGGTCTTCATCAGTTTGTGCTGCTTTGGTAATTAAACAGGGGAGACCATTCAGTGGAGTCTTGCTGTTGGCTTCATTTTCTCCCCTAATCTTCCTGTAAGACCAGATAATTAATGGTGAAATTGCAGGAGAGCCCACGGCTCTTCTGTTAATGGATTGGATTCATTTTGTTTACTCAACTTACTCCTTGTTTCCTTATTCAGAACTTGACCACAGTGTGTCATCGCCCTGGCAGTCAACAATATCAAAGTACGGCATCTGTCCAGAATTCCAATCGTAGACTGTATCACGAGAGGCACTGGAGCAGACATCAACATAGCTTTGGCTCAAACTATTGTTGAATGACAGAAATTCACAGCTGGGAAACATTTAGGATTTAACCCTGACTTTAATGGTCTGATTGAATCATTATTGTTTGGTGTAGCCACACAGTAAATGGATAAGGGGAGTGCCATAAAATCAGGCTTTAGAATTCCATTCCAGACTTTCCCCAAAATCATTCATCACATGTTTAAGAAATATTCCTGAATTATTTGAAAGATATTGTCATTGTAAGATTTCTTGCTGTGCACATTTCAAACACAGCCCTAATGTAAGGTTATATACAGTACATACCACCATATGTTTTAGCCTACCTGTTCCCTTTTGCCTTGGCTGTACATTTGGTATGTTGATATTGGTTTAGCTATGTGAATTTGATATGTTGAGTCTGTGTCACTGACAATGCCAAATAATATGTCTCGCCACATTCAGTAGGTGGACACGTAGCCTGCAGGTAAACGTAGCACAGATAGAACCATGGTAACACCGTTAATGTAGGTAGTGAGATGCTCAAATATCCCCTGGAGCAATATTTCGACAAACGCTTTTGAAGAGCTGAGCTGTCAGCTTCAGCCTCCTGACCAGACCGTCATTAGTCAGCGACATCACCAAAAGAATGGAAAGGATAGAGATACCTCTTCAACAGCACTCAAGAGAATGCTTTTCTAACTGCAAATTAATTTTTAAAAGGGATTCACAAGGTTAGAGAAGTGTAAGGAGCATTTTTATTGTATTGTGTGGATTTTTTTGTGTATATGAGTGCGACTGCAGAAATTGTCATTAGAGCTGATACTTGGGAAGAGTTTAAGAATTGTTTAACGGTAAACAGCTGTGTGGAGATGGGAGAGATTCCCATGGTAGAGGGTTGTGTTGGATATGTTTGCCTTTGCACTTCCAGCTACACTCTCCAGTGTCAACCTTTGGCTCCTTGTAATAAGGAGGCCATGATACAAGAACAGTTAACTGGCAGAGCTACTAGCACAGTTAACAAGCAGATACACACAAGTAAATGGCAAGGGAGTTCGAGTTTTGACACTGCTGTGTTGTTGGTGCTAGTCAGAGGATGCTGCATTGGGCAGTATCAGGAGCTCTGAGACAGGAAGAATCTGAGGCAAAGTGAGCTCAAACCTGACAACGCTACCTGCTGTCTCCTAATTTAGATTGCTTTTGTGTCTGAGCTATCTTACTTTTTGCATCACTGCACCTGTTCAATAGAGAAGCAAGAGTTTTAAAGTAACCACTTCTTTCTTTTTTCCAGAACAGTTTAAATGACCAAAAGACTTATGCCTTTTCAGAAGTAATAAGACACTTTGCCAATTTTCAGCCTGAATGCTGAATGTCATTATTTGCTATGGGTAGGATGTTACAGTTTGACTTCAGAATTTCAACGACATGCTGTATTTCTGTAATCCTAGGTCTTTTGTATGGATCGTACAGCTTTAAAAGCTGTCAATTTTGAATGATTGTCCTCATAAGCTTTGATGTTCTTCTCAACTGGCATACAACATGAATTTTTATTCAGTTGTTTGCAAGCTGCCTGTCTTTTGACACTGACTGGAGATGTCCAGGATCTCTTAACTGAAGTTGAGGTTGCCAGGGCCGAGCACACTGTTGAAGACAAAACACAGTGTGAGATGGCTAGACATGCTGGTGTATCACAGTGTCATCATCTGTCAGTGGAAATGCTGAGTACTGAGAGAATCTGCACAGCAGGAGGCCAGGCCAAGATCATAGACACATGACTATCCCTCAACAGGGCGTCTGAGACCATTGCATGTTGAAATCAACAAAGTGCTCCCAGATGCTTAGCAATGGACTTCCAGACAGCAACTGGTGGCCATGTGTCAGACTAAACCATGAGGAATTGCTTCATAAACATGGCATGAGATAATACTGTACATAGCACCCAAAATAATGACAGAACAGTGACATGCCTCTTTAATGTTTTCGTGACAGAATAAAATAATTATGAATCGAGCTATGTGAAATAACTGTTTTACCTTTGGGCTGTTAAATGGGGAGAAAAAAAAATCACCTTTGGGTTACTTAAATCGAGCCAAACAAACTTGCAGTGTTTCAAGGAAGAAGAGGACAAATGTTTCTAATGGCTGTTTGATCTATATCAAGGACATAGTCATACTTCCCCATCCTAACAGGCTTTGACTGAGCTATAGCAGCTTGCTTGCTTCCTACTGCACAGCACATGGCGTAGGGGTGAATAGACACAATAGTTTATAGCAGTCATAAAATGGTAAAGAGCCCCACTATAATTCAGTGCCATATTCATTTGCACAGGCAATCATAACTGTTCTGGAGCCATTCCAGAATAACACAGTCAAGATTAAATATCTTACATTAACATTTAGAGGGTGTGTTAAGCCCATTGAAATATATTTTAGCATTACATCAGATATATTTAATTTAAGCAAAAACATTAAGTTTGATTATCTGAAATGAATCAGTACAGCACTGGCTAAAAGTATTGCATCCCCTTGTATTTTTGTGTAAACTTTACCAAAGTACCACTCCAAACACAACAAAATTCAGTTATTGGTGTTTNTATTTTTGTGTAAACTTTACCAAAGTACCACTCCAAACACAACAAAATTCAGTTATTGGTGTTTTACTAGTTGAGTATTCATTTCAGAATATTCTTTAGACTTAAATTTGGATTTCAGAGTAGGAAATATGACTACATTATTTCTACAAGTCAGTGAAAACACGTGAAAATCATTTGCTCTGACCCTACCTCAAAGAAGATGTTTTAACTTACTGTTTGATCTCTACTAATATTGGTNTCATTTGCTCTGACCCTACCTCAAAGAAGATGTTTTAACTTACTGTTTGATCTCTACTAATATTGGTGTTCTTCAAATCTTAACAAAATGGTGAAAGTGTGTTCCTACTTAACACTATTAAGAACTATTGGCTTTTTTTTCAGTTGTACTTACTCTAACACACTAAANGTTCCTACTTAACACTATTAAGAACTATTGGCTTTTTTTTCAGTTGTACTTACTCTAACACACTAAAAAAATAAATAAATAAATTTGGTGTGTTTGGAGTGGTATATTGACTCAGAAAGAAACGTTTACACAGAAATATAGGGGGTGCAATACTTGCGGCCAGCACTGTATTTTGAAGAGTTTTTCAAATCATCAGATACTATTCATGTTTTTCAAGACGCTCCCTTGCAAGCAAATCAAACCGAACATCTTGCACTTTATTTTTCATGCTTTTCACTATTTTATAATGCATAGTATAATGGTATATAGATAACAAACAGCCTTTCTTCCCAAAAATCTTCCAATCTAGAATTTTCCATCAACAGAGGTGACATCATGACGTCAGTCTTTGTTGCTTCGGTCTCTCACAGTGATCACACAAGTGGTATGGATCATGGCCTTGCACAGACGGGGTTAGGCTTCTGCTGTGGTCCATCATGGTCCATCATACAGAAATAGCACAAGCTGTGACCCCAGCTGCTCTGGGACAGAGTGGTTACTAAGGGGCTTCAAAGTATTTAGAGAGCTGACCATGTTGGAGTTTCACAAAGGCCAGTCCAGCATAATAAAACTCCAGCTAATCTGTCTGTAATCCTTCCACAAGTCAACAGTGCACCAGTGGATTATTTTCAGTATCCCTTGAAATCCATTTGGAATATTTTATCATGATGTCCAGATCATGCCTTCTATTATTTTTGGTGGATTACACATATTTGAAATACCAAGAGTAATTTAATGTTCCTGTCAGACTTAGTTTTGGAAATATTAATATAAAAGATCTAGCTTATTGTTCAATGACTACCATTTATTTAAATTCCACAATGTAAAATTGTCTGTCTGTCACAGTTTTTATCATTAGATATTGAGATGTCTAAAGCAACATCAATCTGTAAATCGCAGCACTTTGCTTCCAGCATAAGTAGAAAAAAAATTTTTTCCTCACTATCCCATGTTTTTTTTTTTTTTACATATTTTTTTTTCCTCCTCTAAAGCTGAAATCAAAATAGAACCAAACTTAAAAACTGCTCAGCACTAGCCATAACTGTGCCTAACAGTGAGAACACAGAATCAAATCAAGGAAGTGTTGCACTGTTAAACCTCTTCAAATACTAAAATGCTTTTTCCCACTATTGCATTTGTTCCAAGCATTAGATAGCTTCATGGATATATTCTACAAATGGACGTGTTAGCATTGCAGGACTGTTCATTATGTTGGCTGAATGGGCTCTGTTGGGCTTGGTTGCCTCTTGTATTGCAGAATAAGTGTGATCTATGAACTGGCTAATTACCTTTGTCCTGGTAGCTCCCATGACCAAGCCATGTGCTGTCTGGAAAGGTCATTTCCTGTCTAAGTTCTAGAATATCTGTCAGTGAGGCTCAGCCACTATAGAGGCAAAGAGGAAAGTTGCAGTCATAGTTTTTGTTTAATTACAGAGTTATTGCAGCAAGTCCCACAATCAAAAGAGGCCCACAAATGGTTATCTCATTCAAGGGTGTCGCGCCATATTTGTGCCGCACATCTCCACTGGGTCAGAAAGAGAGGAAAAATTGGAGAACAGCAGTAAGTACTCTTTTCTCTAGTTTAGTCCATTTCATTGGAGAGTTATAGAATGGAAAATCCCATTTCTTTGGACCTCATTTACAGCTACAGAGCAAGCTGCAAATTTCTTTTAGCTGCTGTTAGAACAGAAGGTGAGAGTGAGTGATTGAAACCTATGTGGAATGGACATACATTGTTCCTCTCCAGGTTGGACACACTGCTGACAGGACACAAAATTCCTGTGGACTGTTGAGTATCAGTGTAATGAAATTGGAGTTCCCTTTGACAATTAACTAAAAAAGAAGCAGATTGTTTCTGAAAATCTTTCTGCGCCTTCATCCAACCTATACTAAGTTATCTTATTTTGATATTGGTCTTGTTTTCGCAATTCATTTAGTTCCATTAGGGTAGACATAAGTCAAATAAAATACGGGACTGGCATGTTTTTTATTGCACTTTTTTTTTTTTTTTTNTTTTTTTTTTTTTTTTCTTTTTGGCTTTGTTGAACTGCTCAGAGATAGTTAAAACACTCCCAGAAAGACCAGACAGACAGTTTTGTTTATTTAGAGCCAGGTTTCAGAACAAACACACTAATAGTTAACGAAAAAAGGCTTCAGCTTCTACACAATGATACATGAAATGTATCATTGTAAGGAGTCATGAAATGTGCCCTGTTCCATAAGCAGGAATAGGACACATTTGACAAAACAAAGCTGTTATGTAGTGATCAAACATCACTGAGTTGATGGGTATGGTGTTTTTCATCACAGTCTACGGCATTATTTTCAAAAATATTTAATGGTGAATGTAGTAACTGTTTTTCAAGAACATCATCAACTAAATTGTATGTGTCAGATGATACAGATACATGTATGGTTTTGTTATGCATTCTATTATAGCTTCAATCACGATTTGTCTCAGCCATGAAGGCACTTCCACAGTTTTGGAAAGTATGGTCTCCATCTTCATAGACAAGGCTAGTTATCATCTTTTTGCCTTATCCTGTTGCCAACTCATTATGCATCACCTAAGGCTTTACTCATTCGTTCTTTACTTATATGCTTGTGAAGTTTGCACCAAAATTCACCTTGGCCTTTGTGTCTACCTGTATCAAAGTTAATGACTCAGTGTACAGTTTGAGCATGCTTCTGTGTAACCGCAGAGCATATAAATAAGTAAATCATTCTGTTCCTAACTTGCTGTTTACTTGCCTGAGAGCAACCTGTTATGACCTCACCTGATTCCCAGAAGTAAAACAAAGATGCTGTTTACTTTGGATATTTCCTTATATATGCTTAATATTTCACTGTGGCAGCATTGGAAAGATTCTCTCTGACTTTTCCCCCCTGATCATTACAGGAAGAAATGTCTCTTGCTTTGCTGCATAATTCTTTCTGGCACACTAAAACTCACTTCGCCACAAACACATTCACAGTGACAAAATATCAAGAAGCTTCAGACAATGAGCACTGACACAGGATCCATTAGCACTCTCATGTTGACTTAAGATTTCTTTTCGCTTTTTTTTTTTTTTTTNTTTTTTTTTTTTTTTTGCACTCACAGCTATAAATGCCAGCATGCTAAGTGAGGGTAACAAGGGCCAACAAACCTACAAACTTAATGCACAACTTTACTCTTTAACACTGCTCATGGCATGCCATATTTTTTTTTTTTTTTTT
>VXCM01000069.1:376256-390022 GCA_014773175.1 Lucifuga dentata | reverse complement strand
CCAACTCTAGCACGGTTGGTGCATTCCACCACTAACACCTCCATTTAAGGAAATCAGAACAGGTAAGTCCGTTTGGTACTTCCTGGTTTGAGTCAGGGTGGATGCCAACTGCAGCGGAAAGGAGAGGTAACAAATTACAAATGCATTTCTATAAATACATTAAGATGTTGTCTTAATGTGTAAATGTTAGAGTTGAACTACCTGGAGGGTGTGTAAAAGGAGGAGGAGGGTGGAGAGNCTTAATGTGTAAATGTTAGAGTTGAACTACCTGGAGGGTGTGTAAAAGGAGGAGGAGGGTGGAGAGTGTGTAAACACTCGAGGACATAGGGTATCCCTGTGATACAGTATTAAAGTCATTTATAAACAACTTTTTTGTCCTTCGATAGAGACATTAAGATCTTTTGGATAATTTCATGAGGATATATTACGATATTAAGATAAAAACATTTCACTGTAGTTTCTGAGAAGTCACTTTTTTCCCCCTTTCAGATTGGTATGGCTCATGGCTCTACATGCTTCAGTACCTGTGACCCTCCATGACCGTGTGGATAAGACCTCAGATAACGGCAAGAATGGAAGAAATCAGTGCGCAGTACCTGCTGATCCAAGTCATGTGAGTAACTTTTCCCTCCACTGTAGTTAAAGCCCCTTTTCTTGAATGTTCTTACCCTAAGTTCTGGTTTAGACTTCACATTAATTATGATTATTAATTAATTATTAATTATTAGACTTCACATAGTTTGCATGCATAAAAAATATGCATGCAAAAAAGCCTATTATAAATGATCCTATACACGTCCTTCATGACTCTTTCATATTGATGCCCTCCGGAATGTGTTTTAGACATCCTTCATGTAAAACAAACAGAAGAAAGTCTGGTTTTGTTCCAGAGGCTATAAGACTAGTAAACACCAAGGGTAAAAGAGGAAAGCTCTTGGTACGATCAGTAATTATTATTATTATTATTATTATTATTATTATTATTATTATTNAGGAAAGCTCTTGGTACGATCAGTAATTATTATTATTATTATTATTATTATTATTATTATTATTATTTATTAATTAATTTATTTATTTTTAGCATTTTAACTTTTTTAAATATGTATTTATTAGGCTTTACATCCCGTTGCACGCACTGTGCACGTGCAGGTTTTTGTTTCTTCTGCTGTATTTGGTGTTCCGCATCAAGTCTGTATCAGTTCATGTTGTTATTTGCTGACCTACATGCTTTAAATTGCCCCTTGAGGGACTAACAAAGTACTTTTGAATTGAATTGAATTGAATATGCACACACAAGATGGCTGCATATCCAGCGTTGGATTGAAGTGTTGTTTCTAGAATTAACGCTACATGAGATTAAGTACCTACAAAAAAATTGCAGGGACAGTATTGGAAACGTTTGTAAAGTGACATCAGCGGCACAAAAAGCCCTTAGAAGTGTTCAGAATGATCAATCTTGGGTGCTGAAAATGTCCATTCTCAAATCAAATACGCTGTCATTGTAACAGTCATCACCAGCCAGTTACTATGATTCTAGACCAGTGTGAATATTTTCATTCTGATCTTGATTTAGATGAAAAATTTAAAGGATTATGGAGGTTTTTTATTTATTTTTTTTTATTTGTTGACTTGACAAAGCCAACACCTTCATACAAGCACTCAGCCGCCATCTTCCTCTCTCTGTCTGTCCTCCCATATATGTGTTGCCATCACCAACTCCATCTTTTAAATCGATTTTCTGCTGTTTGCCTCTACCATAAACTAATCTATAATGAGTGACAGGTACAGACTACAGGCATGAACAGCAACCCATGGAGGGCCAGAGGGAGTTATAGGTAGTGAGGGAAAGATTGCACTCCAGCGGGCAGAAACAGAGTGGGAGTGACAAGAAAAGTGTGGTGTGGTTCATTAGAATTTTGGAGACACGGGAGTGAAGAGGAGGGGGACGTTTTGATGAGCATTTTGGAGGATTAGGAGAGAAGTGGAGACAGATTGAGGAGAGTTGAAAGAGGAGGATGTGGTTTGAAGTGGCAGCGAAGGCAGCAGGTGACAGATGAGGAGAGGATAAGGAGAGAAAGCGCACGGTGGGAGAGAGGAGGGAGAAGAAGAAAGGCAGAAGATGAGAGGAAGTAGAGGAGAAAAGAAGGGCATGGAGGAAAAGAGAGGAGAGAAGAGAAGAGCGGGGAAGGAAGAGACGACAGAGGTGAGAGGTGGATGGAGGCAAAGAGGAGGGAGGGAGCAGAAGAGGACAGATGAGGTGAGAGGAAAAGTAGAGGAGAGAACAGGACGAGATGGGAAAGATGCCAAACTTAAATGAGGCCAATAAAAGGAGGTAAAAATAATAAAGCCTGGCTAAGAATATGATACTTGTGAGTGGTTCACGAGAAAGAAGCAAAAAGAACACGACGGAGATAGAGACAGTAAAAAATGTCTGCTCTTAGACCGCGGCCAGGCAGAGAGAAAGAGTGAAATGATTTAAGACAGATCTCCCATTCAATCTGTATTCTCTGCCCTCCATCTCTCCCTTAGGACTCCTCCATTCATTCCCTCCCTCTGTCTCTCCATCCGTCTCATCCCTCCCTCCCACCCAGCTTGCTCTCCAGCTACTCTCTCCATCCTCTCGTCTCTCACTGCCTCTCTGTAGGCGATTGGGGGGGGGGTTGAGCATTGAGAGACTGTTTGCTGATGATAAGACGATATTTATTGTTTAGAAAAGCATTTCACAGAACAGCGACGATGCTTGATGTCTTTTTTTTAGTTTGTTTGTTTTGTTTTTTTTTTGTGTGTGTTTTACCTCCTCTAAGAACATTAAGTTTTTGATTCTGTTTGTCCATTTATCAGTGTGTTTTTTTTTGGATAGTTATCAGGATATCTTATAAAGTACTGAACCAATTTCAACAAAATTTATTAGAATGTTAGGCCATGGGACGAAAAACAAGTGATTAGTTTCTGGTAAATATTGTGCCAGCATGTGACCATTTATAAAGTATTTTAACCTTTATTACTCTGAACTGAACTGTGAGCCATAGAACCATAATATTTTTTTCCTGGCTGCATTGTTAGCTTCACCAAAGAGGTGCTGGTGAAGACAAACATGTTTTTTTTACCCACATTGGTTAGTTGGTTGGTTATTTGTTAGGATTATTCAAAAAGTACTGAACAGATTTTGGTGAAACTTGGTAGAAGGATGGGACACGGTGCAGGGAAGAATCCAATAAATTCTGGTGCTGATCTCGATCCAGGATTTTTGTTAAATGATTTCTTAACATTGTGAGATAGGGTGTTTTTTTTGTTTGTTTCTTTATTGTTTATTACAGTTTTTTTTTTTAAAGTAATACACCAATCTTAATTAATAAATTATAAAAAAAATCAGTCAGATTTATCCTGTAATATACCGTCAACAGGTGCAATTTTGTACAGATCCGGATAAAGATTTGGATAAGCATCTAGATTAGGTGGGCACATTAATGGAATTGCTGTATAGTAACACATTGAGCAAAAACATGCAACAACCACTAATGTGTAGCTGAGATGATGCTGATTCAGCAGCATTCAGAATATTATGTTTAGCCTTTTTTTCCTCATCAGTCCAGTATATCATTAGAACAAGGCAAACTTTGTCTATGCTTGTTTATCCTGTGGCATGCGCTGAATTGAGGGCCCTTTATGAAATGTTTAAAATTAATCTTGTGCTACTTCCACGTAAACACATTTTCCTGCCATTTTTCCTATTTTTGAATTAGTGAATGTGGGTATAAAGGAGTTTATTTGTCTCTATGAGCCAAATGGGCAATTTAGCATTTCCAACTCATTTAAACTGCATGTGGATTTTGGGAGGAAAATTCAGCAAAATGTGATGGCATTTAGGCTTTAGGCAGCGCTACAGCAACATGATAAATGTCTACAACTCAGCAATTGAGAGCCTAAACTTTTCCACATTTCTAAACATTTTCTGTAATTAAAATACATCAGGATTGTTAAAGGATTGTGCAGCGTTGACAGAGGTATACATACTCTGAGTGCTCTTTTATTTTATTTCAGGAGGGAAAATGCACTGTGGACAGTTTGATGTCAGACTGGAGATTTTGTGAGTTGTGGCAAATCCCATATTGTTAAGTAATGGGAGTGTGTATAGACACGAGAGCATAACTGCCTGAGTGAAAATGTGCAGTGTGTGTGTGCGTGTGCGCGTGCGTGCATCCTCCACATGCGTAACTCCTGATGCACTTTGCCAAAGAATTTAACAGCTTAGAAGGTTGGACGGGGTACAAACAGCGAGCAAAGCTGAGCTGCAGGGATACTTGGAGGAAAAAAACAACAAAACAAAACTTGTGCATGAAAAGATGGAGCTTCAAATGAACTGTAAGGGAGCAAAAAAGAGAAGATGGAAAAAATAACATGAATATTCAAGATGGATATATATATCAGCCACTTAAAACAGAATAAAATACTAATCCGCTTCTCTCCTGCTGTTTTTCTGCACATATGCATCCATAACGTTTTCTAATAATGGATGCATATGTATCTCAAGTATCGTCTCAAGCAGTCTTTGTCTATGCTTATTCATGTGAACTTACAGTTGACAGGAATTTCTCAGTGTGCTCATAAATAACATACAGCAGTCATTCATTGTACATATATATCTCATAAATCTAAGAAGTGAGTCCTGTGACTGATTTAAAATGCTATTAGCAATAAAAAACAACTAAAAATTACAAAATTCAATGAGAGCTAAACAACATTTAAGATAAACTTGGATCATAACAGTTACAGTACTGTGAACAATTAAAAACCATCCTGCGAATCATTTAAAACACGAATTGCAGAAGTATACAGTATGTGCTTTTCCTGAATCTGGTTGTCTTTGAGGGGAGAGATTTGAGAGTTAGCAGGATGCGACAGGTCTTTTAAAGGACCATACCAGCCATTAATATGGTGAGTTACCATATCACCATATTAACTATATGGCGTGATGACGTGTTGATGAATTTTCACATCTCTCGCAACAAGAGGAAACTGAGGATGTTTCCACAGTGAGTTTGTTTTGAGCATTTTTTTTTCCTAACGGCAACTCTTGTTCTTCAAAATGTAGTTCATATTTAACATTAAATCTGGGATTATTAACCTTTAGAATATTTTGTTTCCTGTTCCACTGCAGTCTCCGTCTTTGTGCTGTCTTTCTTTCCATCTTTCTTACCAGGTCTAATGTGTCACTTTTCCTTAAGATGCTTTTTCTTTTTCCCTCTACCTGTCCTCGCTCCATTCTGATCTATGTTTCTCCTCCATTCCTTCCCGCTATCCCTCTGTCAGTTCCTATTCTAGCTGCTATCCCCGTCTTTCTTAATCTGCCTGTCTTCCCTGAGGTAATTCCTCTCTTCTCTCTCTCTTTCCTGTTCGGCAATGGCTCAGCTACCCCCCCTTCCATCAGCTCTAATAGATTGCTGCAGCAGCACACATAGACGTGCTCACAAAGACCAGGAGGTGCAGAGGTATTAGCGCAGTAATTACACACATGCGTAAACACTGAGCAAGCCACACTTGTGCATGCAATTGTATGCAGAAGTCGAGCGTGCAAACAAACACGCAGTCAGTTGAAATGACAAGGATTTTGGGGAAAAGAAGCAAGAGAGGGACAGAGAATTAGGAAAGGGAAGAAAGAGGAGAAGGTGAAAGCACAAGAATCGGAGGAGGGGAGGCAAACAGAAAAGGTTAGACAGACAGGAGGCAAACGGAGATGAAAGGATTAAAAAAAGAACAGAGAACAGGAAGGGAGAGTGAGGGAGAAGAGGAAGGAGCAGAGCAGGAGGTAGGAGGAGAGAGTCAGAAGGCAAAAAGAAAACACAAACATGGGTGAAGAGGGTGTCGATACATGGGGTAAGAGAGAGAGGAGAGAGTCAGCAACTGAGAGGTGCACTCATTTGCTCACAAAAGATGTGAACAAGTGTGTGATGTGAGAGAGAGAGAGAGAGAGAGAGAGGGGGGGGAGGAGTGATGAGAGGGAGGAGTGAGTGAGAGAGGGAGGAGTGTGTGTGAGAAATGATCATCCAGTCCTGCCAGAGAACAGTTGCGCGGCAGCAGCGGCAGCAGCAGCATCAACAAAGGACGAGATCCAGACGCACCGAGGAAATAAAGGAATACACGCTGATGAAGCAGCGACAACAAAGGGGGAGGATGGAATAAAAAAAAACCATTCTATTGCTTCTGTTCTATTACTTCTGTTTGGAGCATCCCACAAGCAGAGCACCAGTGAAAACACATACATATGATATATATATAAAATTCCTATACATATATATCAAATTATGCCTGTTTTCAGAGAAGCTGCAGCCGGACAAGGACTGAATTGACAGAGAAGCAAATCCAAATTGGAAGATCTTAAGAGCTTTATATGCAACATTTGCTAAAGAACAACAAAACTGTTGCATATTAATGCTTTGAGAATTTTTGGTCCATTTTTTGCACAAAAAAAAAAATGTATTGATGCAAATGGACGTTTGTAATAACTGAGTGAGTTGTTGAGCAAAGAACAACAACAGCAAAGAGCTTCTGCTGCAGTCCGAGGAGGCTTCTTTTGAAAACAGGAGATTTCTGATCTGCCCTCTGTTGTTTGACTGTCACATCTCTGCTCATCTCTGTCGTCCGAACGGGGCTGGGGAGCATCATTCTGTTGAGGTCTGTGTTGAGGGTATTCCACAGGCTCCCTGACCCCACGCTGATATTTCCTCAGTAGCGACAAAAGCCCATCTCGGGCTGAGAGAAACAGCCAGAGAGGAGGAGAGAGTGAGGTAAGTTGTAGGAGAGGGAAAGAGGAAGAAATGAAGAATTGAGCCCATCACAAAAAACAAGGGAAGACCAATTCATCCTAGCACACTTGTCTTATCCAGCTTCGCTTTAGTCTTGGATGCAGCACTAAAGGACTCTTCTCCTCATAAACTAAGAGCTTCTACAGCATCTCTTCCCTCCCTCTCTTCTCTCCCTTTCCCCTTAACGCTTGTACGACAGGCGTGAGTAGTGCAATATAAGCAGTACACCCTACTGGTGGTGTGTCCTGGGTCTGTTCAAGACCCTGGGACCTGAGGATAGGAGGGGTTTCAGTGAAGTGTGCACCGAGCAACAGGATCCCCGCACACACTCGGACTGATAGTCAGGCTGTCACCAGGGGGATTTGAGCTGTTTGTGGATGTTTGTGTGAGTGTGTGTTCATCTCACATGGAAGAGGGACGTTTTCACTTTGGACTGTGAGCATCATTGGATTTCATTCAGCCTGGATTAATAATTTGGGTGATTATTAAACTGTCACCAATTGGGGGGATTCGCTGGAAATAAGATTTTCAAAACTGAGTATCTTGAAAAATTACTTCTAAAGACCTGGAGGATTGAAGAAGTAGAACTACACAACTCTTGGAGGGAGTAGCGATCAATCACCAAAGTGGACAATTGAAAACATGTCCACCGTAAAAATAAAAAAGCGTCATTTGAAAAGTGAAATTGAGAATCTGAGGATGATGGATGCAAGTTAAGCTGAGAGGGGGGACAAGAAAAGCAAACTCTGGTCAGCTTTCTAGTATTTCCCTGGACATCCCATCCAGCCTGCTCACCATTGGAATCGTCATCCACTAAGGAATATGAGTGAGCCTTTCACATGGGAGACTTTCTTTTTGTGTGCTGGTTAGATATCTGCTGTCAAGAACCCAAATTTCCCACTTTCACAGATTATTCATCTACTCAGCAGGGGAGGGGGAGTCGGGGGAGCTTATTGCTAGAAATGCCAGAGGCGGGTTCATTGGTAGGTAACACGCACTCCTAAACTGGATTCAATCCAAGCCACTGCAATTGGATTTGTCTATAACTGCCTCTGCTGTCTGCTGATGACATATTGCTCTGTGAGAGGTGACGTCTCCTTAATTTTTAATTTCTGGAATATATATTTGCTTCAAGACACTCACACATAAATTTCCAGGGACTGTGATTGTGTGTGTGTGTGTGCATGCAAGTGCTTGCTCACCAGGGACTTGTTCACTCTGTGGAGCATGTTGAAATGGGAAATTGATTTGTTTCACCCACTCGTTCCTCTGACCCTAGATAACAATTTACTTCTGTGTTGTCCGCAGTGAGCTTTCCGTGAATGTGACTCTAATAACTCCCATAATGGTAAATGAGGGCTCTTCATTTGTTTTCCAGACCCGTCTGGCTCTGAAAACAGGCAAATCCAAAAGTTCCCTCAAGACTGTTTTTTCCACGCTCTGATTTCTCGGTTTTTATCAACTACCTAATTACCTTATTCAGCTTTTCATTTTCGCTGTTATTTTCTTAACCTGAGAGGTTTAATTTACACATCAGTTCTGAAACATCCGAAGACTTTGGATTATTCACATTATAGAATAAGTCCAAGATGGCGATCAACATGCATCCACAGTTGGTAAGCGTCTGTCTGGCCATTCTCCTGGGTTTGACCTTTCTGGGTGGACTTAAATCTCCACCAGGACTAGCTCTGGCTCAGGTTTCTACCATCAACCGGACAACAGAGCCCTCATTCTCACCCGAGGCCTCACTGGTGACACCCACACCAGAGGTGGAGGACCAAACGGCTCCAACCGGTGNACCCGAGGCCTCACTGGTGACACCCACACCAGAGGTGGAGGACCAAACGGCTCCAACCGGTGGAAACCGTTGCTGGGGTTACTACGACGTCATGGGCCAGTGGGACCCACCTTTTAACTGTAACGCAGGTATCTACTTGTTCTGTTGCGGTTCTTGCTTCTACCGCTTCTGCTGCCAGTTTAAAATCCACAGTTTGGACCAAACTTCCTGTTCCAACTATGACACCCCTGTCTGGGCCAATACCGGGAAACCAATAGCACCGTTTACAGAGGCCCATGAGGAACCAGACCGGGACCGGACTCACATGATTGTGTATATTATCTGTGGAGTGGTGGCCATCATGGTTCTGATTGGGATTTTCACAAAGCTGGGGCTGGAGAAGAGTCAAGGAAGACAGACGGACATGACCAACTCCAGGTAGGACTGAAAAAAAGAGGGAGGGATTTGGGGTGATGTGTGGGTGGATGGATGAATGGATGGATGGGTGGACAGATGGACTTATGAATTAATGGGTGTATGGGTGGATGATAGTGAGATGATTAATGGCTCATGGATGCTATAATGTTTGGCAGTAAAATAGATATGATCATGTGTGTTGTCAGTGGCCATTGTTATAATTTAGCTTAGCTGAATGGATGGATGGATGGATAGATGGATAGATGGATGGATGATAGATTGATTGTGACTTCCTGAAATATCTAAAACATGAAATTCAGTCTGGAAATTTGGTTTTGCACTATATTAATACATGTTTATGCATATATGCGCTTGTGCAAGTAAAACGTGTTGGATGTGTGTGTCAACACACAAGTGTTCACATGTCGGTCCCTCTGTGTGTATTTCTGCATATGTGTGAGAAGGTCACCAGCCGGGTAATGAATAAAGTGGCTGAAGGCTCACACTGAGGTGATAATGGGTATGATGGTGTGTTCACAAGCATGAGGGAGAAAAGGACAGAATTGGGGGGGGGNGGGGTGTTTCGAGGACTGCTATTTGACACAGATTTCAAAGGACAGGTGTTATATGATAAGGTGTTTTGTGATTTGTGTGTATTTGTTATTTCCGTGTGGGTGCAGCAGAATCACGTTGACAGATGATTGATTGCTTTGACATGACCACAGCAGTGGAAATGGTTTGCTTCCAGTGAACAAAGGAGAGAGGGTGGATTTTATAAGGGCGGAATATTGAACGAGTCTGACTGGAGTGCAGCCAGCAACTAATTCTAGTACAGGGAACAGGGTTGTGTGTGTGTGTGGGGTGGNGGGGGGCACACTGGGTGTGACTGGCCAGTCTATCCAGTGTTAAGAGCAGACCACGAGGGCTCTTAAAAATCCTGTCTTTAACAGAGCTCCCCTCAGCCTCCCAGAGGGAGGGTGAGACAAAGGAGAGGAGGAGGAAGAGGGGAATTGTGGGAAAGGAAGTGGAGGAAGATCATCCACCATAACACAATGAAATCTGACAGCTCGTTGATACATTTTAAACCTTGAATTGAATGCGTTTGTCCTGTCGTTTGCCGTGGGTGATTGGTTTGATGCCGTATTTGATGATGTTTGGTCATGTGGATTTTGGTGTGCGTCAGCTCTGCTGAAGTGTCCTTGAGCAAAACACAGAAGACCTACATATCCAGCCATTCATTTTGACCTTTCTGCATGAAGACTGTTTAAAAAAAGATTTTGTTTACTATTTGTATATATATAACAACACTTTAGGACAACAGGAATCCTAAATCCATGTAACACAATCTCAAATGACCATAATCTCATGGATGGATGAAGATATATCATTTAGGAGAACAGGATACTGTTTCTGAGAAAGACCAACAGACTGTACAACAAAATAGAAAGAGGAAAAGTGATACAAAAGCAAGAAATCAAGCAAAATCCTTAAGCTGTACAAACAAAGTGAATCTATTTTTTCTATCTATTCCCCCCACCCAAATTCCCATCACTGTGATGTACTTTATACTTGGTCCATACTGAGAGTGATACCAGAGCTAACTGCTATAATGATGTGACCACAGCAAAGTGATGAAGGACTGTCCACTGGAGCATGAGGAAGAGTGGGGTAGAAGGAGGGAGGAAAGGACAGAGGAGGGTAGGAGATGAAGAGTGAAGGACTAAGCTGTTGTAATTGTGCTGATTTGTCACTGAGAGCTATGGATGACTGGCTAACTTGGTAGACGCAGTGCATAGATAATTATCTTGCAAAGTCTTTTAAAAGTTATTCAACAGACATTCCCTCTCATGGTGCCATGTTTTTTGTTTTTTCTTCCCTTGCCACCTGGAATTCTTTGACCATGTGATCAAAATGAGAAAGTAGAACACGCTGTGGGGAACTGCAAGATGGCAGGCAAATGTGCAAGAGGACAATGAAGATCCACATACATGAATCGGATAAAGACTAGCAAAAAAAGTGAAAAACACTGGGCTGTATTCAGAGTTGAGATATGTGTGTGTAAGTCAGAGTTAATACAAAATTTATGCACCTTCAGAGTCAGAATTTAAGATTGATTAATGCTTTCTGCACAAACATGAGCTAACACGGAAAACATGATGAGCTGACGCGGAGCTTTTATACACTACGTGCTTTTTTTTTTCTTTATAAAACAATATTATCCCAAACTGTAGGGGGCAGTCTAGGAAAAACTCAAGCCTACAGTACTTCTTATCATAGAAGAAATCTATTGTTTAAAAGTGGCAGCATCCATGACAATAATTTTAATGAGCAGGAGCTGCTGTGTTTGCTGCTTCAACAAAAAAAAAAAAAAAAAAAAAAAGAGATGGACAGTCACTTCAGTTTTCCATACCTCCTGCACAACTTCTAAGATGTTTTAAGATTTCACACCAGGAACTGTTTTCCCCTGGCTGTCTCAATGATCTTTTTGTTGAGAGGTCGTGTAGATTCCTGTATTTACAAACCTCTGCTACTAGCAGAGGTTTGTAAGCAGCTCCTCATATTTGAAACATACATGCAGAGTTACAAAATCTGGGATGTACAGATGGGTGAAAAGCTGCCATATGGACCCCACACAACGGTGTGTGTCTGTGTGATGTTGACTTGTCTGCACGGACTCATTCTATGTCATCATATGTCTGAACATATCTGCAATTCGGGACTTAAGTCCATTTTCCCTGTGTGGTTTACACTCCTGCTGTAGTAAGTCCTGTGTCACTTTCTGATTTGTGCTGGAAAATACTTTTTTACTGCCTGAAATTCACGTTTTATATGAGCATAAAACACAGTCATGCAACAAAAACCATCACTGCTGCTAATAATCTGCATGTGCTGCGCAGAAACTGAGTTAAGCATCTGTGCAGCACAACTCTGAATAACTTTCCCTGTAGATGTCTGGATTTATGCTTATGCACTTAAGTCGCCACCTCTGAATGTAACTCATGACTGTCAAATAATAGATAGAATAGAATAGAATATGCAAGGTTCCAGGTGTGAATGTGATCCATGCTAAAAAGATTTGGATAATATTGCGGTTTCATGGTTGACACACCCCCTTTATTTTGTGAGGATTTCAGAGCTTTTAGAATGATTGAAGGGCTGTTTGTTCCAAATCCAGCTTCCACTACTAAATCTCACTTTAAAAGCCCATGTCAAGGTTCTGGAAAGGAGTCTCTGATCATCAATTGAAAGATTTCATCCTGTCACAGAAAAGTGCTTTTTGTCTTCTCACAGATAATTGAGGACTCTTGGGAGTTGATATTGTGTGTTGGGGAAAAACCAGGGATCTTGTTTATTTCAGGAGGGAGCTGAAGTTTTCAGGCTTGGTAAGTCAAGCTTGTTGAGGGAAGATCAGATATGAGAGGACAGCCAAGGTCTAGAGAGGTGGCGTTCATAATGTTTGTGGATAATGCTGTCTCTGGTATGGTGGCATGTCTTAAAGGGTCATACCGGCAATTTTGCATGTGTAAGCCCAATATATAAAACCCATATACATGTTAGATTCCATTTTCTAAAACATATCACTACTGGAGCAGCCTTTGGTTTCAGTTAATTCCAGTACAAATCAACTTATAAAGACTTGAAACTTGCTTTTAATAAGTAATCCATCACAGCAAACAACATGCTGTTATTATTTTTTGTCAAAGTTGCTTAAGTTAATCGATCCAGGAAGCTACACGGAAGACAATGTATTTCTCCACCAGGGAATATAGTCCCAGGATAAGACTGCTCTTACTGAGAAATGCTGAGATTGGCTTCTACAATCATGCAGAAGTGTTAGCAGGTGAAATATTGAATTTTAAGGTGGGTGTATCAACTGAACATTTTATTTTGAAAGATTAGGGGATTTGGCAAAATAACACAAAAAAGTAAAATATGGTTTTCTGTTTTGGAAAATTGTTGACAATAATGTAACGTGTATGCAGGTAGTATTTATTGGACTCAAACATGCAAAATCACTGGTATGGTCCTTTAATGCAGCTTCAAATGAGTATTGCACAGTGTCTGGACTTGTTTGTGAGAAATGGCACACCAAAGCTATTTTTTGTTTCTCCGGGTAAGAGATGAGCTCCTTGGAAATCGCATCTATGCAAAGGCATCACATTTTAATATTCAGTCTCGATTTGCATACATTTGACAGTGAAGCGCTTTACTTTCACCCCACTGTGCTGCTGATGTGAGTCAACGGGTGAGTTCATGTGTATGTTTGTGCCTTGTGTGTACACAACAAATAAATTCAGCCACAAGCTTTTAAGGTGGCAATGCAATGGAACCCTGGGTCAGGCAATCACAGCGGGCAGCGGTGCAATGATGTATGGGACAAAACACTCGTACATGTACATACACGTACACACACACACACACACCTCTTATTATAACCAAACCCCCAACTCGTGTCCCCTCCGTTGCACAGCTATTCTTCTCCCAAGCNCTCTTATTATAACCAAACCCCCAACTCGTGTCCCCTCCGTTGCACAGCTATTCTTCTCCCAAGCGACACTCTGTGTTTTTGTTTTGCTCTCATCGCTGCTGTGTGGCTGCAAACAAAATTAAAAATGAATCACATCCTTTGATATGTTGATACAACTCTGGGAATTAATTTGCCAAAGTTTTATGGACTGGGGCTGCAGTGATTCCAATTATGCAAAAATCAGCTTGGCTTTTATATTTTAACAAGGCACCCAACCAAGCAAAAAAAAAAAAAAAAT
>VXCM01000069.1:311409-376251 GCA_014773175.1 Lucifuga dentata | reverse complement strand
AAAAAAAAAAAAAAAAAACGTTTATCTGGTTTTTCAAGTACCTTATTATTAGTTTAGGTGTAGAACAACCAGCGAGTTTTGCTCAATTATTGTAGCTTTTGGGTGTCAAGTGGTCAGGACGTCGTGGGATCCTGTGATGTTAAAACAGAATCCTCAAAAAAAATCTATTTGTCATAACACAGTGGTAAATTGTGTGGATAATATTTACATGAAACTGCAGGAAGTCGTCTTTGAGCTGTACAGATACAGGTCAAAATCCATTCTGCTCGCCCATTCCTTATGAAAGTGTTCCTTTCTACCTCAAGAATGAAATATGTTAACTCTCTGGTTGTTGTTGAAACATCAGTGCAGTATGAATATTAATTTCCTGAAGAATGTTGTATGTTGTAATCAGTGGAATTTATGTTCCTACGGTCCCTTGGCAAAAGTAAAAATGGCAGCCATAATAAGGGTGGAGGCCAGTAGATATTTGGCTCATCAACCTTTATAAACAACACAGCTACCATTTAAATACAATAAAATAATAATGATGAGCCATAAATGCCCAGTATGAATTTATTACCAGCAGGGTTAGCATCAAAAATGGCAATAATTGCAATTGCACTCATACTCTGTTTTATTGCTGTGGTTAGTTGAAACCCCGAATTATGTAACACATACATCATAATGGTGGTCTGAGCCTGTCTAAAGATGTTATTTTACTACATAATAACGTCAAAAATGATTTAAAGATCGTTTCTCACAAATCACCAATACACTCTTCAATTATATGCCAATAAAGTTAAGTCAAGAACATGATTACATTATATATACTTTAGATTTCAACATAAAATGATTTACTAGTTAAAATACTACGTCAATAATGATAAAAAAATCTCAGTACTTGAATTAGGAATAGCTCTACTCTGTGCTTTTTGCAGACATTTGTTTAAAGGATCATCATTGGATAGGGTTGAAATGTCATGTTTCAGGTTTGGCGCCGAATGGATCTGCTTCATGTACAATGTTAGCACATGATCTGTTTCCTGAGATATGGAATGTAATTCAGCAGTGGAATTTTAACTTTTTAATTATCAAAATGGCAGATTTGCTCCTATTTGGGATCACATACATCTCTGCAAATACTACAAATCACACAAGGTCCCAAGCTAAAACCAGTTTCACATGAGTGTTTCCAGTTCGTTTAGAATGAGACATCGCCTCTGTTATCCTTAAAGGGATGGACACGTTGCTGCAGGTTTGTTCTCCACAGATTGCTCAGGATTTTGCTGCCATGGCAAGTGACACAGAAACTGGACTTTTATGATGGCATCGCTACTTTACAAGACATAATTTCAAATAAGATAATATCTCCATCTCAGCCTCATCAGACATTTTTTTGTTATTTATGTATTTCTCTCCTGCACACATGCAAGCCTTTACAGCAGAAAGATTAATGAGCTGAGGCATAATAATTTTCCTTTAACGCTGCTTTAATTCTGTGACATTGACACAAATTTCACTTGGTAAATGTATCCTCAAGTTACTGTATAGTGTTAATAGAAAATGTCACGATTGCCTGAACACATGCTGCATTAATTACATATATCCTGCTTTTATGATTGAAGCTGTCGCAAGGTTGCGGGGTCATGCATGCCAAATATGATGTAATCACAGTGCTGGTGCCATGTTGGTTTGGACCAATGTGTTATTGTTATTGTGCCACAAGGTCAAGCACATTCAAAATTTTATGACTTGCTGCATGATGCGAGTTTTGCTTTGCTCAGAGCCATTCGTCTGCATAAAGATCTCATTTTCTCCAGGTTTTTGTTTGCTTAGGTACAATAAACAGCAAATTCTCCCTCACATTAAGGAAGTATGCTCAGCATGCAGCCATGTTTGCTAGCTTTTTTTTTTTTTTTTTTTTTNTTTTTTTTTTTTTTTTTGTAAAAATACTGCAGTTTATAGTGATTATGGCAAAGCTGTAGGCAGCCTATAATTTTTTGTTTCTGCAGTTCCCATGAAACTACTAAATATCGTATCAACATAAATATTTATCCAGACATGCACATACACACACATAGACCATAACTTCCCTCTCATTCCATTTAACAGCATTGCACCACTTATCATAAGTTATTCCACTGAAGCGCCATGTGTTCAAGGGCACAGGCAATTGAATGACCCACTGGGGATCCAAACAGCCACTTCCATCAGCTGTTCTATTCCTTTACTGTTTTGTGTTTCATCAGCGCCGCTTTCTATTGTCTTTATTGTTCTGCCGCAGTGGCGCTTTTCATCATGGCGTGTGACAGGTATTTAGATGGCAGAGATAAACACGGGTTCGGCCACAGTGGCGGCCAGAGAAGCCAAATGTTCTGTCGTGAGTTATGAAGCACAAATCAAAGTTATTTCTGGTGAATTTCGAGTAAATGGTTGTTGACTTCTTCAGCCTCGAGTCAAATGGGAGATTTAGCAGCATTTTCATTTGGAGCGAAAAGTGTCAGGTGGAGACTGGAATTCAGTTCGTTCAATTCAAAGCCAGAGATAAAAAAAAAAAAAAAAAAAAAATCCATTAAAATATAAAAAGGAAAATGAAGCAAATGATCGAAAAAGATGAAACAATTCTTCCAGTTTGTCTGATTGTGTATCACAAAGAAACTCATGACTAATGTAAAAGTCGTCCTCAGGCTCCAGCACCGCTTTCACCTCCGTTGTTGCAGCGGCTGCTATTCTCACCTCCGATTATCAAGAGCTTGACTGCCTTTGTTAGACAAAAAAAAAACAATACAGCTTGNCTCACCTCCGATTATCAAGAGCTTGACTGCCTTTGTTAGACAAAAAAAAAACAATACAGCTTGCTTGACTTGTTAAGACAATTTCCTGCCACTTAATCTGAGCTCAGAATAAACGCTTTGATGCTGAGCTACCAGAAAAGCCTGCGCACCTCCCAAAGTGCATGAGGAATTACTGCTTATCCTTTAATTAGCCTCAGTTCACGTTTAATAAGGGGTAAACAAGGAGAAGAGGGAGAAAATGAGATGGGTGATAAGTGTGATTATTTCCAACCTGGATTTTATTTGCATAGTTATTGACATCATGATGCATTTCATGACTGAATTCACCTTGCGGCTTTTTGTTTTTTGCTCTGACACTTTGTCCCTATCTCTGCTCTTTAAAACGCACCCCAAAAAAAGATTTCCACTACTGGGATTAAAACACTTTTTTTTTAGCACAAAATCATACAGTTGCACTTTTGCTCACGTGGCTGCCAGCTTCCACGCCTCAAGTTTAAAGTTTTTCAATGCATATTTTGTTTGTCCTAACACCCACATCCATTTAAAGGTTTGCAAAGTTAGAACTTGTGGAATTCAGATAAACAGTAATGCTGCAGAAGATCAGGTCAGTATGTTTCATTCTTCCTTTAGCTCAGAAGCTTGGGTCACACCAGTCAGATTTATGTGTTGCGTGAGTTGCAAAAGCATCTTAAAGGGCCAGTCTGTGATTTTGTGTATTTAAGCCCAATAAATGCTAACCCCCCCCCATACATGTTGTGTTTTATGTGTTATTCATTTCCAAAACATAAAACCGTACTTTAGTCTTCTTGTTATTTTGCCAAATATGAGAATCAAATGTTCAGGTGATACACGCACCTGAAAATTCAGTGTTTCGTCTTCTAACACGTAAGTATGAGTGTATAAGGTATGGAGACATACATTGTTTTCCATGTGGGTCTGTGTTGGACTCGATAAATAAAGTTACTTTAACAAAAAATACTGAATAGACATTATTCGATGTGATGGATTTCTTATCTGAAGCATGTTTCCAGTCTCTACAAATGGATTTTAATAGAGTACTGAACTCAAAAGAACTATACTGAACTGTCTGGAAGGAGGAAAAAAACCTAAAATTTACAGCTAAAGTATGTTTTGGGAGAAGGTTGTCAGTAATGTGTATGCAGGTTGTCTATATTGAGCTCAAACATGCAAAATTTCGGTATTGCCCTTTAAGATACTTAGATTAACACTTCCTACCCGCTTGTACAAAGCTAAGAATGTGTTAAGAAAAGTAATGGCCTGTGATAGTAACTGTATTGAAAGTCTGAGTTGTTTTTTGTCATTTTGATGCTGACTCAGTAACGATGTTGAAATCATATAACTGACTGAATGTAGGCATAAATAATAAATATGCTAAATATGTTAGATTAGTAAAGGATTAATCAAAATGAAGCTTTCAGGGCAGTTCAGAATTTGTCCTATTAGATGCATTTCTGTTAGTTTTGCAACTTCGACGATGTTTAACACATCCTCCCCACAATATGGCACCATAAAAATGAGGGGAAATAACAACAGCATTACATGTTTCCTTTACATGGGCACTTTGGGAACATTTTGTGAAACAGCACCACTCTATATGTTCAGTTTTTGTTTTTTGTTTTTTTCCGTGGGGTCCCTCCGATGCAGCTGTGTCAGGTGTATAATGATTGTAACTCCACACCACACCCCAGTGCAGCAGAGCTCAGAGAGACTGATTGCTGCAGAACCCCGAACTTCCACTGCACAACTGTTGCTGCAGTGTCTCCAAAACACACTNACACACACACACACACACACGTCTGTTCTCTTCTTCTTTCTCTGCACCATTTCTTTCTTCATCCTCCTCTTTCTTCCTTCTCTGATCGTCGCTTGTAAATGTCTTCTTTTTTCTTTTATCCAGTTGTTTCTTTTTTACTTTCTCCATCTTCTGCTTCACTTCCATTCTTTTGGTCTCTCCTTTGCAAATTTCAGATTATTTCACTTCTATTTTTTTTCACCTCACCTTCCGCTTTCCTCCCATCATTTGCAACGTAAAACAATTTATATATGTGTTTTAATACATCACCATTACTTATGGGTTTTGAGTTCCTAAATTTCTGAAGCTGACAGTGCACAGGGCTTTACCAAATTATGAAACTTCTCTCAGTGCTGTTGCCCTTTAAAGGACAGTACCAGTGATTTTTACATGTTGAAGCCCAATAAATGATGCTCACATACATGTTATTTTCCTGACAACTATTTTCCAAAACTGTATTTTAGTTTTTCTGTGATTTTGCTGATCCCCCCTAATCTTTTAAAATCAAATGTTCAAATGATACACACACACACACACACACACACACACACACACACACCTTAAAATTCAATGTTTTGCCAGTTAACACTGGCAAATCTGAATGTAGAAGGCATAGTTGCTTTTAATTTCTCGGCTGGAGCCAGCATTCATTGGATGGTACAACGTGGACAGGTCGCCTGTCTAGCTTCGGGCTAACATACAGACGCACACAGACACACACACACACACACACAAACTCATTCACACCCATATTCACACATATGGGCAATTGAGAATTTCCAGTTCATCAAACCTGCATGTCTTTGGACTGTGGAGCACCTGAATGAAATGACACAGACACAGAGAAAACATGCAAATCCACACAGAAAAGCCCCTGTTGGATTTGAACCCAGGACCTTCTTGCTTCTTGCTGTCCACCAGAGAAATGAATTCAGTTTGTCAAGCTGTCCCAGATGATCTGATACATCTTAAGTCTCATCTTCTGGTGTTCCGACTTGATGCTGGGGATGTTTACTCAACCGATAAGAAATTCTACCGTATCATTTTTCACAGCCTGAACAAAAAAGGAGGAAGTCTTTATTTTTAAAATTCCATCCCTACTCCCTTTTTTGAATTATAGTGGCACAGCAGCTATTCAACACACACACACCAGGAAATGCAGCCACATGTGTGCTACCTATACATGTAATATATTGTCTGCAGTCAATTTATTGATCTCTGCCAGCAACAATTGTTTCCGCTTTATTCTTCCCCTCAACATGACAAATAGTGTCTCACAGCTGTTGCTGTGCACCCCTCTGTGTTTCTGACATGGTGGATCATGCGTCATCCAGCTTTTTTCCGAGTATATTTTTACCTGAATTGTCACCTTCCCTTCTTTCACATCATTTCCTCTCCTGCTCTTACTGTATGTCACCACCAAAATCACCACAACTTCCTTTACCTTTTTTTTTAGTTCTTTTCTTTCTCCCCAGAACAAAATCAGCGTAAAAAAAATGCAACAAATGCTTCAGTTCTTCCTCTGTTTTGCACTTTTTCATAGCTGTATGATAACATGCAAAAGCAAACTCCTCCGTCTTCCCAATCTCATTACAACAAATCAGAATCAAAAACGTTATAACACCTCTTTGTCATCCTTATGGTTTTAGTTAGGCATTTATAACACTTGTTGCTTTTATTCAGCTTATGACAATGTGGTAAGAAACCACATTTTGTTCTACCAAAGCAGGAAAAATATGTTTGAGGTGTGATTAGGTAATAATGCGGAGTTTATTTTTAACACTTGGCTGTGGGCTGTTAATGAGTATCTGTGTGGCTTTTTACTTTGTAATTCAGTGCAGAGGCATTTGTTGGAGGCATTCATTATTAACCATCTGAATCATAGTTGGTGATAATAGCGTTTTTTTTTTTTTTTTNTTT
Organism: Lucifuga dentata; assembly: GCA_014773175.1. NCBI lineage: Eukaryota > Metazoa > Chordata > Actinopteri > Ophidiiformes > Bythitidae > Lucifuga > Lucifuga dentata. Next base: position 369,741 of record VXCM01000069.1, on the reverse strand, counting down.
TTTTTTTTTTTTTTGTTTTGTTTTTTTTTTAAATCATCTTTCATAGCATGTAGTGGAATGACATACTCTGGCATTTACTGGCATTTACATATACACAGAAGAAATTACAGCTGGAATTTTAATAAAGTAATATGTTTATTGTTGTTTGACATAAATGTAAAAAATCTTCCCAAATGTCAAACATGAAAAGGCCGTGAATTGGGGATTTTCACAATTGAATTTATGATGAACAATGTTGCTATATTTGTAATACAAACATACTATAAAAATCTCTATTTTTTTTTTTTTTTTTTTNTTTTTTTTTTTTTTTTTTTTAGTTAGTTATTTTGTCTATTATTAAGCTCTGAAAGTGAGATTTTCATCAAGCAAGTGAAAAATCTGCCAATGCAAGAGGTAAGATCTGTTTCCAATACAAAAAGACTTGTTTCAGGAAATCTCAAGAATAAGTGTCAGGATCTAAAAAACAAACAAACAAACAAAAAAATAAAAAAAAAGACAAACCAAAGCAGATCACTGCACAAGAAGCTAACACTTGGATCTACAAAACTCTTTCATGCTGGATTGTCTTTTACACACACACACACACACACACACACACACACACACACACACACACACTTGTAGCCTCGTTTAGTTTTGCAGGATGAGAGAATTGTTAACATTTTAAGAAGTTGAAATCGTCATTGTTTGTTAGTAAAGGACTTTTTTAAAGGACAGCTTTTGTAGGTAGCAAAATCAAAAACCATCTCAATGAAAACTATACTTTCCCTTTCGGTCGGTACACTTGGTACAACACATCAATATGGGATTGTGTTGTTGCAAGACCTACCTGAAGGACCTCACCATGCCTGTCAAGGCCAATAGGACTGCAGCAGTCAGATAAGTCCCGCCTTCCTTCCTGGGCTATAATAGCCACTGCACAGCGTGATTCTACAATCTATTTGCACTTCACCTGGCTTACCCGACTTCTTAACAGGACCCTTGTTTAGCGGCTTAACTGTCCTTTTGGAGGTGAGAGTGCTCCCTAGCGTAGGCGCCACTAGTAAGGTTTGTTCCTGTGCTGTGCTTGTTTAGCTCGCTAACCTCTTCCAGCTCTTGCCTGTTTAGCATCGTTAACATCATGTTTGTTTAGCCTAGCTAACGAACATTGTGAAAACCTGTTTTCGCAACTAAAACAGGCTTTCGTTGTGAAAACCTGTTTAGTTATCTAACTGGTTGCCTGTTTAGCTTAACTAACTTTGCAACATAGCAATGGCATCCCAGAGAAGAACCACCAGCATGTTTAGCAAGGCTAGCAAAGCTGACAACACCAAGGGGTGTCCATGCCCCAGCACTTGCGGCTTCTTCCTCTCTGGGGCAGATACACATGAAGCTTGCCCAGTATGCCTTGGCATGTTGCATGCAAGAGCGGCACTTGCTAATCCGGAGTCCTGTGCGCATTGTCGACTTCAGAGGTCGACACTGGAGAGACGAGTATCATTCCTGTCTGAAGTGTTGGGGAACTCAGCTGCGGGCCGAGGCCCTCTTTTATCTGAAGCTGTTGAGCTCTGTATGGCAGCATGTTGATGAAGAGGAGGGCGGGATGACGCTGTCGTGGGGTGAACAGATGGATTCCGTCCTTCCTATTTCAGAACTGGAAGTTATGCAGGAGGATCTGAATTTGTAGTCCCTTTCAAAAACTGTGATTTGGGAGTTTTGTGTGATGATGAGTTATCGCTAGCCCCTTCCAGCAGTTACTTGGAGGAAGGGGATGTGAGGAAGAGGGTTGAAGAGCAGGCTCAGGTCCTTGGTGCTGTGGATGCCCCTCCCAAAGCTGATAGTTACACTCTGGTCTTATTTGAGCTGTACCGCCAAGCAGCCGTGTATCTGGAGGTGCCGTGGTCCACTTCCCCTCCTCTCCATCAACAGACTTGATTAGCAGGCAGTTATTTTTTACCGAAACAACAAAGTCAGTGTATGCATGTCCTGCCATCACCCTTGACCAGGGCACTAGAACTTTGTTGTAGACCTGGTAAACTAAACATAAACATCTTGCTAACTACTTAAATCTTTTTTAGCAGTTGATGAGTACAGAGAGGTTGTAGTGCAAATCTGACTGTTTCTTACGCTTGTTTGTGTATGAGCACTTTCTGTGTCGACTTTGGCTGTGTTTGCATCTGTGTGTTACATTGTGTGTTTGTGAGTGTATACATTACGGGGCTGTGTTTCTGTGTGCACCAGTAGCCTACACAGAGTTTGGGAATGTGTAGTACAAGATGGGTTTCATTTTCACTTCAATGATCTTGGTAATGGTTTGTGCAGACTGACACTAGCTTCAAGCCGCTAACATGTAGCTGTTTGCTGGAGCGCACATGGTAGCAAATGTCTGTCTGTCTGTCTGGCTGTCTGTCTATCATCTTATTTTTATTCATTCCATCTCTCCACTCTCAGCTATTATGCACATCTTCATTTCTTTGCAATCCGCCCTTCAACCTTCTGTTTCCATTTCATTTTTTAATATCTTTCTGTCAGAGGTGGGAAGAATTCTGAAATACTTCACCCATATTGAACTGCTGTTACTTGAGGCAAGTAAAAGAGTACATTATAAAAAAAATAAAACTCAAAAAAGTTAAAATAAAACTGAAATAAACTTTCTGAAAGTTAGTAATCAATTTAAAATAACATTTGACTGGTAGGTTTTTGGCATGATCCCATATAAAAGGAGCAATGATGGCTGTAAACTAACTGTATGCAGTTTTGAAACTGCACAGCACTAATTTAAACAGGGTAAATGATGCTTTTCTTTTTTTCCCTATGATATTTTCCCTCATTTTTATAGTGTAATGTAAGGGAAGCATGTGCTTAACATTGTCAACATGTAACAGTTTATGCATCATGTAACACATTTGAATTTACCTGTCAGCACACCTGGTTACACACCCATGGAGTACAAGGCTTGTGATTGAGTGCTTAGCCAGAATTTGTGGCTGTTGCCAGCTCAGTCCTGATAGAGCTGCCCAATCAGAACAGAGTGGGAATTTCAGGAAAGGGGTGTTAGACCAGGTTTATACATGACATTAAAAGTCTCCTAATGCTTTACCTTAAGTGTCTAGTGGGATATAGATGGGATATAGCATCAGAAACCCTCATCCCTCTCAAGCTCTCTTTTCTTTCCGTTGTTGTGTTTGGGCTCTGCTGAGAAAAATGAAAGTGAAACTGTGCCCCGTTATCGCTGTTTATGTCCCCATTTATGGTTTTTTTTTTTTTTTTTTNGTTTTTTTTTTTTTTTTGATCACAAGAACACACAAGATACAAAATCCATGATAAGAACCCCTCCCCTTTCTGAAAGTGGAAGTGTGCACCATTACACCCATTTACATGATTAATTGCATTCGAGTAATGAAGGCAAAGACACAACACACACACACACATACACATAGACACCCTGAAGATGCTAGATGGATGCTACAGGTATCCTGGATTTGTTTGAAACATTGGTTGCGCACCTCCTCCAGAATTAACTCTACATGTCCATATGACGCTATTTGTAAAAAACTTATTTTCAATTTAATTTCAACTCTTGTCATGTCAGCAGCAGTGAAAACCAGAAAAAAAGACTTATGAGAGGCTGATGGAGTACAGTTATATTTGTTTAATGGCCTCACGTAATTTGTGTTGCTACTGCTGTTTCTTTTGCCTTTAAGTATAAAATGCAGATTTTATACTTTTATACAGATGAATTCTTACCAGCTTTTGTCTGTTTACACTGTTGAGACAAATTGGAAGAAGCTTTTAGTTGTTCTGGTGCAGTCGTGAAACAATTTATGTGTCAGGACTCACACTACCCCTAGTGAATATGATATTCAATCCTCCACAGTAACTTACTGTAAAGTAAGTGAGAAAGTGGGAAACATCACTCGTGTAGAAACTGTGGGTGGAAGAGAATGTGTGTATAAATCTAGAGACTTAAAAATGCCTGTTTTCACTCAGTGAGCATAATGGTGCTGCAGGAAGGGAGAGTGGAAGTGGATCAAGTTGTTGTTTGACCTGTTTCTCATCCTTCCCAATTCCCTTATAAATCCTCCTGTTTCTCTCTCTCTCTCTCTCTCTCTCTCTCTCTCCCTCCCCCTATATAACTTACTCATCCCTCTCCTTCAGCACTCTTATCTCCTCTCTGCTTCTCTTCTCTCCCTCACTCCCATTCTTCAAGATACAAATCTACTTTCATTCTTATCTGTCATATCCCATTCTTCCTCCACCCATCTCACTAGCTCGTCTGTATCATGGCTCCCTAACTGCTCACTGTAACAATCTTCTTACCATTTTATCACTAATCTCATCATCCCATTTGCAGAACATGACAACACCGATGCTAATGAGGAACAACAGGGAAATGAATCTCTAGCTCTCATCCATTTGTCCAAAATAGTTTCTTACAACTTCATATTAATGTGAGAAAGCGAGAGGTGACCCAGCTTAACTTCTCCCCATTATTGTGTTTAAAGGACCATACTAGCGATTTGGCATGTTTAAGACAATACATGCTACCTGCATACATGTTATTTTACTGAAAAACAATTTCCCAAACATATAACTGTATTTTACTTTCCTGTTATTTTACCAACTCCCCTAATCTTTCAAAATCACCCACCTTAAAATCTGATGTTTGCCTGCTAATGAAGAAGGAATGGTCATTTTTATTTTCTCGGTAACAGCTGTCTTATTCGGGGACTAAGACATACATTGTTTTCCATGCAGCTCCATGGTCTTTATTTAACCGCTCCATTGGACTGGTTAAATAAAGTTATTTTGACAAAAAAAAAAAAAAAAAAAAAAAAGAGACATTGTTTCTGCTGTGACGGATTACCTAACTCAAGTGTGTTTCAAGTGCCTACGTGTTGATTTCAGTAGCTTACTGGAATGAACTGAAACAAATGGAAGTTTGGGAAGGTAGGAAGGTTGGAAGGAAGAAAAAATAATTATAAAAGTTAATGTTCCAGTCTTATATTTTGGAAAATGGTTGGCAATAACATGTATAGTGGTTGTATTTATTGGGCTGATATTATTACCATTATGATTTTAAATAAAGGATGAAGGAAATGAAGGGCATGCAGAAATATGCTACATAAATAAATTTGACTTGACCTCTGCCAAGGCCCAGCATATTTCAACTCTTTTTACTATGATTACCTCAGAAATCAGATCTATATAACAATTTATTATGCATATTCATGGTATTGTCATATTGTGTAATTCATTATCTGCCATACCTGTTGAAAATATGTCAAAACTGTCTTATATACTGCTAAATCAGCATCATCTTAGCTATATATTGATGGTAGCTGCATGTTTCAAGCCTTATTTGTTAATGTACAGTGACACCATAAATGTGACCTATGTTCCAGGATACATTTTAATCTGCCAGATCTGGATCAATATGTGGATCTTGGCTAAAATTCACCTGTTGATAATCCATCATAGGATAAGTGTGCTTAAAATTTTTAGTTAATGTTGACGAATGCTTTGTCTTCCAAATTTAAAGACAGTGAAAAATCCTGGATCCATATACCAATTCAATCAACTCTTTCTTTACCCAAGTCCCATCTATCTACCAAATTTCATCAAAATCGGTGTGTTACTGTGGTGGCAGCTATTTTACCAACACCACTTAGACATATGACACTTAGCAGATATTGTCACACTTTAAGGCTTTTATTAAGAGCTCAAGCAATGGCACATACAACAAGAGCGAGTCTCGGAGCATGAGCCCCATACAGAGGTTACAGCAGGTTCTTATACTTTCACATAAAAGTCATGAATCTTTCTTAACTTTGCAAGACGTGGCACAGAATCATTGAGTTATAGATTATGACACTCTTTAGGACTCTTTTGGGCAGCTTAGTGGCTCAGTGGTTAGCGCTGTCGCTTCACAGCAAGAAGGTCCTGGGCTCGATTCCCAGCTGGGGCAGGGCCTTTCTGCGTGGAGTTTGCATATTCTTCCCATGCCTGCGTGGGTTTCCTCCAGGTGCTCCGGTTTCCCCCACCATCCAAAAATATGTATAGGCTTTATTCTCCTGTCCTGCCCTTGGCCAAAAAACGAGTTGGGCGCTGCACAGTGGCTGCCCACTGCTCCTCAGGGATGGGTTAAATGCAGAGACTAAATTTCATCATACCTGTATGCAAATGACAATAAAAGATACCTTTACCTTTGGTTACAAGCATATCATCATCCACATTGACCGTTGATACGAAACAGGCGCCCTTTGTTCTATCAACTGAAATTCCTTCACATTCATGTTACTTTCCCAAGACAGTATCTGAAGAATAAGCTTCGCTCAAGTCATAGCTCTGCTTACTGGAATATTCCCTTCAAAATGCCCACACACACACACACACAGTAAGTCTTAAGTAAATATTTGTTCTTTGTCTCGCTATCTGCATGGGAAAGGAACACACAATTCCTTCATGACCCCTGCTGTCTGCAGCTGGTAAGGTTAACTTATAGTTACAGTCGACAGTATTAAATTTAGTTACTTCCCACAGTAGAAGCTATGATTAAATGTTAAACAACTCTTTCAGGGATAGAGAGTTAAAGCATTAACATCTTATTTTCTCTTACAGTTACTTTTGTGACAACAGTCGACAAAAAAGACAGGAAAAATATGAATACATTATGATACATACTGTCAGAAAATAAAATGTGCGTAATAGGCTGTCGTTCACCACGAGCTCCTCTTATTGGTATCATTTCCTTCCTGGGAATCTGTTATCCTTTCATTTTGTCTGTAAATAACATGGCATATAGCTTTTCAACACAGCAAATGTAAAAATAACGAATAGCATTGATTGTGTGTGTGTGTGTGTGTGTGTGTGTGTGTGTGTGTGTTGGGGGGGGGCTATCGTGAAAAGAGTCAGAAGACAAGATGATATAGTGGCAGTATCAACTGTAGGCCCTTTAGCCTCATGGTCTCATCAATCATGTAATGTGTTACACCACCAACATACAAAACTAACCCCCATTAACTACCATGGAACACCAGAAACATATGTGTTCCCTCTGCAGATACAGAACATGAGCTCACATGGCAGCTAAGCCTTCACTTAAAGGACCATACCACCCATTTTGCATGTTTGAGCCCAATATATTCAATTTTCATACATGTTACGTTACTGACAACCATTTCCCAAAGGATAAAACCATATTTCAGCTTTCCTGATATTCTGCAAAATCTCTTAATCTTTCAGAATCAAATATTCAAGAAATACACCCATCTTGAAAATCGATGTTTCTCCTGCTAATAGTTACACAGCCTTATGAAGTCACGGTTGTTAAAATTTTTCGATAAATGCAGGTCTTCTTTTGGGACTATATTTCCTGGTGGAGACATACATTCACTCCACACTTTCTATTGCGCTTAAACGCTAAAATTATGAAACTTTGAAAAAGCCTGAATATACGTCTTGTTCACGATGATGGATTACCTATCCCAAGAATGTTTCAAGTATCAACAAGTNAAAAAAAAAAAAAACAACTCACTCTTCAAGTAGTGTGCTTTGGGAAATTGTTGTCAGTAATGTTATGTGTATGAAAATAGAATATATTATTTCAGGCTCAAACATGCAGATTTGTTGGTATGGTCCTTTAATTGCACCAGCAATACTTTGATTATTTGTCTGTACTCTGATTATAAGACAACGAGGCGTATACATAATCAGAATTAATTGGATTCAATGGTTTGCTGAATACACGATGTATTGCATATAATTACAACATGAGGATAATCCTCCAAGCGAAGGAATGCATGTTACTTTGATTATAACTTTTACATGCTCGAATAAATTGATTTACAATTTCATAATCTACATAGGTCTGTTACTCAGACTATGCTGACTGCAATTTATGCCAATTTCAATCTTATTATGGTGTTTACATGATATTTGAAAACAAATCTGCTTTCTTTTTTTCTTTATTCTGAGTATAATTGAAGTTTTAACATACATGTAAGTGGGTACTGGTTTGCTCCTTGCTCCATGTTTATGGCTTTGTTTCACACTGAGGCTATCCTGCCTTCGGAAAAGTGCAAAGGTATGATTTACAAAAATAATTGACATGGAAGTTTGAAACACCTAAATGGAACTTTATGTGTTAAAACAAAATGCACTAAATCATCAGGTTCTCCTGAAAAATGTAATATATTATGATTGATGCTGAGAGTTACCATGAGATTAAGCTCAGTTTATCAGGTTTAATGCAGGTCAAGGGTTAAGAGATACAATACAAAACCTGAAAATAATTTAATTATGATAACCTTTCTCTCTTAAGGACAAAACACGTTGACCCAGTATGACTTTGCTAATTTGCAGGTGAAAAGATTGAAATACAGGTAAAGTGTCACCTAGATGTCTAGAACCCTTTGATGGATTTGTTTCTTGGGAATCTAAATTAAAAATGGATAAAACACCATACATTATACTACAATAAACACAAAGATGTGTCATCAGACAGTACAAACTAAACAATACAGCCAGCTGCAGAAGTGTCATCCAGTGTGTGCTTTCAGACAAGCCCTTTTTTTTGGCTAAAGCCAACATCCAGAAGCCTCAGGAAGCAGTTTGATCACCTATCCAGACAAGACCTGGTGGAGGAAAGAAACAATGGAAAAAAAAAAAATACATGGTACACAAAGAATCTTCATGAACAAAGTTGTACAAGTTGGATATCCAGTGCAGAAACAACGAGAAGTTTACAAAGAAATAAAAGCAAATAATCTCCCTTTGAAAAGACTCCATGTGCAGATGAAGGAGATCTGGAGCTTCAGAGCTGCCTGGAAGGAGGACATGGACAGGAATATGCAGCGTGATGGAATGAGAGCTTTCTGGAAAGAGAATGGCATGGCAACAAGTACCAAAAGGGCTGGATGGACAGAGACACAGCAGGACAGACAGTGGACCTCTGAAGGAAATGCAACAGAAGTGTCAGAATTTAGTGAGCCAGCTGGAAAAAGTGACTAAGGAAAAAAAGACTATCTGATCAGTGGCTTCAAGAATTAACTGAAGGGGTTGTCAGAGGAGTATTTTGGGACCTTGGTCCAGCTGAGCCAGAAGGACAGAGCTGAAACTGCCAAAGAAAATGTGATGATCTATGTGACAGTTTTCAGGAAGGAACTTGCCTGAGGAGGAGGAGAACTCAAGGACTGAAGAAGTGCAGAAGATTTGACTCAAGAAATAAGATGAATGAAAAGGCAAGTTCTATAAAAGAGATCAAACCCTGAGAGATCACGATATCTAGGGTTACATACGCAGCTTCAACTGATCATTCATTCATCATAATTAATTCATTCAGGGTTTTGGTTTATAATAATGGCTCAGTGGGTTCTAAAAACATGTTTAGCATGTTAACTACAAAGCATTGTGCTAATTCTGCCACAACAACTTAAGCATATTCAGAAAGCTTCAGTTGCATTAATTAGTGCACTGGTATCCCATGACCGGTGTGTGTTGTTGTAAGAGGTATCGCAGGTAAAACTGAATCAAAATCTGCATGTTAATGAGCTGCCATATAGTAGGTAAGAGCCACAAGCTTTATATTACTTCCTCTGGTGTCAAAGTAAAGTTCTTGGACATGTATGGTTGCACGTTTCAGAGGTCACTGGCAGATGGGTCAAGGTCGAAGGAGAATCCTTGCAGTGTGCTTCACTCAAGGTTTAGAGGTATCGCTCAACTTCATACAAATAAACAAGCCACCTAATCACAAATTTTGGTTGAAATAAGCAGCGGAACAGTAAAAGTTCCTTATAAATTTTCATCAGCACTGCTCTAAGCAAGTGTAACCATTGTCAAAATCTGCCATCAAAGTTTTAATTTACATTAAAGGCTACACACATACACACATTTGGTGGCAGTGTGTCTATATGTGTGTATTCTATAATTATGCTGACCTCTGTGACTGAGAGAAAGAACGAAAGGTGTTTGAGAATAAGCACAGAAGGGGACAGGAAGAAGGATTTAGATGTTTTGCCCTTCAGCTAGGGAGAAAAAAAAATAAGACTCCCCATGGGTGGCGTTGAAATAACATAGTCGATGGAAAATGACAGCAACTGAGATGTCTCATCTCCATATGACATGATGGTCAAAATACAATCCACCTTATCTCCCGCTCCTCCTTTTCTCCATCTGTTACCTTGTCAACACTGAAGATTTGTCATTTCATTATTAAATTTGTTCAAAATTACCAGTTGAAAATGTCGACACACACTAAAGTTTGAAAACTGAACTGAAATAGAGGGATGTCAGAGACCTTATGTCATCCTTATATTTAAGACACATTCAGCCTTTGTTAATGATACACATTTGTTGACGGTATAAACTCCAACTTACATTCTATCACATGAATAAGATTAAAGTTGTTAAGACTTGGAAACTAAATTATTAGATTCTGACTAGTACATTATAGTTGCGCCAGCAAACCAAGCTATTCTTTTGCTTCCGATAGCTTTTGTTCTGTTACACATCAAGTTTTGGAATGCAGAAGATGCATTTGTCATATTTAGATGCTTGATAGCATAATCTTAATTTATAAGATGGTTAGTAGAATGCTTTATGACCATTGTTTCTCAGTGTTGATCCTCAAGTACCCCAGCACTGCATATTTTCCATCTCTTATGCTCTACCCACTCCCGATTAGCTAAATCAGATATGTTCATATGATCAGGAGTTTGGGGCTCCAGGATCTTGATTGGCTAAACACACCTGATTTAGCTAATCAGGTGAGGGTACAGCAGGTCATGCAGTAGTTATAGGGTTTGTGGTTTGAGTTCCAACTCCTCATGTGATTTAAAAAAAGTTAAGTTGTACAGCATTATGTTGCTTTAACGTAGATAAATTAATTTCAGTCCAAGGTAAAAACTAATGATGTACTTTTTGCATGAGACTAGTATTACCTGGGGAAAGCATGGGACTCAGGAATTACCTCCAAAGTGTGTCATACATGTTAGAGACACTCTCTATATTCTGCGAGTGAGAAATGTTGATTGGATTGTCGGATCATACATTTCACCAGGATGACAATGACATTAAAGCAATATATTTTTGTTTCATTCAAGTTGCCTGATTGGCTGATGACAATGAAGCGAACTCTAGAAGCTTTGCCATCTCTGCTGTTGTTTTCAACTCTACAGTCCCAGTTTGATAATCTTGGAATGACACTGGGATTTCCATCTTGTCCTATAGCAATGCTTTAGGTTGTCTGCATTCCCAGCTCATCCAATTTTCATGTTTTTGCCCTTTGTTACTGAAGAAATCAGAACCATGTAACATCGGCCATTAGCACCATCATGCTGTGATGATTGAGGACAGTGAAATCCTTGAACAGATGATGGAACCTTAACACAGCAGCATGCTTCATCTTAATGCATATGGCTAGACATACACACATCCCAGTGTTGTTACTTACATTCTCATTATCTTATGACAACTCGTGTGGTAACCAGGAAACTGGTGTGCAACTTTTCTTGAGAAGATACTTTAGTGTAATTATGGGCACTGTAGCAAAGAATACCCTCTTAGGTATCATAGCTATAATAGAGAGCCCTTTTTTTAAAGACCATTGAGTCAAGTTCTGCAGGGGCTGATATGAGACAAGCACTCCAGCGTGCCATGGTTGCTCCAGGGAACAAAGTCACTTCATGTGTGCTATTCATTCTTGATGCTTTGTTTCCCTGATGATGGAATAAAAACAGTCTCTACACCGGCTACTGCTGCTAATCCCCGCAGACTATCAACCCAGCCGCGTCTCCCTGTGCTCAGCCACATCCTGACCGTATAAGAGCATGCTTACACTCCTGCTCAATCCCAGAGGAAAGTGAAGTACATAGAAATGTGGTTACATAACACAGGACAAATGAAGAGGAAGTAAAAGAGAGGAAGGGTGAGCAAGTCAGAGAGGTGGACAGAAACAAAAGGCTAGAGAGAAAATAAAGAGGACAGAAATAAGTAGATGAAAAGAATGATTAATAGAAAGGCAGTTAGACGCAAGAGGAGAAAAGGATAACATGATGTTAGACAAAGTCAGGATATACAGTAGCCTAAAGTGTAGAGATGGATATAAACAGAAAGAGAATGATGTGTTCATTTTTCCCATTATCTGATTTTTTTTATTGTCTCTAATGTCATTCAAAGCTACCAAATTTCAGATTCATTGTTTGAGACTGTATAGATACTAAGACATTGAAATATATGTTACTGTAAAGGAAAGTCCAGACTTCACGATTTTAGCCATGATTTTCTACTCGTCAACTTGTTTCCACTTGTTTGGATGTTGCCATGGTGACACTCAGAGCCCATGTCCCTTCCCACCCACCAGCTGCCAGGCTAGAGGCCTTCCCACGCTCACCTGGTCACCTGACTGACTTACTCAATCCCATTCATCACCCCAGCAGTATATTTATCGGGTCTTTTCTCACCTCTTTTCTCATTTTCCCTCTGGAGCCAACCTAGCAGTTACATTTCAAAGCTCTTCCTCGTTCCCTCCCACATGCTTCTTTTTTCTCACATCTTAGTCCCTCCAGCTTAAGATGTGAGGAAAAGATGCGAGAACTGAGGTATGATGGTTTTAGAGAAATGAAGCATCCTGCATCATCTGAAGCAACATCAGTTACAGATAACAACAGTAGCCGACGGAAGCAGAGTCTGCAGAAAGAAATAGAGAGGAGATGAAAGAGAACAAACCTTGCGGCAGATCTGCAGATCACAGGACTTAAGAATGAAAGATTGAGTCCTGTGGACATCTTTCCTCTACCATCCACTGCCTCGTTTCCTTTCCCCATGCTCAGGATATTTGTTGAGCTGGTTTTGAGTGACTAAAACACACCAACGATGTTCAAAAGCTCAATACCCAGCCTCTTCTTTACAGTGAATTGATGAATTAATCCGCTAATTCTTTCATCAGTCTGTCCCCTTGTACCACATCAATGTGTTAGTCAGTGTGAGTCACTATGAAACAGGCATTTACATTCTGAACACATGCATCCTCCATTCCTTCTTCCTCTCCTCCCTCATTGTGTACAAATGAGTAGGATAAATCTTTAGTGAGAGGAGTGTCACTCCAGTGCTGCATGCACAATGTGGCAAAATGAGGCAGCAAACCAGATGTTCCCCGTCTTCAATAAGAGAACTATCGATAACATGGAAAGCTCTGACTTAGGCCTAGTCCACACTAATATGGATATTTTTTTTAAAACGGATATTGTCCCCCACTGTTTAAAAAAAAATTATGTCCACACAAGCTTCGTTTTACAAAATATCTCTGTCCACACGAGAATGCTCAAACGGCTGCAAATGCATGCCAGGCCATATCAAATAACAGAGAACGTTCTGAGCATGTGTACTTAACGATCGGTGAGCGACCCGGCTTGATCCAAAACTGTCGTTTTTGGCGGACTTTAACCAGCGGATGCCGTGGACTCAGGGCGCAGCAGTTGCAGACGCCATTGTCTGCTGGTAAAGTGGTGCAGCAATGTCACGTTAACTTGTAAACTTGCGACTGCTATTGCTAACCAAACATAAAGAAACTGGTACATGGTGGTCGCCGTTGTTGTTGATGTTATTGTTTCTGGCGCATGCTCATTGCACAAAGCGACAGTTTGCATGCACGAGTTTAGTTCTGACATCGTTCTGTCATTGTTTCCCAAAAACTCCGTTTTTCATGTCCATACGGATACATAGAAAATGGAGTTTTCAGAAATCTGCACTTTAGAAGCCGTTTAAAAACATCTCCATTTTAGTGGCCTAAAATACCATTTGCACATGGATGAGAGGCCAAAATGCAAAGGAAGATATTAATTTTGTAAAATATCCATATTAGTGTGGATGGGGCCTTAAAGTACCATGCTGCTCCCACAGACAGCACATTGTAGTTAAAAGTTTTCAGCCATGTCAAGCAAAATGACAAGAAAATGTGGATGCAGAAATATCTGCAGCATTTTTTGCAGCTGCTCTTTTAGTCTTGTTTGTCAGTTCATTGCAGGCTTGTGGGACTATAATGTTTGATGAGAACTTTCATATTATTAGATCTTTACACTAATGGGGTAAAATTGGAAACTTTGGCCTTAGATTGGCACCAGAGAAAAGGTATCTAAATTCAAATTTGTCCTTTGGGAAACATGATTTTGACAAAGTTGATACTTTGACCTGAGGCTGGCACAAAGGCCAAGAGGTCACAACTAAATCATTAGGATTCATTCTCTGTGCATTATGATTATCCACAACACATTTCTTGGAATTAACAGTTGAACTATTTCACACGGTTGAAAATCCACTATTGAACACTTTGATATTGTTAAATAGCTGTTGATAATGCATTTTGCATTTGTGGGTCAATTTTCTTTTATAACATGTAAACTAAAGCATTTATTCCCAAAAACTAAGAATATCCAATGATAGAATTTTTCTTTTAGTACCTAAACAATAGATTTCTTTTTCAGAAAACATAATAAAAATCCTCAAATTGTCAAATTTAGTTCTGCTGTCATTATGTTAATTTCCTGTCAAACTGTTAGATGTTCTGGAATGAAATGTTGAAAATGAATAGTCCTGTAACACTGTTAAACAAGCACTATATATCAGTTTGCATCAAATAGTCAAATCTATTAGTCCGAGCCACTGCAGCAAAGGGAAAGCACAGTTTGTACATCCCATGATGCAAACTGAAATGGCTACTAAGGCTCCAGGATTAACACAGCAGTCATCTCTCTCCCTTTTCTTCCGCTCTCTGACTTGTCCTTTCCCCCTTCCTTCATCTTTTTTTTTTTTTCCATCTACGACAATGGAAGATGCTTCAAAAAGGAAAAAACCATCACTCCAAAAGGCGTTTTCTGTCTGGTGACATCGCTTCCAACACTTCTGAGAACTTTCTGCGAAAGCGAGCAGAGCAGCCAGCAGCGCGTTGGCATCAAACTCAAAACACTACAAATCGTTAGCAGGAAGAAATTTGTTATGGCAGGAAGACACAGAGATTTGTAATTTTATTCGCTGTGTCTTATTATTTTTAANTTTTTTTTTTTTTTTTTTTTTTTGGGGGGATGTAGTACACTGTTGTGGTTATTCCCAAATGTGATCTGTCTTTCTCATCTCTATTTCTTGTGTGTGTGTGTGTGTGTGTGTGTGTGAGCGCCTTGTGTGTCGTGCTCATTTCTTTGTGTAGTGGTTAATACTCACTTAGACACACAAATAGCAAGACACATCATGTGGCAAAGCTTCAATAATTTTACATCCCTTGATGCAACTGTTCCAATTAGAAATGTATAAACACATTTCTTTATGCACCTAAGGGTTGGTCATATTTTCCTCTATTATTTTTCTAAATTATTTGCTGATGTTTATGCATTTACAGAGACATCTCCATCACTGCATGTGCAGTTTCTGAGCACATCTCAATTAACACCACCATCTTTTTCACAGTTATTTGTTAGCTACTGTTAATTTGCTGTCCTGTCTTAAAGGGGAAATATGCTTTTTGTTATTTCCCCTCATTACCTCCACGGAGGTTATGTGATCGGTGTTTTTTTGTTTGTGTCTGTCTATCTGTCTGGTGTTAGCAGGATATCTCAAAAAGTTATGGACATATTTGGATGACATTTGCGGGACAGATAGATAATGTCAAGAGGAAGAAGTGGTTCAGTTTTGGAGGGTGATTGAGATGATCTGGATCCAGGCTCCAGAAGGAATACTTAGCCTATAAAATCAATGCTAATAGACCGATTTCAGTGAAATTTAGCATGCTGGCTATATATATATTTTTTTTTAAACGAAACACAGATCTGCTTATTTAGGTGGTGATCCAGTTGACCTTGGTGGAGGTATGCACTGTCAAAGTGCCTGCATGTTTTATTGTTTTATTGTAGGAATCATGTGTTGAACACTGTCAAAGTGCAGTTCACATAAACAGAAATATATTCAGTAAGACAAGCCCATACATCCAGAACTGCTCTGAAAGCTTTGTCTTACTCCATTACTTTTGTAACATTTTACATCAACATACAACGCATTTGAATTTACCACCTGCCACCTGGGTATCCAGCATCCAGCATGGCCATGGTTCCTGTGAAACAGAGTCTGCATCCTCTGGTCCACAATCAGCAGAGCTGCTATGACACATTCAGCCTCACTGCTGTCTGCAAACAGCAGCAGGTTGTTAGCTCATGTTAGCTCGTTGGCACAGACAGGGTAGTGCTATTATCCCGTGTGAAGCAGCTGTTACAGTCTGATTTTGGGTTGGAGCAGATTGGTCAATGATGCTAAATGCAATGTTGTTGGTGCTCCGTATCTGGGATCTCTCTGCATCATTGAACATAACTATTTGCTTCTAATAAAACTTTACCCAGATAAAAGTGGTCACCCTGATACAGTGGTCACCAACTAGTGGATTCCAGTCCAGATCCGGACCCAGAGAGGCTCTTATCCAGACCGTTGAGCATTTTTTGTGATAATAATATTAACTTATATTTTAAGGTTAGGAGAAGTTTCAGCAGGCACAGCGTGGACAGCTCAGCAGGGGGCTCTATGGATCCTCTGGCTGAAGCCTTTCGTCCAATTGCATTGACTCACCATGTCCTGAAAATTTGCTGAGCAGATGTGCTAGCAGTCAAACTCGGTGAAGTTGCTCAAAGATTAGAAAGGTTGACCAGGAAAACCAAGAGTTCAAGGGTGAGTGGATGTATAATATGCCCCACAGAGTAATTGGACCCACCTGAATTTTAGTTGAATGGAGATGTAGTAGCTCTAGTATAAACTGAGCAGCAATGAACCATACATGTGCAGTCATACTGTTGCATTTAGTATGGAGTATTTCCCTTCTATTAAGATACTAAAAATATCTTAAAGGACAATATTGCGATTTTGCATGCTTGAGCCCAATATATTTAACTCACATACACATCATGTTACTGACAACCATTTCCCAAAATATACTACTGAAGTGGTAAATTTTGCACAGAACAAAATGCATGTCTCTGCCAGGAATATAGTCCCAGGAGAAGACTGCTTTTACTGAAAAATCAAAAAACAACTGTCCCTTCTATATTCGAAAGGCAAAACGTTGAAGTTTTACATGGGTGTATCACCTGAACGTGATTTTGAAAGATTTGGGATTTTGGCAAAATAAGAAAACGAAAATATGGTTTTATGTTATAGAAACTGATTGACAGTTAAAGTGTATGTGGTTGATATTTACTGGGCTTAAGCATGTAAAATCACCAGTATGATCCTTTAACTCACTTAAATTCATCAGAGAATAGCCTGCATGCTCTGGACAAGTAAGCAAAGGATGGTGATTGGGGAATTGCCATGGTCCCATTGTTTTGGGGGTCAAACATACATCCTGGTTTTAAATTGTGAGCAGGGAGCTTTCATTTGTATTTGGGATTAGTTTACTAATAGCTGAGTCATTTCTACTAAATTTAACTGTATAACTATTTGCAATAAATGGTTCATTCCTCAATGCAGTTCAGGGACTGTCCATCAGCTGTTTTATTGATGCTTTAGCATTAATGCTAATCTGATGGGCCATCAGCTGATTTAGTAAAGTGTAATCATATTCATGAAACACAGAAACCTTTATTACCCTGATTGCCTCATGCTGAGATTGTTTGGTGATACAATACTTCTCATCACTCTAAATTTCCTCCTTCTCTGCTGGAACTTTTTTAGAATTCAGACTTAGATATGACCTCAAGTCCATGTCAGTTTATTACATCTCTGAATTCTGTTTGCAGTAATTCCATTTTAAGGAGACACCCTTAGCTCAGTATCAGATAAACTCTGGAGCAGTTTATTTGTGGTATAAATATGGTCCGAACTAGTTCTGACCCAGTACAAGGTGATCTTTTAATCTGTTGGTTGATCTAGAACCAGAGAGAGCTCAGTAGCAAAGCAAACAAATGTGGTGAAAAGGTTGTAACACATCAAGGTTTTGGATTAACATTTTGAAGGTTAGCATGTTGTTGTTTGTACTCAATATGTGCTCATTCTTCTTTTCAGGAATGATAATGCATCATGCCTTCTTTGCATAATGGGAAGCAATATGACTTTGTCTTGAGGTGCATTCAAATTAGGCATTGTAGTTATGATTGGTATGTGGTCCAAATAATGATGATGACTAGGAACGCCAAGAATATGCTTATTCTGTCATTGTTCCATGTTATTTAGCTATTCTAAACTTCTTCCCTTTTTTGAATTTGTTGGTCCCACCCCCACACATTTCTGACCAATGAGCAAAGTGAGCATTCTCACAAGGCTTTTGTCGATATATTTTGGTTGAATTGGAATTTTTTTAATGCAATATTGTAACAATTTAGCCCCTGATTTTGAAACAAAGCAAACACACTACCAGTCTACAAACACCCTAACTGTATAACCATTTAAAATATGGTCAGTTGATATTAATGATCTTAATATCGATGTCCTTGTCATACCACAGCTTGGGCTATTTAGTTAAAGTTAAGTGATTTTATTCTGCTATAGCCTGTAATAGATTACAGTCATTGTTGTAATCCTGTACAACTTGTAAGAATTTGCTCGTTAGTCCTGGTTAGCAATATACCCACTAGCGTTTAACATATTATGAACCACTTTCCTTTGTTTTTATCCTCTCACTCTGTCTTTCTTGCCATCCATCACTACAGCTCTCTGTCTCTCTAAGCGATGAGAATTCCACCTGTGTAGTTTATGCTAATATCTGCAGCCATTAAGTGGATTTATGGCCATTCTCCTCTCTGAGAGCTATAGGGACCCTGTAAGAGTCCCAATCAATGCTCTTTCTCCATATACCTATGTCTTCCCCTTCAATATGGGGGATGGAGTGGGGGTTATGCTAACAACATGTAAAAAGGTAAATGCACACACGCTTGCGTTATTTGTTCACTGGCAAATTAATATTGATGTCTGTGAATTGATGAGAAAGCTAAAATCCATCTCCATTTCAACAGTTCTATCTAATTTCACCACAGGCTGATAAAGGATTTTTAAGACAAGAGGATTATGGGCCCAATATTTTGTACATTCATTGATGCCTCCAAGCTCATCAGGTGATACCTGCATTATTATGAACATTCTCAAACAATTAATGCTCCTTAAATGTTGGTTTTTAATTGCTTCTTGTATTGTGAAACTAACATGACAGAATAACGTCTTATTATTTGAAGGACCATACCAGTGGTTTTGCATGTTTGAGCTCTATATTCATATTTATTGGGCTCAAACATACAAAACCACCAGTATGGTCCTTCAAAAGAAGATCTCAAACTGGTTCCATGTGTTTTCATGCATAGTCAGAACCACGATTGGCTTCCATTCACTTGTGATGTCACAGATTGTGCTTACATCTTCAGTCAAATTTCTGGCAACAAACTCAAAAATTAAACATCCAGAGGAAGAAACCAGAACAGAAACATATTTTTGAGTGGAGGAAATGTTTGAAGTAATAAGAGTGAAACATCAAGGTCCCCATGTTTACAAAAATAGTGCCTTCTGTGGATGTGATGGAGATGATGTGTACATGTACATGCAATCAACCCACAGGTTTTTATGTCTGTAAGCTGCCTCCTTCTCCAAAACAACTGAACAAATGAACATGGTTCAGATCTTAAGTATGGAGCCAAATCTGAAAGCACCCTGACTGATTGCATGCATGTAAGTTTATATTTTCCTCATTTGTAATTTGTAATAAAAGGTTCCCAGATGATCCTATAACAGAGAATGACGTCCATGCCTTTGAGGTCTGAGTACACAATGAGTGCATTAAAATAATACATCTGATGATACATCCACTAAATATTGGACATATGGCTGTAAAGCGTTCTATGCTTGCATCTCATGGCAGTTAAGTTGACCAATGGTCAGTCTTTAAAAAAAAAAAAACTACAGTATACTCCTTTAAAATGTTTGCTGTATTGCAAAAGGCAGGTCTGTATGTGTGTAAGCTTGACTCCACAACAATCTAAAGCTCTCCCTGTGCATTTCTGTGTGGCTCAACATAAAGCAGCAAGCCAGCAAAAGTGATAGAGAAGGGGGGATAAAGTATTTTTGTAAAGACACCACAAGTGTGTGTGTCTTTTGATGTATGTGTCTTGATGTGTGTGTGTGAGTGAATCAGAGGGCAGTTTGTCATGTTGCTGCTTCACAGCCCTGATCTAAACTGACAGGTGAAGCTAAGCGCAGCTAAACAGCACACGTAACACACACACACACACACACACACACACACACACAGAGAAAGAGAGAAGGGGGAGTCAAGCGACACAGTAGAGATAAGGAAAAGAGAGAATTGGGGGGTGGGGAGGTAAGGAAGGACGTGGGGATGGAAATTGAAGGATGGGCAGATAGTCGTCAGTTTGGAAGCCATTAAAAAGAGAAATAGGCAGATTACAGTGTAAGAGAGAGAAAAACAAGTGGGAGAATGAAGGGGGAGAAAATCTAGGCAAAGCAGAAAGCCTGGAAAAAGAAAGGAAGCGAGATTAACTGGTGAAAGAGATAAGTTAATTGGCAGTTTATCACAAGAGAGAGACTTGAGAAAGTTAATTTTTCATGCCATACCACCCTCCCTCCCTCTATTTATCTGTCCATCCCTCCCCTGTCCTTTATTTTATATTTTCTCCTCCTCTCCAACTGCCTCAGCTCTTTGTCAGTGTGAAAATGAGTGTGGGAGCTGATGGGCTTTTAAAGATTTTTTTTTCTTTTATGAGACATGTCATTTAAGAACATCAAAAGTCAGGGTATCTTTGAGTCTCTGTTCTAGTCTGCTAACTTCATTCATTAGAGACTGGAATATAACAAAGTGAGAAATGGTGTTGGGGGGAAAAGGATGGATAATTTGATGGTGGAAAAGTAGGAATTTCTGAAAGAGGTAGAAATTGAGATCGGCATTACAAATTAATAAAAATTAAGAAATTATTTGAAATTACTTAGAGGAATATTTCTAGCAGCTTATACCAATTATATATCTAGCCAATATATTTTAGAACAGTTTTGTTTCCTTCAGAGGAACTCTTCCTGGATTAATGACAGGTCAATTAAACGTACTGAGGGTCAGGTACTAAAACTCGACTCACTATAGCGCCAGTTCCCATACAAGCAATAGCTACTTGCCCGAATAAAATATACATTTCAGCAACTTGTGTTTCTATTTTTGACCTCTGACCTTAAAACTTAATGTCAGACCTTTGCTGAACCACCAGTCAAGAGTCCTCTTTAATTTTCTCTCAATTAACTGGACTAAAAATTACATGTTCATGCTTGATTTGCAATTAAACAGTGACCAGTGTGAAGTGTAAGAGCTCGATTATGCAGCAACTTGTCATTTCTCCCATGAATATAGAAATACTTATGTCAATTTTGTGGGGGTTTTTTAACTTAAATATCACTCATTTCATCCTCCCTTATGCCATGGACTTTGTAAGTAGAGTTCTTACACTTTGAATGATGCTAATCTAAAGTGGATGTATATACACAAAAAGAATCTGACAACAGATGTGGTAAAATGTGTTAAAGGACCATACCACTCATTTTGCATGTTTGAGTCTAATATATTCAATTTTCATACGCGTAAGGTTACTGACAATCATTTCCCAAAGGATAAAACTGTATTGCAAAATCTCTTAATCTTTTAAAATCAAATATTAAAGTGATACACCCACCTTAAAAATCAGTGTTTCCCCTGCTAATAGTTACACAGCCTTATGAAGTCACAGTCGTTTAAATTTTTCAATAAACGCAGGTCTTCTTTTGGGACTATAGTCTCTGGTGGAGACATACATTCACTCCATACTTTTTATTGCGCTTAAACGCTAAACTTACATAACTTCTGGAAAAAAAAAAAAACCTGAATACACCTGTTGTTTGCGATGATTTTATTTTTATTTTATTTATTTATTCACAAAGGGACAATGCACATTAATAAACAATCAAATGTAAATATGCCAGATTTGGCCAAACCTGACTAATTTTCATCCGTAGTCCCATGCCAAGATGACAAGATGACTGATGGATTACCTATCCCAAGAACGTTTCAAGTATCAACAGTTGATTTTAATAGAGTACCAGAATGAACTGAAACCAATGGTGGTCTAGGAAAAAAAAAAAAAATAATTCACCGCTCTAGTAGTATGCTTTGGGAAATGATTGTCTGTAACCTTACAGGTATGTAAAATTGAATATATTAGTCTCAAACATGCAAAATGGATGGTATGGTCCTTTAAAATGATACCAAACCCTAATCGTGCTTTTCAGTAAAACTAAGACCCGAGAAAGTAAACAAGGAAAGGCAGAAAGAATAAAGAGAGGAAAAGTGGCATTTGATGTATAAAAGTACAATGAGGTGTGGTGAAGGACTCCATGACAGGAAAAATTAAACATTAGAGGGATATGACCAAAAGATGAGATGATGAAGAGGAAGAAGAAGACAAGCAGAGAGAGAGAGAGAGAGAAGTAGTCAAGCTGGACAGGTTGATAGATTGACTCACTGATGTGACCCACCCTGTAGGTATGCACCCACTCATGTAGGGAGTAGATCAGACTTGTATTCATTGGTACGTGTGTGTGTGTGTGTGTGTGTGTGTGTGAGAGAGAGAGAGAGAGAGAGAGCGCTCGTGTCCATGTGTGCGTTTGACTTCATGAAAAATGAGCAACAATTTGGCTGCTAGAGCTGCTTGTCCATTAGTGTATTATACCGCACTGCTAGTGTCCTTGTACTTGCATGGCTTGTGCATGATTCTGCATGTGTGTGTGTGTGTGTGTGAGAGAGAGAGAGAGAGAGAGAGAGAGAGAGAGAGAGACAACCTGCTTACTCTTGAGCATAACTTTGATGTCCATTACAAGGCTGAACGTCGACATAAATTCCTTATGAAGAAACTATCTGTGAATGTGTGTAATGAGCCCCCAACACACACACACACACACACGTTGGTTGCTGGATCCCACTAAAAAACGATGTCACGTTCAGAGGTGGGTAGTAACGCGTTCCATTTACTCTGTTACATTTACTTAAGTAACTTTTTTCACAAAATTGTACTTTATTGAGTAGTTTTATGGCAGGATAATTTTAACTCTTACTTGACAATATTTATAAAGAAAAAAATATATACTTTTACTCTGTTACATTTGGTCACGCTCTTTGTGTTACTTTTTTTTTTTAAATCTGCAAGACATTGCTCCGACGCAAAGAGTCAAACTTCTCCGCTTTCTCTGCTGCTTACAGTAGAGCAGAAACCAACTGCTGCACTGTGTGTGGAAAATGTCTGCTCTGCTGTGGTCCAGTCACATTTAGCGTCCTGTAATCTCTATGACAACGATGGGTTTTATGAATTGCATCCTCGACATGCAAATAAGGAAAATACCATTCTAACACCTCTTTCAAGACAAACATTAGAAGATATTGGTAACAGGTGCTTATGAATGAGGAAACATGGCTGCTATGCTGTTTTCCCATTTTGACACGTTAAATCTGGCACTGTGTTTTATGAATTCAAACCATTGTGTTTTCTGATATGTTTTCAGAAATATTGTTTCCTGCTTTGATATCAAAGAGTGTGGATCATTTGCTTTGGGAAATGTGTTTCCCTTTCAGGTTATTCACATGTTTTGGCTGTGTGTTAGTCTTTTCTAAAGTGTTCCCCCNCCCCCCCCAAGTATGATTTTTTTCCTGAAATGTGCTGCTTTATTGTTGGCTGTTTTGTTTTATCGATTTGTTTTGGGATATATTTTCTGTCTCGTGTACTTGTTTGCTTGTTTTGTCCATTTTTTTCCCCCTCCCCTTTGCTGAAGTGTTGTTGTGATTATTAAAATATGGTTGGGGATTCTGTTGCTTTTCTGTCATTACTTTTGTTGTTTTCTTTTCATTTGCTCCCACGATTCTACTGTTTGTTCATTTGTCTTTACTTTTCCATCACTCTAACATACCGATTGATAAAAAAAAAAAATGCAGTTTCCCCCTTTAACAAAACAAAATATGAATCATTGCCATGATGTGGAAGCATGGAATGAGGATGTTCGGCTGTACGGCATCAGGCATTCCTGAGTGCCTAATGAAGCTACATTTGCATGTGCAGTGGCAATTCCATTATAAGTTCACATTGCTGCATGACCAGCTGCATCTCCTTAGCTGCAAATAGCAGCCATCTGGGAGACACGGAGCTGCCACATCCTGGTGCTAATGCAAACTGCATCCAAAATGTGGAGGGTTAAGATTTTCCATTCATCCATGTTTTTGTGTTATTTGAATTGTGTGTGTGTGTGTGTGTGTGTGTGTGTGACCTTCTTTAATAGAGCAAACAGTGCTATGGGCAAATGAGCATCATACTAGCCATGTCAATTCCATATCTTGAGGCCTGTGGGAGTAATCCAAGGTCGCTTAATTCCACAGTTGACTAACAGCATTTAGTCAGACCTGTCACAGTGCACTGTGGTATTATTCATTACATGCTGTATTTATGTATATTTATAGCATTCACAGCTCACATATTGGTTCCAGATTGTTTTATTTGTAAAAATAAAATGCATAAGTGAGTCATTTGATCTTGTTGTCCACGCAGAGGGAATGGATAGTGGGCATATTAGCTCCATTTGGAATCATTGTAATGGCTGTTGTACAGACTAGACCCATAAGCAGACTCAGACAGGAAGTAAAAGTAAAAAAAAAAAANAAAAAAAAAAAAAACAGCCATCACTGGACAATTAATTTCAGATTTACAGAGGCAATCAAGAACAGACACAGGCAGGGAAGGCAGGGCAAGCCGTGTATGTCAGGTGGGAAACTCAAGGTGACATCTAGTGGACAGGTGGAGAATGACAGGTTCTGGAATGAAGACTAGTGACAGCAAACCACAGCTAATGGAGCCAGGTTAATGGGTTTGAGCATGTGTCATTGTAACAGTCATGTTACAATATATTTCTTCAAACAAATAGAGCACATCATTTTAAACAATGCATCTTTGAGTGACCAGCACGATCACAGAATTGTTTTGCAGATATCCAAAAGATGCTCTGTTTCAGCCTGTAACAACTCCTGAACACAACACAGCAGTTGTATCCCTTCCTCCTCCTTCTTTAATTCTGTAACTGCATATATATCCAAAGCTGTGGAAATATTTTGTATTCTGAACAGAGTTTTTATTAATGGAAAAAATAATTTGTCCTTTTGAGCAGCTGAACAAAGCAATGACTATTAATGACTATTTATCATGCTCCTAGAATATGAATTGAATATGATTCTATGAAATTAGAATGAAAAGTGGGATGTAGTATATATTTATTGCTACTATCAAGCTGTTGCCCGATAAATTTCTTTGAAGTTATTTACATTTAGTGTTCAAAACACATTGGGGGAATTCATAAAATATCATGGTAACACATAGCATTGGGCTAAATAAGCACTGTGATAAACGAAGCTCATTCCTAAAGCTTCCTGTTAATCAGCACATTGTTGTCCCACCAACATGTTGTGTAAGGTGTGTCACAGATAAAAGCCAATAAAGTTCAGCATGTTAATGACTGTTGCATATTTAACACCCACAGCTTATGCTGCTTCCTCTGGTGTCCATAGGCGGCACCAGAGATTTTTTTTTTTTTTTTTTNTTTTTTTTTTTTTTTTTTTTTGGTGATGGGGCACAACAAAATACGAAATAAATCTGGTTCTTAAAAGCAGTTGTTGCCTTCCTCCAATTGCGGTATCAATTTACAGTGAAAGCAGTTTCTGAATGAAAACCGTGTCTTCCACCATGGAGGAAATGGTCAACAGGCAAAGCAAAATGTTGCATCTTTATTTATTGAATATTCCAGCCAGATGTATAATGTACCAGCTCTGTACAAAGCTCCTTTGCTGATTATGGCATTCCTCGAGGGATACTTTTTTAAGACCAGTCGGCGGGGTCCTTCCTCGGGCTGCCGGCTAATATCACATATGTCTTCAGTGCCCAGGGGTGGCACCAGAGGAGTTAGGGTGGTCTCTCCCTGCACTTCATCCTCCTCAATGTCTTCTCCCTCTCTGTCTCTCAGTATCAAACTTTCATCCTTGGGTTTTCTGTCTTGTTTAGGCTCTGGTTCCTCGTGACGAGGTCGTTTGAGAAGAAAAGTCCTTTTTTTAACATTACGATAACTTGCAAAGCAAAGAGAAGTCACATGACGTCTCACGTCATGTGACTTAGAATGTCCCACCACTGTATCTAGGCAATACTGCATGGTTGCTGTGGCAATCGGGAGCGCTATTGGCCCAGTTAATCAGATGGAAGAAATAAAGGCTGAATCAAAGAAAGTTTATTTAGCAAATGTCAGGTAAATTCTTGGTGGGCTATTGAAATTCATGCCGGGATGTAGCCCCACCTAGCCCCCCCCCCNACCTAGCCCCCCCCCCACACTGCCACTGCTGGTGTCAAAGTGAGAGTGTTGCCTTAAATCTGCAAAGGAAACCTAAATTATCTTCTTTAGAGCTCCATGATTTATGAGACAGACACAGAAAGCTGTAAAAGCATATAAACACTAATGGGAGTCTGGTTCATGAGATGTGTGTGTGTGTGTGTGTGTGTGTGTGTGTGTGTGTGTCAGATGTGAGAGACAGATGCAGACAGATGAAACTTAAGGAAGAGGAGCAGTGCCACTAGAATGTGTGCGAGATCAGATCAAAACTCATCATTTAAATAAACCAGCTGATCAGCCGAGCAAACTTATCTTTCAAATTTATGGATCACTAACACATGTGAGCCAAATACAGTTTAAAACCACAGACTGAAGCAGGTCTTAATTTTTGTGTGTGGGTGTGTTTTATGAATCACTTCCCAGAGGAGGGAAATACCGTAGTAACACTTCTTTCGAGACGAATGCTAAAGGATGCTGTTAACATGCATTTATGGATGAGAGAACATAAATCTGGCACTCTGTTTTATGAATTCCCCCAAATTATGTGTCCTTAAGGTCTAACAGATATAAAAGCTTGCTCCTACCACATAAAATGTTGCAAAGAGGATTCTTTGAAGGTTCTAAAACCTGCATTGTTTGTCTATATTCTTGTGCTCTTTTGATAGACGTGACCAATGTTATAAACTTTAGCAGAATTTATCAACACAACAGGAAATGTAACATATAGGTACACTAGCAACTAATAAGATACCTCTAGTCATGTTCAAAAGCATTTAAAGTATTGCATAATTAGTAGCATAACCAATAAATATTTTAAAGTTGAGTAGAAACATAAACTCTGTATGGAGACGTGCTCAAATTTTAGCTGACAAATCAGAATGAGGATTTAATTTAATTTTCAAAGACTAATTTGTTCATTTTGTTGCTGTTTGCACATTTGCATTGGAGACCTTTACAGTCAACAGAAATGTGTATCATCTTTAAAATGTTGCTCTACAGTGCCACAAGTGGTCAAAGGCTCCACGGTGCATCTTTAAAGGACTATACCACCCATTTGCATGTTTGAGCCTATTATACTCAATTTTCATACATGTAAGGTTACTGACAATCAGGGGCGGTGCTAGGGGTGGGATTATGGGGCTTAAGTCCTGGATGTTTTCCATAAAGCCCCAAATCGTTTTTATAATAGTGTGTTTTGAATTTTCTATAGCGTTGTTGCAATTACCCAAATTCATTGCCAAGGCAGAACCACAGTGTTGTGAAAAGATTGGTCGGACCGAATTGGTGGATGGAACGGACATAACACACATATAGCTCCACTGTTTAGATTGTTGTAAAGGTTTTCATTTAAAAAGATTTTTAATTTCATATAACTTGTTAAAAGATGTAACATGACATGATTTGTTACATTTCTTAAGCATTTCTCAAAATTTATGTTTAGCTTTGGTAGATATAAAATAGCTTTGGCTGTCTACCAAAGCTATTTGCTTTGGTAGACAGCCAAAGCTACCTCATGCCTGGATTTTCCAGTGGAGATTTGAGCTTAGTCCTGGATCTCCACTAACCCTAGATCCCTATGCTTTGGGAAATGATTGTCAGCAGGGGCTGACAATCATTTCCCAAAGCATACTACTGGAATGGTGAGTAAAAAAAAAAANAAAAAAAAAAAAAAAAAAAAATTCCTCCCTTCCAGACCGCCGTTGGTTTCAGTTCATTCTGGTGTGCTATTAAAATCAGCTTGTTGATACTTGAAATCTTGGGATAAGTAATCCATCATATACAAGATGTATATTTAGGTTTTTTTTTTTTTTTTTTTTGTAATTTTAGCATTTAAGTGCAATAAAAAGCATGGAGTGAATGTATGTCTCCACCCGGGAATATAGTCCCAAAAGAAGACCTGCATTTGTTGAAAAATTTTAACGACTGTGACTTCATAATTTTGCGTAACTATTAGCAGGCAAAATATCGATCTTTAAGGTGAGTGTATCACTTGAATATTTGATTTTGAAAGATTAAGAGATTTTGCAAAATATCAGGAAAGCTGAAATATGGTTTTATCCTTTGGGAAATGATTGTCATTAACATAACGTAGGAAAATTGAATATCTTAGGCACAAACATGCGAAATGGATGGTATGGTCCTTTAAATGTATCACAATTTACAGTCATTTGTATAAAAAAATTCTTTTAAGAAAAAAGCAAAACATGGGAAACGTAGGAAGGACCTCACAGAGACTGCCAGTAATGAGGTGATGGGGGTTCCAGTAATGATATTATAGTTCATAATGTAAAATAATCCATTCTATTCAGAGATCTGG
The DNA here is from genome assembly GCA_014773175.1 of Lucifuga dentata. NCBI lineage: Eukaryota > Metazoa > Chordata > Actinopteri > Ophidiiformes > Bythitidae > Lucifuga > Lucifuga dentata. The sequence goes on along the minus strand of VXCM01000069.1, from coordinate 341,048 downwards.
CAAATGAGTGATTCAACCTGTTTAGACACTAACAGACATCTGACAAAATAGATCAATATTATTCTGTCCGTCTCTGGAATGATGGATGATGACTTCAATAATGTCAAAGGCTTTCACAGGATGATAGATGCTGCTGACCACGTGCGGATGTATGTTTGTGTGTCCATGCATGGATTACAGCTTTGTGCGTCACACTGATGCGTGTATGAGTAGAACCCCTGGAGGAGAGTGGGTCTTTGAGAGTGAATCTGCGTTTCTAAAATAAACGAAGCCAAAAAAAGAGAGGAGTGACTCAGAGGTTGACATCCGGTATTTTGACATCATCTTTACCACCCTTGCAGCCTCAGCTTGGAGATCCTGACAGCATCTGCTTTAAATTAGCTTAATTTATGCTTTAATTGTATTTTCTCTGCCACATCCAGGCAAGCTGATGTGATAAATCAAAGCAGTGTGATAAATCAGTGTTGTAAAACAAAATATCGTCATGCGGTGAATGAAACTCACCCGGTGTCTTTGTCGTCAGTTCTTCTAGATTATTATAGATGTGAATTATTTTGACAAAGCAATTACAGATCGTTATTCATACGACTGTGAGTTCAAAGTTAATTTGGATATAATATTGAGGTCATATGATATCTGAGAATATAATGTGTCAATGGTGATCTTTTATACATGCACACACACACAGCAACCCACACACACACACTCGTGTAAATGGAAATGAGAGGATATGCACGAACATGAACAGGCCCTGGCATGCCAGGCACTCAGCCATGCCAAGGGACATTATTTGGCAGCTGTCAGCTCTAATAGGAGTATAGCAGGGTGGGAGACAGATTCAGGCTCTGCACCATGCCTACACAGGAGCAATATCTGGCAGCTACAGCATATCTGCATGTCTGCTGTGGGCATGAGTGTGTGTGTGTGTGTCAGGTGGTGTATCAGACTCCCCTTGAGATAATGTGTGCTACCATTTGTGCTACTACAGTGTCCATTTAGGCCACTATCAATTTGTGTGAATCTGGCTGTGTGTGTGTGTGTGTATGTGTGTGTGTGTGTGTTCCCCCCCTCTGACGGCTGTGGTGGAGTGGAGTCCTGTGAATTATTGATCAAGAAAGACTGCAAGTGTTGGCTCTGTCAATTCATAATTCTATACAGAGGAACGGAGAGCGAGATGAAGACACACACACATACACACGCAAATGGCCTGTTCAGATGCATTCATTTTGGAACAATAACTATGAGCTGGAATTTAATTTACATAACAGACTCTTTAAACGACTCAATGCAATGAGCATGAAGTATTATGGAAATCATACTAAATGTGCTAAATGAAGCATTTTCCTTATTTCCTTATTGTGTTTTCTGAATTTCAAAACTAGTCACCGATACACTTTGTATAATATTTGTGATATAAAAATGATATAGACAACGAACCACTGAGGCATTTTGAGGAAGATCTGTTGGCTGAAGATATTTTGTTTGAGGTAAGTATGATTTCAAATCATTTTTGCCTGTTTAAATATCACCTGTATGCTGGTTATTGTATGCGTTATTAAAATCAACTTGTTAATACTTGAAACGTTCTTGAGATAGGTAATCCATCATTGCGAACAACACATATATTCAGGTTTTTTGAAGTTTTGTAATTTTAGCATTTAAGTGTAATAAAAAGCACGGAGTGAATGTATGTCTCCACCGGGGAATATAGTCCCAAAAGAAGACCTGTGTTTATCAAAAAATTTAAACGACCGTGACTTCATAAGGCTGCGTAACTATTAGCAGGCGAAACCTCGATTTTTAAGGTGGGTGTATCGCTTGAATATTTCACTTTGAAAGATTAGAGGTTTTGCAAAATATCTGGAAAGCTGAAATATGGTTTTATCCTTTGGAAAACGATTGTCAGTAAGCTTACATTTATGAAAATTGAATATATTACACTCAAACGTGGAAAATGGATGGTATGGTCCTTTAAATTCCATCACTTCCTACTTGATTGATTATTGCAATTCTAATAATGCATGCAGGTGAGAGTGAGAGAGTGAGTAAGCAAACGAGTGAGAGAATGATTGAAGTATTCTTGATCACCCTTTTGAGTTTTATTGCTTCATTACAGCAGATAAACATTACAGCTTATGTGAGCTGTCAAAGGATCACACTGACGATCGTGCATGTTTGAGCCCAGTATATACAACACACATACATGTTACTTTACTGACCAGCATTTCCCCCCCCCCCNCCCCCCCCCCCCAAAAATAATAAAAACTAGAGCCCGCTTGTGTCCACCACCATCACTGGTTAACTGAGCAGTTTGGAGACGTGTCCTGCCCCAGTTATGGAGCTGTCCCGACATTTTTAATTAAGTATGCTTGAAATTATAGACACAAAACCTGAGACGCCCTTGTAGGTTAAGCAGATCGGGAGCATATCTGTGTGCTCTATTGTGCTATATAAAGCTGGAGAACATAGGACCCTGGGAACATAGGAATGATTCCAGAAGATCTACAACAAGTCCTGAGAACGAGAATGAAGAATAACCTGTGTCACACAGCTCTTTTCTCCTTGTTGTTTGAGTCCATATTGACAAAATCACAGTGACTTCCTGCATGTTTTAATGCATCATATGCGTTCCCTGTCTTTTTTTCCCTTCTTACGTAAGGTTTCTTGAATATACCAGTTTCAAACATTGGCCATCTCCTCCCAGCTGATTGTGGTATGCACTGTATCTGTGGAGAGTTGTGTAGTTTTTACACCACAACATAGTCCAGATGTAATGCCATCACAGCTTAAACAGCATATTATTAATCCAAGGCCTCACAAGAGCCTTTGCAGCTACTTGATACATTGTACTTTCCAAAGAAAAGATTATTTGAATCATTTGCCTTGCTCACGTTTTGTAACATGACCTATTTTTTGAGAAATAAGACCTGAAGGAACTTAGAACTGTGTGTACATATTGTATTTAAATTAATGCAAGTTCTTTTTTTTTTTTTTTTTTTTTTTTTTTTTTGCATCTGTTGTTCTCGTGTATCTGTGTGAGAAGCATGTGTTGCTGCACTTCGGATGATCAAACACTTTCTCAAGCTCATTCCTTATCATGAAAGAACCAGATTTTCCTCAGCGTATAGACCGCGTGGATGATGTTCTGATCTGGTTTTATGCAGGATTTGAATTTCTCCTCAATGCAAATGTTGCAGATTTGCTTTTTTTTTTTCTCCTTTTTTCCCCCTTTTTATTACAAACTCTGCAGGCAACCAAGCAAAGCAGAACTCATAAATGCATTGCTCTGAAATACTAGAAAAGAAATAATAATAATAACTGGGGAGAAAGATCAGCACAATTGTATTCATAATTTACTCAAAAGGGTTCATTGATAAGTTCTGAGGTTGACACATAGGGAAATTTAGAAGCTGCAATATTTTTTTCTGTAAATTTTACACTTTCTCTTGTCTACATTTAAGCTCAGTAATTATAATTTACAACTTCCAGAAATACCCAAGGCTCTAAAACACAGCGCCAGATTTTATGTCAATAAGGGAAAATATCATCATGCAATCATCTTCCCTCATTCATAAATGCCTGTTACTGGCATCTTTTAGCATTTGCTTTGAAAGAGGCATTGCTACAGTATTTCCTGTTTTATATTTGCAGAATCAATTCATAAAACACACTGCTGTGCAAAAATTAACACCTGTTTCAATCGTCTGTTGGTACATTTCAGCAGAATGAAATCTGGGCAACATTTTAAACAGTATATGTCTTATATGTGTTACTGATCAGTAAATTTGAATTTTAAGCTCACGTTTAACACTCAGTTGATCAGACAACATATTTAAACAGATCTTATTTTTTGCATGACAGTGACATGTAAATACATTGGTAACTCCTCTTTCAAGGCAAACGCTAAAAGATGCTGGTAATGAATGAATGAGGCGTTTATGAATGAGTGAACATGGTTACATGATGGTATTTGCTCATATCAGCGTGGTAATTCATGCGCTAAGCTTTTTGAATCTGGCCCATTCTGTCTTTAAGATGTCTATTTGCCCTGAACTGTCTTCATATTAAGTATACTGGAAAAACTTGAAAATATGCTTTAGCACATTTGGCCTCAGATGATGATGATGGCATGTCAACTGTGGAGGATTTTGGATGGCCAAGAAAAGAAGTTCTATGAAACTTAGATGAAATCCCTCAGCAGTTCAAAGGAAATCATCTTTAAGGAAAATACTTCTGGATTCTTTGTAGGATAGACTCAAAACTTATCAATCAAATGTGATTTGAAATTAGTCTGATTTTGACATGTTCCTAAATCGGAGAGCCCTCTCTCTGTGCTCATGTGCGTGCACGTGTGTGTGTGTTTGTGTGTGATGTCCTCATATCACACTGTATTAATATCACATGTTGGAACAGTTTATGTGACAGTTTCCTTAGGGAAAGAGAGAGAGGACGGAAGGGAGGAAGCACTAAGAAAACTAAAGGGAAAGAAAAATTGGGAGAAACAGACGACTGGGCCAAAAGGTAATGGGCAGAAAGAGGGAATGACAGAGTACAAGACAGGGAGTGGATGGAGGAATAAAGAGGAAGAAAGAGACAGAGGGTTGAGAAAGTGATACAAGGGGGAAAGATGGAGAGATAACATGAGGGGGAATGGAGTCAGAGAGATGAGAAGAAAGATGAGACGGAATTAGATGAGAGAACGAAAGACAAGGCATTTCCAGGGAGATCGAGGGAGTAGAGAACAAGAATAACTCAGCAACAACAACAACAACAATGCTTTGAACCATTCTAGAGGGGAGGAAGAGAGACAGTGAGTGGGAGGAAGACAAATGAAGAAATGGAATAGAAGAAGATGGATATAAAGAAGCAAGTAAAACATGAGGGCAATTGAGAAAAGACTTTGTGTGTAAGGGTACATACTTAGTAGTATCTATCTATCTATCTATAAGGAAACTTTAAAAGTGCAATGACTAAATAACTAGATCGCAATTCAATGCACACTCTTATTTCAGTTAATTGAATCCGTGTGCATGTGTACATGTTTGATTTAACTGTTAGTGTTTAAATTTTGAGCAAAATTAAAAAAAAAAAAAAAANTAAAAAAAAAAAAAAAAGTAGATCTGACATGAACTAATGAGATTCTAAAATTTTGATTTGTTTGTTTCTGTCTTCAATGATAGGAGGCTGATGTATGCAATAAAAGTTAGTTATACATTCATGTCTTGGGTCCCTTAATTAAAAAAAAAAAAGTTACTGCAGTCAGCTAAAAATAAGGCAGTCATTGCTGTATTTGAGAAGGAATGTTTTAAAGTGAGAGAAATACTCTTGGTCTCTTGATAACAGGCCTCAGGTCTCAGTTGATTTGTTTGATGTTGCTATAATTTTCTTGTCAGTGAAAAACATTCTGATGTTGAGCATTTGTTTCTTTACTGCCCATTTTATGTCTGCAGGTACTGGGAAATTTACAAAACCAATTAAAGTGTTCTAAGAAATGAACTCCAAAAAAAACATGCAACTGTACAAACTGTACCAGAGGGCTCAGGATGAAGTGATGATTGAAGGAAAGTATGTAGGTGTGGACTTTAGATTCTATATTTAACAGTGTTTGTCTATGGACCTAATGCAATCAGTATCCAGATACATTATCCAGCTGCTGAAAATCATATCTTAACTCAAAGGTCACAGAACACATTGATATTGGACTGCAATCCGATACAACAGTAAATGCAGTCCGTGCAGCCGGGACACTCAGTGTCTAAATCTGGAACTTGAGTTGAGGAATAGTTCAGTTTTGATACAGATCTGAATCTGCAGGCAGGGATTTCTTTCTTTCTTTCTTTCTTTCTTTCTTTCTTTAATATTCCATTATAGGAAATTTCTTGAAATTTCGTGTCTTTCTTGAAGACTAAAACACCAATGTTACTTTAAAAAAAAATCAGCCATGTGTATTCTACCATTGACTGTCAACAGGTGCAAATTCATCCAGACGTGCTGCTTCTGGATCTGCTGTATTTAAATATATGCTCACATTGAGGTCACATTTATGGAGTTGCTGTACTTGAACAAATAAGGCTCAAAACATACAGCTACTACTAATGTGCAGCTAATGTAATGCTGATTTAGCAGTAACGGTTTGATATATTTTCAGCAGATACAGGTGTACCATAGAGTCAGAAGATAATGTCTACATTATTTCTGTACAATACATTTTCTTGATAAATCTCTTACATATCTGGTTTCAAGGCAATGATAGAAAAACTCTGACTTTATATTGGCAACACAAGTGCAATGAGAGGCTTTGGGTAGGCCTTGGCTCTCTGAGTACCTCTAGCTGCTTTTGTTTTCATTTTTTTTTTTTTTTTTTTTTTTTTTACCTTTATTTATTTTTTACCTTTATTTATTCAGGGTCGTTTGCTGAGCATTGAATGCTCTTTTGCAGGAATGCTATGCTCACACACTCACACACACATTCACCTGGAAGCTGTCCAATACAACAACAGACTGAGCAGCTCCACTGGAGCATTTGGGGAATTGGTACCTTGCTCAAGGGCACCTCAGTGATGTAATGAGGGAGGGACAGGTGCTGCTCATTCACCTCTCTAACCCAGATTTTTTCTGCCAGTTCAAGGATTGAACCGGTGACCCTTTGACCACAAGCTCGCTTCTCTAACCTTTAGGCCACCACTGTTTGTGTGCAAGAAGCTTCATTCCAGAGTATCAAATGTGTGTTTTGTCTCTTTTCCAGGGCTCTGACAGAGCTGCTGAAGCAGCCTGGAGAGGCAGGAATGGTGGATGGAACCGGAGTTCATCACCCTATAGGGACCAATGGCATCTCAGCCAGGACGCTGCGCTCCAACAATGGTCAGTCCTCTGTATGTGTGTAGTATCTCTGTAGATCTGTGTGCACGTGTAGACATGCAAACTGAGCAGATGTGATGAAAATACAGAACTTTTGCCGCTTATATGTGTGCGCTTGTCTGAAAACAGAGGGATTGCAGTTTTGGTACTACTTTGATTTGGGGAATTTGATTCAGTTATGAATGACATCACAGTCCATAGTTGTGTTACTCTGTAGCTCTCATTCTGGAGTGTCACCCCACACGGGGAAGAATTAAAGAATTAGGACAAAGCCTTCATCTCACCTGCCAAACTGAAACTGAACTTTATTTGTCCATGGATGCATGGAAATGCTATTATCCACTTAAATAATCTCAGATTCTCATCCTCATTATCCGATATGCCATCACTACTGAGCTCAAGTGACCTTGAAGGCTTTTCTCATGCAGCAACACTACATCCACAGACTCATAATTCAGGAATTAATGTTAGAATTTTCTTTCTTGAACTCTCTCTAGATCTCTAGAACAAGATACACAGTAAATGCATTCAGACTGAAAGTTCAGAGCTAAATTAGGAAGTACTAAATTAATCTGGAGCTATCAGAGGCAGGGACTACGAGGTCCTTGCTCACATTCCCACCATGCTTCAAATACCATGAAGAGTTTAGAAATCAGAGCAAGTGACATCTATGTCTGTCAGAGTTGTGTTGATTATTGTGATCTTTCTTTTAAACTGTCATCAGCAATGCTCCGTGTTCTAAGAAATTCTATACTCTGTTAAATGTTATGAGATCTTTTGAATACTTTTTCATTTTTAATGGACAAATAAGAGTTTCTTCTCCTCTTGCATAAATGGAGAAGCTTGCGCTGCCTTGTCAGTCCACAGATTCATGCTGTTTCTATCCTTTTCAAGTCTTTTTTTCCTGCTTTGCTACATACAAGTTTAAAAATGGCAGCTGTTTGCTTGTAGGATGGAGGAAGCTCACATCTGACCAATTGGTGCAAAATGAAAGAAAGTCTGTGGTCTCTCTCTCTCTCTCTCGCTCTCTCTCTCTCTCTCTCTCACACACANAATGAAAGAAAGTCTGTGGTCTCTCTCTCTCTCTCTCGCTCTCTCTCTCTCTCTCTCTCACACACACACACACACACACAAACACACACGTGTGCTCCATGTGTAAGTGGAGGTCTGGGGATAGACAGGTCATATTTAATTAAGATGTAATTAGCCATGTTCCGGCAACAAACCCATGGAGAGAACAGTGTGTGACCCATCTGTCTCCATCACTTTCCGGACATTTTGACTAAATACACACACACACACACACACACACACACACACACACACACACACACACATATATATAGATAGATATATATAACCCCATGTTCTTCAAGCCATGGATTGAGACCCAAAATAGCAGACTTATTTCCTGTGGGGCCACTTGTGAAAAGAGTGATGGTATCTTTTAAATAACAAAGGTCCCTGTTGTATCATAATAATTTGGGGGAGGAAACAGAAATCTATGCTTTTCTTCCCTCTATTTGTACCTTATATGAAAGTTGACTTTTTATTGTTTGCTGTTATTGCATCCAAATTGAACGCTCACATTTTGAAAGTCTGCTGTGGTTGAAAGTACAAGACAGACTGTGGTGATTATGGTCCTTAGAATTGCCACGTGAGGCATAGTCAGAATTATTCTTCAAGGGGCAGATAGTCCTTTTACTCTTTGCACATTTAGTTTGTTTTTTTCTTTTAACTTTTTCAGCATTTATTTTCACATTCTTTCAGATAGAATCTGTTGAAATTTCCAAATGTTTGTCAGTCAGTATGTTTCATGCAGATTTTTGTCTGTACTGCAATTAAGGCAAAAATACAAAAAAAAAAAAAAAAAANAAAAAAAAAAAAAAAAAAACCCAACAACTAGATACATAGTCGTTGGTTTTTTTGTTAATAGGATTCCGCCGTTTGTCAAATATACACAGTATGTTGCTTATGAGTATGAGGGGACACAAATGCATACAAAGATGGTTTACATGCTGGAGTTAATCAATTTGCAATTTCATAATCTCTGTCTGTTTTTCGGAATAAACATAATGTCGATTTATGCAGATATCAATCTAATTATGGTGATTACATGATGTAAGAAAACTATTTATTGCCTTAATTGAAGTTTTACCAAGCTTGTGAATGTACTAAATGTACTGTGTTTCATTCATTCACTTCATTGTATCTGTTAAGGGAAAGATACTAATCTGCACACCATGTTTTAATGCTCCCAAATACACTTATGGTAATTTTTCAAACATCTAAGTCTTCATAAACACTCATGTATGAGAGAAAGAGCTAAAAAAAAAAAAACAAAACCTAATAACTCCACCTAAAATTAGCTGATCATATGATACAAGGTGTGTAGCAAAATATAATAATAATATGTATACTTTGAGTTATGCTCAGACTGCCGTGTTGTTTTTTTATTTTTGTTTTTTTGTCTTCCTTTGTATTTTGCGACCATGGTTGAAACAATCTTTATTACTTTTTTCACTATCTTGAATCTTTTACCCTTTTCAAACCTTTTGGCTTTCACGCTGAGCTGCAAGATTAAATGGAAAGTGTCCAAACATGTATGAATTCATTCAAAGTACAGAAGCTGATATCAGATTTGATCATGAAACTGTAGTACATTGTGATATGAACAAATACGACTCACAAAGCAGGGCTGCTTGATTGTAACATAAAAGCATGGCTACAGGTGCTTTAAATGAAACCAGATGTTGCATATGCACTGGGTCATTTATAAATTATTACTCGGTAAAATTTTCTCATTTCACACTGGTGCAAATGCACCAACACAGAAAGAGGACTTTACTTTTATCTTTATTAAATAAAACTTTTTGGCCTCTTTTTCACCCCCATGTTTTGCACTTAGAAGCATTCCATTTTCCAGTACCTGCTTGATCCATTACTATCCTGCTAATCAATCCCTCTCTAACTTCCTCTACTTTCACTTATCTGTTGTATGTTTTTGTCGTGTTGTTGTTGTTATGTTCTTGTACTTTCTGATGAGCGCGTACATTTTCTCCTAATCTTTCAAAATCAAATATTCAAGTGATACATCCACCTTAAAAATCAGCGTTAACCCTGCTAATAGTTACGCAGCCTTATGAAGTCACGGTCATTTAAATTTTTCGATAAACGCAGGTCTTNCTGCTAATAGTTACGCAGCCTTATGAAGTCACGGTCATTTAAATTTTTCGATAAACGCAGGTCTTTTGGGACTATATTCCTTGGTGGAGACATACATTCACTCCATGCTTTTTATTACACTTAAATGCTAAAATTACAAAACTTCAAAAAACCTGAATATATGTGTTGTTCGCAATGATGGATTACCTATCTCAAGAACGTTTCAAGTATTAACAAGTTGATTTTAATAACGNTTGTTCGCAATGATGGATTACCTATCTCAAGAACGTTTCAAGTATTAACAAGTTGATTTTAATAACGTACCAGAATAAACTGAAACCAATGGTGGTCTGTTAGGTAGGAAAAAAAAAAAATAACTCACAGTTCCAGTACAGTTACTTACATTTAGACTGTAACAGTACCTACAGTACAGTTACTGACAGTCATTTGGGAAATGATTGTCAGTAATCTAACATGTATGAAAATTGAATATATTAGGCTCAAACATGCAAAATGGGTGGTATGGTCCTTTAACATTAAAATGTGACTTGCCACTTGCATTTGAACCCTTTTAATACACAGGAACAGACACAAATACAGTGCCCTCTACTAATATTGGCACCCTTGGTAAATAAAAACAAAACGGGCTGTGAAAAAAAAAAAAAAAAAAAAAAAAAAAAAAAAACTTTATTGTTTATCATCTTGATCTTTAGTGTCTGATCATAGTTTTGGAGACTTCCTAACCCCAAGACTCAGCCAACATCTGCAATTCTCCAGCTGTGATCCTTGGAGATTCTTTACCCATTCTAACCCTCCTTCTCACTGCATGGGGTCAGTATAGACACATATCCTCTCCTAGGTGCCTACTAAGAAAATATTTGTTTCATGAGAAGAATTTCTTTTTCCTTTCAACTATTTTATTTTAATTAAAAGCCTTTATACAGCTTTTTTTTTTTTTTTTTTTTTTTTTTTTTTTTTTTTTTTTTTTTTTTTTTTNAAAAAAAAAAAAATTGTTTGGAATCACCATGCTATAGCGAAGGCTGGTAGAAGAGTAAAATAAAAGAGAGGGAATAAATACTGTAAACAATAGAAATAATAATAATAATAGTTGAAAGAGAGAGAGAAACAAAGCAGGAGGAGGGAAAACGTGAGTGTGTGAACATGTGTGTGTACTGAGCGGTGAATGGGGTGTAAAGGTGATGACAGTGGGGGTGATGGGATGAAGCCATCCTGATCCTGCTGTGTCAGCCGTCTACACATAATCACCTCTTAATTAAACACATTTAATCCTCCAGGCCACTTGGNGGGGGGGGGGGTGATGTAAATGCAAGAAAATGAATGAAGATGTGAAGTTTCTTGGCTCACAGATTACTGCTGGTACAGGTTGCGTAATATTCTCCTTGCCCATAATGTGAATTTGAGGACTCATTACAACAGTAATGCGTAATGTTCCATTAATTTGTCAAGTCTTATTGGGTCAATATGTAGGGATTCAAATTCATATTCTCAGACTCAACAAATGCATGATTTTGATTTTGTTATATAATTTGAAATGATCAATCTCACAGGATTACATGACAACATAAATTTACTTCAACAGTAAAAATAACATAAAAAAATAACATGTACAGTTTTAGCTTACAAAGTGTCCATGTATTATCTGAGAATGAAACAAAAAAATGCTTTTCCCGAGTCTTATTTCAATATTCCAGCAAGAAATTTTATATATATATAACCTCTGAAGTTCCCAGATGTGAATGTGAGTGAATGAGATTATTTGTTTGTTTCTAAGGCCCCATTTACAATTTAACATAAATACAGTTTTTCTGTCTTTCTATCTGTGGCACCAATATCTCCAGAACCCGGCAGTATGAAGTTGAAATTCAGCAGATTTATTGATCAGCACCCAAGGACGTGCAGTGTCACGTGTGAAGTTGTTTGGATGAACAGTTCTCGAATTGAGCTGTGCCGGTAAAAAGTAGCCCACACGGCAGGATACTCTCCGGGCGCAGAGCAACAAACAAAGCTAGCTCATAAGGACGTGCAGAACAAAATTGTGGCAGGCTGTGGCGCACACCATGAAGTCTGGCCTAGTCCGAACAGGCACCTTTTGAATGGGCACTGCACTAGTTTGCATTAAAATGCAATCTGTAGTGAGATACATTATTCCAAATTAGGAAAACTGCACATCAATTGGAAAACAGGTGTCAAAAAAAAAAAAAANAAAAAAAAAAAAAAAGAAGAGCTTTTGGACTCATCCAAACAACATGAAATTTATATAGGACACAAGGTGAAAAAGTGCTTTAAAACTGTGAACCAATAAACCAGCACTGGCAGATTTGTCTCAAAACCGCAGACTACTATTGGGGGGGGGTCTATAGCTTACAGTAGAGGAGTTATCAGACAAAATATAATAGTATAAACAGTCACATGGTGGAACGATAAGATCAGGAAGTTCCTTGGGCCTTGGCCTAAGTTTTCAGCAAATTCCAATGAAATATTTTAGTTTTTGATGTATTCTGCTTACTAACAAACAGGCAAACATGACCTACTTGGTAGAAATAATAGTGGGAGGGAGATGGAGAGAAGAGAGATAATCATAGGATGAGAGTCAAAATGGAGGGATAGATGAAGGAAGGTATAGAGAGAAGAGATGGAAGAGAGAGAACATGCCTCTGGCTGCAAGGGAGACAGCTGGTCAGCTGCTGCCCTGCTGTGTTCTGGTGTGAAGAGCTGCCCTGAGGACAGTCATCATGCTCCAAGTGCACACACACACACACACACACACACTCAGAAACACCTGCTCTCGGATGTACACACGTATATGCTCACACACAAGGTTGCATGTTTATTGTACATGCAAATAAAGACAAGTTGTCTCACTCGCACGCAACAAAACAAGATTCTGGCTGTAGGAGTTCATAAGGAAGAGCAGGACAAAGAAGGAAAATGCTAAAAGAAGCATGAAAGAAGGTAAAGAAAAGATGGGTGGGGTAAAAACAAATATTTTATAAAAATGAACAAAGAAAGGAGCAGATAAGAAATTGTCGGAGAAAGAGGAGATTGGGAATCTGCGAGAGAAAAAAGTTTTGAGGTGCATGTAAGTGAGACAGCAAGAGATAAACGTGAGAATGGAAGATGGATCAGGAAATGAGATGTAAATAAAAAAGTGTGACAGGGAGGAGCATTGACAGAGGAAAAGATGGCAGAGGAGAGGGAAGGAGGAGAAAAAGCTTGCTCCCAAATCCCTCTTGATTTGCATCATCCGCTGAGTGACTTCGAGCTGATTTCACTCACTAACTGGCTGCAGCACCCAAATTGTTCCTCACATGAAGAAATGACCAGCAGCTGATTTCAGAACCACGGACAGCACCATTTCCCAGTAAAACCTTACCCAGTAAAAAAAAACTTACTAAGACAGTCAGCTCAAGTAAAATCACATTCAAATCAATGTTGCCACACAAGAAGAACTAATTAAAATTTGAATTTTAGATGCTTAGAATAGGTGTTGATATTGTAATTACGTTAGCAGCTGCATAAGTCGTCACTATTGAAACTGTTCACTAATGAATGGCTGCACCTGGTGCAAAACATTGTAGTTTAACTCTCCAAACGTGTGAAATACACCTAAAATGATCATTTGACTACTCAGTGAGAAATGTGCATGTGTGGAAACTTGCTAAACAGTTTATTGTATATGATGGTAATATGCATATGGGCTAATTTTATGTTTTGTAGGAATATATAAATGAAATAAGAATTGTGTGGGTGGTATCTCAAATTATCAACTGTGCACTTATACATTTCCAGCCGCACTTAAGGGGCCATTTTAAATCAGTTTACTTGCTCCTATTTTTCATTTAACCTTCTATTTTGAAACCTTACTAATGCTTTCGTGTGAAAAAAAAAAAAAAAAAANAAAAAAAAAAAAAAAAACACTGCAGCACGACTGTGCACACAGAGTGAAAAAACAGACCATTTATGAAGGTTCCCATCCCTACAATCTGCTCTGATCTGTTTGACCAGTCTTTTTTTTCCCTTATATGTTAAGGGTTTTTTTGTTTTTCATGGAGGTTTTCCTCATCTTCTTAGAGAGCTTGGGCTTAGTTGGGAACTGTTGATGTGATGTGTGGGTCTGTAAAGCCCTTTGAGACATTGTATGTGATTTGGGCTATAGAAATACACTTGACTTGACTTCATGGGTTTTTTTTAATTTCTAAGTAAATGCTGGAACTATATTCCCTGGTGGAGAAATATATTTTCTTCCATTCAACTCTGCATTGGACCAATTAAATTAAGTAACTTGGAACAAGGGTTAAATAACAACGACATTTGGTTTGCTGTTACTTATCTCAAGCACCTTTCGAGTCTCTACAAGTCGATTTTTATAGCGTACTGAAATTAACTGAAATCAATGGCAGTCTGGAAGGTAGGGAAAATCAAATCTAAAATGTACCACTCCAATAGTATATGTTTTGGAAAATGGTTGGCAGTAATTTAACATGTATTTATTGGGCTCCAATATGCAAAATGACGGGTATGCTCCTTTCAGGCCTTTGGGATATACTCATGTGAATTGTGTAGCTGCCATGCAACTTAAGGAAGGTCAAAGGGAACCTTGTTTCTCTGATAGAACATTAAGGGATTACGCTCATGTCATGTCACCATGTCTTGTTAAATGAGAAGTTTGGGAATTTCATCCTGTTGGCAACATCTTAACATTAAAACCATACAAATAAAGATGTACTGTGAATAAAGAATTAGATTCCAAGCATGACAGCCCATATTTGAAACCCTTTATGAGGCCTTGGCCTTTCTCTTCAGAGGCACGTGTGATGCTTTATTCAGCGACTGTCTAAGGTAGCCTTCAAACAAAAGAAGCCCCTCTGTTGTGGAAGAAAGAGGCTCCGGCAGAGTATTTTTGAGCTGGGCGGACTCTGAACTGTTTCTCCAGCAGCGCTCTTTTTGGAGATAGGAAAGAATTTGCATTTGTAGGGCATAATTTGCATCTTACTGGCCTGTGAGAGATGGAAAGGAAGCAGAGTTGGAGAAATAAAAATATTAGGGGGAGGGGGGGGATGAGATGCAGAGAAGGAAATACACACAAGAAGAGAAGATTGAGAGAGGAATGATGATAGGATCAGCATGACATTGAAAGGAAAACATAGAAAGTAGTATCATAGGAGCCTGTAGGGCTGATATTAAGTGTGTATACATATCGTGGTTGGTTGGGGGGGGAGGTATCTTTTTTTCTGCCAGTATGTGTGTTGCGTGTGTGTGTTCATGCTAGTATCGTAAAAGTATGTCAGCCTGCAACTCATGCAAGATACATCAGGTGGCCTGTCTTGTTTCAGCCTGTAAACTTGCTATCATCTGACAGGATCCTGCATCTCCTTATCAATCTGTCACTATATGGAAATTTTTATTCTAATATGCATCTGGCCAAGTGTGTGTGTGTATGAGCCAGAAATGATTGTTGACCTCAGGGGCTCTCCAGGCAGCTGCTGTGCCCTCCGACTGACCTATCACTGATGACTTCCACAATCTGGTAAAGCAGATTTAACATTTGAGTGTTTAAAGGAGCATACCGGCGATTGTGCATGCTTGAGTCCAATTACTGATAACCAATTTACCAAAATGTGCTGCTTTAGCATTAAATTTCAGAATTTCTTTTTCCTACTTTCCAGAGTGCCGTTGGTTTCAGTTCATACCAGTGCACTGCTAAAATCAGCTTGTAGAGACTTGAAACGTGTTTGAGATACATAATCTATTGCAGCAAACAACATGTTTATTAGGTTTTTTTTTTGGTTTTTTTTTAAAGTAACTTTATTTAACCCTCCTATTGTCATCTGGTCAAATTTGACCAATTTACAAGTTTTCTCTCTGAAAAACGTAGTTTATTTTATATGATTGTCATAAGGTTCCATGACTTTAAACTTTATCCACACAGGGCATCTGAAGACAGAAAATAAATGTTGATTAAAAGTTCATTAAATTTTGGGTGTTTTGTGTTCCCGGGCAAAAATGGCCAGTCATTAGAAATGGGAAAGGGGAAAATTTAAATACAGTTTTATGTTTTAGAAATTGGTTGTCAGTAAATTAAAATGTATGCGGGTTGTATATTTTGGGCTCAAACATGCACAATCGCTGGTGTGATAGTGATGATCTGGCAGTTATCACCTAAACTGAATTCATGATGTTCCTTCTAGTTTGATGCATCTTCTTTACATATGTTGCATTTCCACTTCATAAATTTGCCTTTTCTTACCCAGAGTCTCCCTTTTTTTGGTCCCTTTCCTCCTTTCAGTCTGTCTTTTCCCTCTGACTCTTGAGTTTCTTGCTTCTTGACTCATCTCTTCTGTCTGTCTGTTGACCTTCACACAAGTATTTGCAAAAATCTATTGTGCGGCTTGGAGAGAGAAAATATGAGTCTGCATGTCTTTTCTCTACATAAACTTCTTTCCATTCTATCCCTCAGGCTGTTTCTCTCTCTCTCTCTCTCTCTCTCTCTCTCTTTTCTAACTGTACTTACAGCCAAAACCAACCCATATTAATTTCTCTTCCATGTCTTTTATTTCTCCTATGTCTTTGTCCTTTCTTAGCCTGGGTAAACACCAGAAAACAGTATTGTGCAGTCACATGCATCATAACGGGTTTTTTTTTTCTCACATTGATCATTTTTTTAGTAATTGTTTTTTGTGTGATTCAGCAAAAAATAGGGCATCATACAATATATATGCAATCCAACATGTTCAAACCACAAAAACTCTAATACTTGATTGAAAGTAAAATCTCAGCATTTAAATTTTTACTTTGATAAAGGCAAATAAATATGAAGCGATTTTAGTTTTGCTGTCTGAGTTTGTGATTTCCCTTCAGTTGATCAGGTGGATAAGGATGAAGGGAAGGAGGCAAAGTAAGGGGAGAGGGAAGAAAAGAAGGAAAGAGGAAAGAGGAAAGGACAGAGGAAAGGAAAACAGTTGAACAGAAAGGACAGGAGAATGGAAGGAAGATGAAGGGAAGAATGTAGGAGGGACAGGAATCAAAAGAGAAAAAAGGAAGAAGAGAAGGAAAGAAAGATGTTATAGAGTGTAAATGGTACATACTTGAGCGTACTTGGACTTTGGGTTGATGTCAGGGTGGTAAAGGCTAAATTTGTAAAACCCTCACACTTGTAGATAATCTTATTTCTGATCAACTGGCAGAACAAGATTTCCCTTAGGATCGTCA
Source organism: Lucifuga dentata (assembly GCA_014773175.1). Classification (NCBI taxonomy): domain Eukaryota; kingdom Metazoa; phylum Chordata; class Actinopteri; order Ophidiiformes; family Bythitidae; genus Lucifuga; species Lucifuga dentata. The sequence goes on along the minus strand of VXCM01000069.1, from coordinate 323,795 downwards.
GGATTGCTGAATTTGCCGTAAATCAACCTGATAATCCTCTAGCGTGTCACTCGTCTTACACTCTGTCTTTTTTCCCATCCAAGTCCCTCTCCCATCTTATTTCAATCAAGTTTCCGCTAATTAACTTCTAGTCTTCTCTCTTCCTGCCCTCTTTGACCTCTCTCACCTCCCTGTTACCTCCCCTTCTTCCTTCTCTCTAAAATCTGAGCCTGAGCGTCTGCAGACGGAGATGTTTGATCCCTCCTGCAGTTTCTGAATGAACCTAAAGTTGCCCAGAAATGATCACAGAACTACAACAAATAGACCTGATCTTCTTCTGTGGTATTTTTAGGAGTTCAGGAGTTGAGTTTCGCTCAGTTGAAGCTTGTGTTTGTGGTACAGAGACAGAACTTAGAGGGTTTTAAAAAGTTTAAGTGTGTACATGTGCATGTTTGATGATGCACTTGACTTCTGTCTGCTTGCATGTACAGAATATCTATGTGTGGTGTGTGTATGTGTGTGTGCGTGCATGTGTGTGTTACCTAGAGTTCCAGGGAGGCTTGTGCATTGATCCAACACAGGAATATTTTCTCAGTCATTTAAACGACGTCAGACCCCACTTTGCAGCCCCACACACCAAGCAGACATGACAACACACACACACACACACACACACACACACACACACACACACATCCTCTGTGGACAGATGATTCATAAAGCATTACTCAATGGAGACAAATGACAGGCAAAGAATCTTTTGTGTATGGGGGTAGTGTGTTGTGTGTGTGTGTGTGTGTCTGCGTGTTCATGTGTGCATTTATACTGTGACAAACTGGCCCAGAGTGAATGACAAAAAAGAGAAATAAGTGAACGAAGGTCTGAAGTTCAATGTATTATTAAATTACACTATATGACAGTTTCAGTAAAGAAATGTATATACAATACAGTATGTGTGTGCACATTGTGTGTGTTTGTTTTAGTGATGTCCAGCATCAGTGTGAGTGTGTGTATGTGCATGCGTGTGGGGGTGTTGTTGTGACCGTCACCTCTTCTGACTGAAGGTCAGTTATGGAATTGACACATTTTTTCCACATTTGACCTTAAAACAGTCATATTGCTGTGCTTGTATAAGTTTGTACAGATTTTTTTTGTTTTGTTTTGTTATTTTTCCCTCGTTTTTTTTATAGTATATCATAATACAGAGTTACTAACATTGAACTTTGTCAGAGTTGCGAAACTTGAAGTTCACGCCTACAGAAATGCATCTAGTAAGTCAAACACATAACTTCTAAACTGCCCTGAAAACTTCATTTTTTTAATGGTCCTTTAATTGTTTAACATGTTCAGTTATCTTAATAGACATATTATAGATGTGTTATAGATGTATTATAATAGATGTAGTGCTCGCTATGATGGATTTATCTCAAACTTGTTTCAAGTCTCTACAAGTTATATGCTGGAATGAACAGAAACCAATGGTGGTCTGGAAGGTAGGATTTTTTTTTTTTTTTTTTTTACTGCTAAAGTTTTTTGGGAAATAGCTGTCAGTAATGTAACAAGTATGCAGATTGTATATATTGGGTTCAAACTCTGGATGGATTATATCATGACCTTGGACACAACCTCACCACAGGCCCCTACCTACACAACTACACAAATAATACAAATGCAGCTATGAACTTGGACTAACGTTAGCAGCTCAGGCAATTAGCATCCAGGTTATCCTCAGATGGCACTGTTGCTAACAATAACACCATCACTTTCTGCCTGTTTTTTGGTGAAAAATGTTAAAATAGAGGGTGTTTGTTGTAGTAAAGCAGCTTTTAGCATTTTTAGCTTTTTTAGCATCTTTTTCATTTTTGATTTATGCTTTGCCGACCCGATAGGCCCTCGTTTCTCCATGTTGACAGCAAAACTGACATTTGAACTTTAGCCTACGTCATTATGTGATTTAACCTAATTGGCTAATTTATAAAACATTCAAACAATTTCATAATCATACTACATTTTCAAAATCACATTTACTCCAATATTTAAAAAACAAAAATACTGTACACATTAAAAAAAAGAAAAAAAAAGTTGATAATAAATCAAGGGCCCCTATTGGCTCCAGGGCCCTGGACACATGTCCAACTTTGCCCATGCAGTAATCCATCTATAGTTCAAACATGTATGATCCTTTAAACACTCAAATGTGAAACTAATGGCAGTATGGAAGGTAGGGAGGAAAAATATCTAAATCTAAAACATGCAAATGGGTGGTACTAAAATGGCAGTTGTCTGCCCGCTAAAGCTTTTGTCTGACCAATCAGCAATGTTCGTTCTTGCAAGCTCCACCCAGCTGATCCTGAACTGTAGATCCTGAACTAAAGTGGTTCCTGGCTTCTTACTGAAGGTTCTGCCTTCAGTTAGAAAAAGAGACTTAGTGACTCCAGACAAAGCATCATGTTTCAGTGTGTGTTAGCGTTTCTGATGGTGAATACATCTATAGGTGCTGAACAGTAAGTGTGAGCGCAGGACGGCGTGTTTGTGTGAAGGGCAATAAGCGACAATTCAGTTCAAAGGCAGCCTGGGAATTTTCACAGCTGCCATAACTTGTGTCACAACCACAAGTTATAATTTATAATTTATTTTAAATAATTTCTACATTTTTAATAATTTTTTATAAGTTTTATAATTTTATGGTGTCTTATTGTTTTTAATGAATCATTTTTTTCTTTCTTACTGCTTATTTTTTATTGTCTTACATGTTATCACTGCTTCTATTTACTGTCTCACATTCTGATACTTGTGAAATTTGTCATTCGCCTATAAAACACTTTGAGTTGCATTGACTTGTATGAAAGGTGCTATGTAAATAAAGTTTGATGGATTGATGGATTGATTGATTGATACCATCCATCCATCCATTTACCCACAGCTGCCACAGCAGCTGTACTTTAAAACTACTGTGGATAAAAAATAAATAAATAAATAAATAAATAAAACTACTGTGGAAAGGGCAATGTGCCTTCTGTTTGCTAACTTTGCACCGTGTTTGTACAATGTTGTACAATATTGCAGTTTATTCCTTATTGTTGAACAATATGCCCTGTTACTATAATGCATGATTCTGTAATTTTCTACAGCATTTGGTATAGTATTTTATCCTACTTCTCTGCTGCCGTTTGATACATTTACATTTTATCTTGTATTTATTGTTATTGTTAGTTTTTTTGTTTTTGTCTTGTAATGTGCAGCACCATACAAAATGTCACTGTATGAACTACAAGTGACGATAAAGATCTCTCTCTCTCTCTCTCTCTCTCTTTCTCTTTCTCTCTCTCTCTCTCTCTCTCTCTCTCTCTGTCGTGCACATGTGTGGACGTACTTGTGTGTCTGTGAGTTACTGATATGAGAAGCTGTGAGCCCCTGTGAGTGTGAGGTGCAGCACATGGCCATACATTAAATGGCCAGGATTAGCCTCCGCTGCTGCAGGCTAACCGATAGTATTACTGTTATGGAGTGACTGGGAGGGATCGGGCTCCATTTCAGCTCTGTTATTCTGTCATAATGAGCCACAACCCTCTCACTGACGACTCGCTGCTTTCCTACTTAATGTGTCAAACCAACAGTAGCTCTTGTGCTGACTGAAAGTAAAGGAGATGATGTATAGAGAGACAGAGAGAGAGAGGGTTCCTGAAGAACTAGCCTGTTTGCAGGAAGTAAACTGACTATTCTATTAAGCAAAATAACATTTCAGTAATGGAGCGATACACTTATTAACATAAGGGAAGATTTATGATTTAGCTTAAATTATCACAGTGCTTATTTAGCATGATGCCGTGTAGTTTTTTTTTTTTTTAATGAATTCCTCCATATTGTTTATCTGAGAAAAAAACAACAGAAAACACAAATTGCATCCAGTCTGTTTCACCCTAGACAACATGTGTGTGCTGTCATGTTCAATGTCAGACGTGTAATTTTGCATGATCCAACCAGACATCATGTACAAGCTAAAGCTAACGATTACGTATACTCTTCCATTTCATTTAGTGTCCTCCACAAACCTCTTATGTCCTTGACAGAATGAGATGCAACACTGCTTTGTTTGCACTTCCGTCAATTTCAGTGCTTTGCACATGTCTCAAATCATTCGACAAGTTCCTGCAGTCACAACACATTTCGTCAAACATTGGAAATAAAAACGTTATAGCCAGATTAAAGATGACAGGCTTTGATGGCGCTTGGCTGATTTGTAAGCACAACCTAAGAGGTGAAACCAGTAAGCAGCAGCAGAGAAGGATGTCTCCTTCTGCCTGTGAAGGTTGCTCCTACTGTGAGCTTAAATTGCTGTACTTATTGCTAAAGAAACAGCAGCTAAGCTAAGCTCTGAGTGGCAGGTCTGTGTGTGTGTGTGTGTGTGTGTGTGTGTGTGTGTGTGTGTGTGCGCATGCGCATCTCCAAGCTAAGTCAAGCGATACTGTAACATATCCGATTGAAATCAGTCTCAGAATTGAAAGACAATAATCTTGGAGTCTTTGGAACACACATATACACACATACTACACACAATCGCACACATACAAACACACACATACAAATGCACACTGTTGACCAAGAAACACTGGCAGCACAACAAGCAGTCTCAACACAAAAACTCCTGCATGAAATGTTTTATTTATTGAGGAAATCTCATTGAGATCTCTTTTGCAAGAAAGTCCTGAGCACATTTTAAAAATCATGTAGAAAAACCAACAAAATACCAGAATTCTCTCTCTCTCTCTCTCTCTCTCTCTCTCTCTCTCTCTCTCTCTCTCTGTGTGTGTGTGAAGGAACAATCTCAACACACACAGTATCACGTCACATCCTGTCATCTCAGAAAACGTGTTTAACTGAATCACACTCAGCCATGTGTGATCCTCAGTGGGAATCAGGTCTGTTGTGACAGTCGATGGGCTCTGTGATGGCACAGGGGGTTTCAGCCTGTGGTTAAAAACACACATGACAAGGACGTGTGGAAAGACACAAGAGACGGACACACACACAGACATACATGCAGGAAACCAGAAAGGTAAGAAAAAGACTGTCACAGACTGATAAATTCCACGCTTTGTCAAAAAAAAAAAAGTTTTAGATGAATCTTAGGGGATGTGTGTGTGAGAGAGAGAGAGAGAGAGAGAGATTTCGTATTTGTCGCACTTGTATGGAAACCCATTACTGCCAAGGAAAAAGGTGAAAATGCTCACAGAAAGTCAAGTCTGACTTGCCAAGTCAAAATCATAAGATTGTAGCTTGAAAAGCCAAAATGTACTCAAAAACTTCAACTTGCTAACTCAAAACTGTGATTTACAACAGTAAGTCCTATTTTTACCAAGTGAGTAATTTCACTTTAACTTAGAAAGTAAAATTCTGAATTATTATCTCATAAAATTGACTCAGCAAATAAATCAATATGAATCAGTATCTCAAATTTTAATTTACTGAGTTAAAATGTTAACATAGTAAGTCAAAAGTGATGTAGTAGAGTATCTCATAAGTTTGATCAACAAGAATTTTCATTTTTGTTTTCCCTAATATTTCATCTGTTTTTATGTGCATGGTAGGTGTTATGGTCGGTGTGGGCATCCATACAATAAACACTGTGAGAGTGTAAATCCCAGCGTGATTAGAATTGTCATTTATGTTCATGTTGATGATATGTCAAGTCAAGAAAAGTTTATTTGTATAGCCCATATCACATAAAATGTCTCAAAGGCTTTACAGACCCGCACATTAACGGTTCCTGACCCAGCCCAAGCTCTCTAAGAAGACGAGGAAAACTCCCTAAAAACCTTATTGTATAGAAACACGCTGCACTGTGGAGAGGAACCAGCTGGACACGGCAGATACCACCAGGCTAGGACATCATCAGGGTCACAGAAGCCACATGGAAGCCAGTTGGATGGACTTCTGGTCACAGCCAAGCTTCAGGACCCCAACGTGAATGTGAGGAGGGTCCACATATCCAAAAAGAGAGAGGGAGAGAGAGAGAGAAGTGAATTAGCAAGAAGCGAATGGGAAACAGCAATTAGTAAAATGTGAGAATGGGAAAAGTCTGACAGATAAATGGTGAGCCCCATCCACCTGCTACACTCACACACTGACCTAGCATAGACATAGGCTGGCTTTTCAATGTCCCACACCACAGAGACCACGCCTACCTGCTGCTAGATAGAGGGTTATGCTCATTCAAAACTTGATGAGAATACTTTGAGTCGGGATTTAAACATTTCAGTCGAGTCAGCCTCTTGTAGGGCTGCAGGGAGTTTATTCCAAAGAAGAGGAGCGTGGAAGGAGAAGGCTCTGTTTCCCAAGGATTTTGTCTTGGTCCTTGGGATAATGAGCAAGTCTGCCTCCTGGGATCTCAAAGGACATGGAGGGACATATGGGGTAATGAGGTTGCTTAAGTATAATGGCCAGGCCGTGCAGTATTTATAGGAGAACCTTAAAGTCGGCCCTGGCAATAATATGATCAAGATGATAAAATTAAACTCAAATTTATCGATCAGTCATGGTTTAGTTGTGTCAGATATTACAACAATTACTTCACTAATCCTTTGCTAGAACCCACAGGAATAGACTGCATGGATGTGTGCGTGTGTGTGTGTGTGTGTGTGTGCGCATGTGTGTGTGTGTGTGTGTGTGTGTGTGTGTGCACATATACAGTACGGGTGTGCATGCATGCACTGTCATATAATAACGTAAACCAATATGTAATTGACAGACAATAGTTACCTTACAGCAACGACGGCAGCAGAAGAAAACAGGTGTTTTCTTTCATTTCTCTAACACACACACTTACACACACACACTACCAGACGTGTCATTATCAAATATCTCCCTGATTGAATCATTAATCCACAAATATTAAATTAATCTCATAGTAGATGTTATTCATGTTTCTCTGCACCCGTTGAGTCATTCTTTATGACTCCCACTAAAGCCATATGCCCAAACACATTGCAGCATCCCAGCCTGCCAGTTATAGTTGTGAAATACAAGGATGAATCGCTGTATCATTTACGTAGTTTCTGTCATTATTAAAACGTCATCCACATCTGGGTATGTTCTCTTTGGTTAATACCATTTTCATAGCATCCTCGGTTTTACATCTGGAAATGATATAATTGAAGTTGTCAGAATTCCCTTTATGTTGTGATCGGTTCGCTTTCTGATTGGTGCTTTTGAACTGGGAAGTTATTGTAGTGATAATAAATCCAACCACAGTAAAGACTAGCTTGCTTTTACTACCTCATCCACTGCCGCTCTGCTGTCTTCTTCTGAGGCTATCTTTTTTTTTTCATAACAACTACCATTATTTAAATTCATCACCTGCTAACTGTGTCTGCGATCAATCATCACATCTCTTCTCTAGTTTTGATCTGAGCAGAGGCGGTGATCATGATGTTTCCTCCTCGGTCACGACATGCCTGTTTACACCTGGATGCTTTTTCTCATAAAATTTAGAATAAAAATATGACTTTTACACAAAAAAGGTATGAATCACGAGTCTAACACGTGTTTACAGCTACATATCAGTTTATTTTTAAGAAATTCTTGTGAAATACAGGAACCTGTAAAATAAAGCATTACTGAGCAAAAAAGTTGATCCTGCGCCTCGTGGCTCTAATCCAACACTAATCTTGTTACAAAGTTGATTCAACATTACACACTCGCTACAATGACTTACTTACCATTTCTGTGTATAACATGAAACCCAGCGACATCTGTGTAATAATTAGCTGGCTGAGTAAAAAAATTGTCTAATGACATTTGATGCTTCTATGTAAAGTGGAACCTCTCTCTCTCTCTCTCTCTCTCTCTCTCTCTCTCTCTCTNTCTCTCTCTCTCTCACTCATGTTTTGTTTTTAGCCAAAAAATAAAAAATAAAAAGCAGACAGCTCATTCATAGTGATTCTCAACCTCATAATGCACTGCAGTCATTGTGCATTTGGAGATGTCAGAGTTATACTTGCTATGAACTTCACATGTGTAGACATCTGGCATGCATAATCTGCATTTCCTTGAAGTTTTGCTTGTCCTCTAGAATTAAAGGATCATACCGGCCATTTTGCGTGTTTGAGCCTAATATGTTCAATTTTCATATATGTAACCTTATTGATAGTCACTTCCCAAAGCATACTACTGGAATTTAAAACAAAATTTTTCCTACCTTCCACCTACCGATTGTCACCACCTTTGTTAACACTGTGAAGGACAATGAAAGTCTCTCCCCCCCCCCCCCCCCCCNCCCCCCCCCCCCCCCCGGAGGTATGGCTCCTGCTTTGAGAACTGCTTGTTTAGCACCTTTTGATGAGTTCTCACAGTCTTAAAACCTTGTGGCCATGTTTTGTGGATCTAAGCAGCAGTAGCTAGGGGCTAAAACAACAGCACACACACCTTTACAGAACTACGAGCTAACAGTGACTCCGGTGCAAATCGATCTCTGAATGTGTTGCACCGAGCCACTGCAGCAACAGCACCGTTAATGGTGAAACAGTGCACGCAAGGATTTGTTAACTTTTCATATCATGACCATGTCTAATGTGCTCAGAGGAGCTGATGCTTATGTGATGCAGGAAAGAGTTGGATGAAGACAGAGAAGAAACAATGAATAAGTTACAGAAAACAGATGAGGAGATCATGAAAAGAAGGCACGGGAAGGAGGTGGGTGCAGGGAAAGAATCAAAAGAAATGGAGAGGAAGAAAGAGAGAGAGGATGAGATCATCAGACAAACAGAGCAGAAAGACAAACGGAGAGAAGAATCCCCATGTGACGCTGAGCTATTGATCTTAGCTTGTTGCTTAGAGAGGGTTTCTCTGACATCAGGCTGAGCGCTGACACAGACATCACAATGTATTATGGGGGATCAAAGAGAGGCCAATGTTGACCATTGTGCAGGAGCTGATGCCTGAGGGGTGGAGAGAGAGAGAGATAGGCAGAAGAGGAGAGAAGAAAAGAGAGTGAGAAAGGGAAGGCGGGATGGAGGAAGTGCAGTCTGCTAAACAGGATTTTCAATCACAGCCTGTCATTTGCTGTGGCATCTTAATCATCCACTATTGTGCAGGAAGGAAGGAGGGAAAGGTGGAGAGCAAAAAACGTGAAAGAGCGAAAAGAGAACCTATAGGTGTGATAGCTGGATGCCAAAAATAAAGAAAAAGCAAAAAAAAAAAAAAAAAANAAAAAAAAAGATGGAAAGAAAGTTCAAGTGTGTGTGTGTGTGTGTGTGTGTACCCGTGCATGACAGATGGAGGCAATACAGTGGCAGTGAGGTGAGAAACATGGTGGGACTCGGAGTGTAACTTAAGAGTAAATGAGAAGGATGATAGGAGGCAGCAGAGACAGAATCAGGAGACAGCAATGTCTGCAAATGGATGTATCACATAAGGATTGTGTGTGCATGCATGCATCTGTGTGTGGGGGTGTGTGTGTGCATGCATGTGTGTGTTAGTGAGACCTCTGTCCTCCTTTAAACAGTCTTCTCCCTTTACTGCTCACCTTTATCTCTTGTTTGGTGTCTGTCCTTTTTTTATTCTCTCTCTCTCTCTCTCTCTCTCTCTCTCTCTCAAATGTTACTGGACAGCTCACATGTGCTGGCTGCAGAGTGAGTGAAATGTCAAGCATGGTAAAGCTGCTGACGCATTTTGGTGTGTGTGTGTGTGTGTGTGTGTCCATCCATATGCTTCATTAAGTGTACAAGATGCATATGAATAGTGTGTGAGTCAATATATAAGCTGTGCTGCTGCAGTAAGTCTCTAATTACATATGATATATGCAGCACACAGTAACATATCATTACACAGGCATATATGATCTTTAATTAATATTTAACATGTACTGTATGATCTCTGTCTTGATGCAAACTGACATGACAGGCTTGTGAATATGTATTTTGATAGTGTGAGTATGTGTAATGAGTGTGTGTATGTGCACATGTGCAAAAGGAACCTAGCATTTTTCATATTATGATCAAATTTTGGCCATAAAACAAAGGCATCTTGGAAATAAATAATATTAGTATGATATACAGTATATTATACTTTCAATGAGTCAAGGTATGTACAGTGTATTGCTTGGTTAAAGTATGTAAATAAACATGTTATGTTGTATGATAATGTTTTGGCTCAAAAAATGTTGGAAATATTGCAGTGTTTAAAGTTAATATTTTAGGGTTAGATTTTAGGATTTGCTTTAAGCTTCACAGTTAAGATTAGCATCATAAGAATTAGACTAAATTGAGTATCAAATATAAAACAGTTTTCTTTATAAAAGTTCTCAACAGCCACTTCTTATCCGTCCTTTATTTTTGATGAAAGAAGCATATGTGTATGCCTCACCCCTAAAGGACTTTTATTGTGAAACATCCACAGGAAGTGATGTGTTTCATTAAAAAAAAAAAGAAAAAGCTTAATATTGTGACATTACAGTAAAGTAGAAGAGATCATATGAGTAAGAACAGTATTTCTGTTAATAAAAGCAACAAGGTATGACATGTAAATTACAGTGATTTTACCATGCCAGTGATTTTAATACAAATGCTGCTAATTTTGTTTTTTTCCTTTTTTGTGGATCATTTATTTGAAGAGACCACAAGCTATAATTTGAGATCCATCTTTTTTTTTTTTTTTTTTTTTTTCCCAGAATTTCCCATATTTGGCTGAATTATTCAAGTATGAAGGCAGTTAAAATAGTTTTAAAGGTTTGGAAACTGGTTTATGAAATACCTGTTATTTAAATTTGTATTAATGCTTATTAGTATATTTGTATGCAGTAAATGTGCACGTGTATATGTGTGTGTTGTGCACAGCCATGTTTGAGCATGTTTTATACCAGAGCCTGGGGTGGTTCCACTTCACCCTGTGTCTCCATCAATAACAGGCTGAATCACACATTATAATGTCAAAGTCCTGATCTTGACATATGAAGTCACGATGCTACAACTCTTCCTTATTGATGCTCCGAGTGACATTTTGGGACATTATGATGAGGTATCGTTGTTCTGAGCAAAACATTTAAAGTTCAATTAATTTGGTTATAAACACATAGGAAAGTGGGAGTTTAGAGAAGTGGACTTGTTGGATGAAAGTTGGTGGTTCAGCTATTAAAACCTATAGGAGAAATTAGACATTACATTGTTGTTATTACCTGGGGACCTCGTGTGATTTAGGAATTTAACCTAAATGTCTGTATTTTGTACAGACTCATTCACAGAGAATAACAGTCTGACCAGAACTTTTTTTCCTTCCTTCCTTGCTTCTTTCTTTTTCTTTTATGGCAGAGGAATCCCAGTGTGTTTTACCCCCTTAGTGACCATCTAAATCCATGCTGTGGCTTAAAAAAATCACCTGATGATGCAAATTTTGATTGTCTTCCAAGCAAACAGATGTGCGATTCACTGAGACTCTGGTTGTAATCTGAGTCCCCAAAATACAAGTCTTTTTGGTTTGTAACAGATGGATGTAGACGTCTGATAGCCAGCATTATCCTGCATTTGGAAAGTAAGGTATAAAAATCAACTGAGGATGAACTGCAGTCTGGATTGATAGGGCTGATTGAGAAATTTTGAGTCTAACAATGAAGGGAACGAGGGCTGTAATATTTTTGTGGAAGTAATTAATTTGGCATTTTTTGCACATTGGCTACATTTATTTTTACATTTAAGATTAGTGTTACTTGGGTAGCCAAGGGTCTGTGAGTTGTACAAGATGAACAAAACAGGCCAATGTGCAGTGATTTTGTGCTTGTGGGCTGCTAATTCCCTACCCATCCTACTATTAACTCTTCAGACAGAAAAGGTTTTGTCTGGAATCTGTGTGACCTCAAACGATGACGTTGTATCAAACATGGAATTTTTTGTACAGCCTATCCCTCTAGAATTATTCATAGAAATGTGCCAACTTGGAAGGAGATTATGTCGAAAAATACATAATTCCATCTCCTCTGAGGCAGAGCTTTCTTTGCGAGGCTCAGAACATATCAATCAACCCTTGTACAGTAGGCCAGATTGCTGTTGATGCCACATATAAAAGCATGATATGAGGAAGACAATCTGTCATCTTTGAGATTTAAAACCATGAAGCACTGGTCTGTTAACAAAACAATTCACCTAAAGCTGACAGAAATGGGTTAGAAGCATAAACGAGAATAAAATGTTGGCTTACAGCAGAGTGTTTTGCAGTAATGTGATGTTTTAACCGCCCAATCTTTTTTTTTTTTTTTTTTTTCAAGGGTGGGGGGTCATTCACAAATGTGAGAGCCCAACATCTCAGCAGTCTGCATTATTTTTAGTGTGGCGGCCTACATTTCACAGTACCTTAAGGATGACAGCGCATGGAGAGAGGGGACGTAATTATTCTGAGGTGGTTAGAACTTTACATCACCC
>VXCM01000069.1:298381-311363 GCA_014773175.1 Lucifuga dentata | reverse complement strand
CCCCCCCCGCTGCTTTCTCTCTCTAAGGGGGACAGACAGAGACTCCAGCTGCCAGAATATGACAGAATCCACAAATCATCGCCTTGGGGGGAGCAAAAGTGGGGTAGAGACAGAGGGAGGAATGAGGAAAAAGAGGAAGGGTGAGAGAAACCGTGACAGGAAACATCTAGTAGAATAGCAAACAGTAGGGGAGACTTTCTGAGAGGGGATTTTAAAAAAAAGAATATCATTCAGAGGAATGAAGAATGAAGACAGAGAGTTGTCTTTCTGTTAGCTTTTGTTTTACTCTTTTGTTATTCACATCAGAAAAGTAAAAATTACAACTTTCTAATAACTATCCTTTCATTTATTAAGAGTTTAAACAATGGATTTATGTATCCTGATTAGTTAAACTAAATAAAAACTATTGACAACCTACAGCCAAAACAAGACATGCTGAAGAAGCCAGGCCAAGGGATTTTTTCCCAACCAGGCAGCCTAAAAGTTCTCATAATGGCTTGCTGCTGATACACACTGCATTAAAAAAATGAACCTTTAGTCATCTGGAGTTTAAAGTCATTTTTGCAGTGTTGTTTTCACTGATTTTTTTTTTTCATTTGCCACCTAATATACTGCAATGTAAAAAGTCCATTACTAAAAAGAAAAAAAGGCTTGTTTCCACAAAATTCTTGATTTTAGTAAAAAGGAATTTTAGAAAGTTTTTGAGAAATTCTAAAACAAAATTTTGCAAACTGTCAAGCAAAAGATTTGTGGAAAAAAGCCAAAATAAATGATATTTTATAGAATAATCTTGATTTTCTACTTTATTCCTGAAAACTCTATAAAATAAAATCTCAAAAATAAATTTTCCTAGAAAAATTGCTTGAAAATAGTAAAAAACAAAAAACAAAATCTAGAAAAAATATAATGCACAAATAAGAACATTTAAAAACAATGGGGAAAAAAACATTCTGGAAAATTCTTCATGTCACACTTTTGAGTGTCATGTAATCCATGACACTTCACAATCATCCCGTAAGCAACAAACGAGCCCTCGAAAATATAAAAAAAAAAAAGCTAAGAACTACTTCTTATTTAGGAAATATAAGTCTTGTCTGCCTATTTATTTATTTAATTATTTAGCTTTTTGCAGGCAAACAGAACACACATTAATGAAAAGCAAAACTGCAAAGTTGATGACAGCGGTTCAACGACCGACAAGCCAACCCTCACAACTAAATCTGTAATGAAGTGTATATAAAGTTTGTAAAGAGCTTCCCAGATCAGCCATGATGAGAGGATGATTGAAAGAGGTGAAGAGAGAATCACACATCTGAAAATGTAGCTACAACATTAAAAAGGGGGCAGATTGTTTCTCTGCGGAGACAAGACAGCAGCTGGATGCCGACATGTAGTTTTCTGATCATCTGTCACCCTCGTGTCATCGCTTCCTCTTCCTTAACCATCTGTTCCCTCTGTTTTTCTTCATGTGGTGCTCCTCTCTCTCTCTCTCTCTCTCTCTCTCTCTCACTCTTTCCGTCTCCCTCATACCATCACGGCAATATCCCAGGATGCATTGCCGTTTTTTCCGGCATCTCTGATTCCTTTCTCTTTTATTCCATCTTGTCTTCTGTCACTTTCCCATAGCCTTCCCTCCCTCAGGTCTCCCTTTGTTTCTTCCTCTGCACAATATAGCAGCCAATTAGCAATGTGTGCAGGACATGCTAANCCCCACCACCACCACCACCACACACACACATACATACACACACACACTAGCCAAATCCTTCCCCAGTGGCCTTTGCAGCACTGACCCAGTCCACAGAGTTAATCAGGTGCTGTCAGAACATAACCACCGTGGAGGCACAAGTAGGGAGGTTGGGTGTTAGAGGGGTTTGTTGGAATGGAGGGTGATTTGAAGGTCAAACACAGGCATGCATACACGCACACACACACACACACACACACACACACACACACACATGCACACACGCACTGCATCTGTTTGGGAGTGTATCTGCAGAGCATCAATCACAGTTAGGCATGCTGGGTGGGCACACTATAGCATCAAGCTTTAGGGGACACGGAGAAGAGCCAGCTCCTGATCCAACAAGACAAAGGGACACGGGGAAGGAGTGGCCAAGAATATGTGCTCAGTGTGCAGATATCCGTGTGTGTGTGTGGTATCCTAACAGATCCACGTGACTGTGTGTTTGTGTATGATTCATCTACAGTAACACATGTGATGCATGTAAAGGAGCTCATTCAAGCTCTTTGTTTTTAATCTCCTGTTGTGAGATGTTGCTTTTAACTATTTAGTAATATTACTCATCAAAGAGTAAAATAAATACACTCTTTATGCTTACACCTTTACTTCTGCTTACTATTTTTCTGCCCAGAGAGTCTTTAAAGTATCACGCTGGTGATTTTGCATGTTTGAGCCCAATAAATACAACCCACATACACGTTACATTACTGCCACCATTTTCCAAAACATACTACTGGAGTGGTACATTTTAGAATTTTTTTCCTACCTTCCACACTGCCATTGGTTTTAGTTCATTCCAGTATGCTTTTAAAATCAGCTTGTAGAGACTTGAAACATGCTTGAGATTGGTAATCCATCTCAGCGAACCAAATGTCATTCTTATTTTTTGTCAGTTGCTTAATTTAACCATTCCAACACTGAGCTGCATGGAGGAAAATGTATGTCTCCACCACGGAATATAGTCCCAGGAGAAGACAGTGTATACTGAGAAATTAAAACAACAGTACCTGATGCAATTGGGTACAAGTGTTAGCAAGTGAAACATTGAATTTTAAGGTGGGTCTATCACCTGAACATTTGATTTTGATTAAATGAGATTTTGCAAAATAACAGGAAAACTAAATGCAGTTTTGTTTAGTCCTTCAATCACTTTGGGTTTGGTAAAACAAATTCTCAAATTGCCAAATTGCATCAGGGTCTGAACTGCTGCATCCCAAGGGTAATTACTGGAAAATCCTGCAGAACAGATGTAGGATAAGTGCTGTGAGGCAGGTATGCTCTAATGGTCGCTATAGTGGAAAACCTGATTGATTTCATGAAGCAATAAACCTCCCCATGCAACAAAAGATTTTTTTTTTCTTTTTATCACATATGTGCCATCTTTAGAGCCTGTATGAGTTGCAGCCACATTCTGAATCGTTTAACTGGAGCAGGATTGTAATAGAGTGAATGAAGGACAGTGGTGGCAAGCTGCTAGGTTTTTAATGTTGCTTTGTGAAGTCAGTGAGTTGAGCAATTCCACCACTACACTGCTGCCTGGAGAATATGGATGAGATCATTCCCCACAGATGCACACACACACACCAACAGTACATATAGGCATAGCTATATGGGACATCACTACAAAAAACAAAATTGTTCATGCATACTGGCACTTTAAATGGGAGAAATTCCCACAGAAATGAAAATACACACAGATTAAATGATGAAGAATGCATATATCCTTGTATCCTTAGAGAGTGAAGTGTGGCATATTCCTTCTATAATCACATTACAGGCCTGACGCAATTAGTCAGGACCCACCAGCACAGCACAGAGCTGAGCAGAGGCAAAGAACACCAACATCTACTAGTCATGAGATGTGAATACACACATATGTGAACACACAACTGCAATATTCCAGAGCGTCCTGGCATAGGAAAGATCTGTCTGCTGGAGTACCTCAGGGGTCATTTCTTGGGCCCCTTCTCTTCTCAATATACACAATAACATCCATCCACTTCCACGGCTTCTCATATCATTTCTATTATGATCATTCCCAAATCATCTTATTCTTTCCACCTGAAAGTTCCACAGTCTCGTCATTGTGGATCTCGGCATGCTCACTGAAATCTGGTCTGGTCATTCCATTCAGTCCCTTTAATATAACTTAAAATCCATCTCGATTCCTTGTTACTTCCTCTAAAAAAATCTGCAAGAAATATAGGCAACCAGCTATATTCATGTTGTATTTGACACATGATCGTGTAGATTTGCTTTGCAAAATATCAAAGAGGTTAACCTGTCGATCTGAGTATATGACCTGACACCTTCTGCAGGTACTTATAATCTTGTGTTTTAACTTCTGCAATGAATTACTGATAGGCTTGACACTGTACTGTTCTCTCTCTCTCTCTCTCTCTCTTATTGTAATTCTCTTTTTATCATTTTGTTTTTCTTTTAAATGAACACAACTGAAAAAAAGGTCATTTCATAATAAGAACAAATTGATCAATCCCAATAAATTATGCATAGTCATAGTAAAAGGAAAAGAAAAAAGAAAACAAAAACAAAAGTGGTACACTTCCCGAGGGAGTCTTAACTGTCTAATTAGAAGGAGACTATAATTTAAACATATTAGTTCATACAAAATCTGGTCTTGTTGGTTTAACATAAATAATCCATTTATCCCAGTACTCCAAAAATCTGACTGAATTCTCATGTTAAAGGTGATTCTTTCCATAGTGTATATTGTTTACAGTATACTAAATTGATCCAATCATTAACATTGGGGGTTTCTTTTTTCAACTAATTCTTAGTCAGGGCTTTCTTACATGCAATCAAAAGTACTCTCAAAAGATATTTATCCCTCTGTCTCCAATCAAGCTCCTCCAAGTCTCCAGATACATTACTTTGAAACTAAGAGTTATTTTTAAATTAAACACACTTTCCAAGATATCATGAATCTTTACCCAGAATGGGACCACGGAGGGGCAACTCCAAAATATATGAAAGTGATTACCTTCATTACTACCACATTGTCTCCAACAATTTATCGTTGTGCAATAAGCCAGACATTGTGCTGTTCAGATGTTCTTCAGCATGTGCAGTGGACACCAAACACGTTACTTCCATGGATTGCTCCAAATTTTGATGATGCTGATACACACCAGCCTATTGATTCATCCAGCCAGAAAACATCTTTGACTCTTCAAGAGTGTTTGACACTCCTGGTGATGACATTTCTTGTTTCCCTACTGCCAACATCAGCAACCAACATTGCCTTTGGCCATAAATAATTCAATGGATGCTGTATTCTGAGATGTTAACAAGATTATCACCCTTCTGCATCATGACCTCTCTGATTTAGAGCCTGTTTTTGTCCACAGGATCTCAGATCACTGGTAGATTTTTGCTTTTTTTGTGTGGGTAACCCTGGAGCCTGTAAAGTCATGACAGCAACCATGTGGGAGATGGTGGGACCAGGAATCATGCTGAGATCAGAGTCACTAATGGCAGTTATTTTGCCCATTTCAAGTCACATAAGAACACTGTTCCTAAACACTTTAGTTTGCTTCCATCATGCAGCATATGGGTTGTTGGAGAATAAAATGCAAAAAACCTTTCCAGAATACTTCCCTTAATAATTATTAAAAACCTCAAAATGTTCCTTCTTCTCCTCCCCAGTAACTTTCACTCATCTGTAAACTACAGAGGATTTTGTCTGTGGAACATTTGCACATCGTAATGAATTTTTCAGAAATTTGAAATGCAAATTGTCTGGTCGTCATTTTCCTTCCCTCTTCATTTTTTGTATACATACACAAGTAAGTGTGTGAAAGCGGATGATTGAGTAGAATTGTGCATATTTGCGGGTATTTATGCCTGTGCGCACGCGCATACACACACACACACACACACGTATCACTGTCATCCACCATTATACATCAAATTACACGATGAGAAAGAGCCCACTTCAATGCCCACAGCTATTAGGGGATACCGAGGGATGACAGCTCTTGTTTAATAACCATGTACAACATCCATATACACACATTACAATCTTACGCTCAATTATTACACTGTGTGTGTGTGTGTGTGTGTGTGTGCGCTTATACACATTCTGACTCTTGTCTCTAATTCTGCATAACCACCTGCTGTTGTCAGAAACAATTTCTCTCACCCTTTCAGTCTTTCTCTCATTTACACTCACAGTTTTTACTCTCTCTCTCTCTCTCTCTCTCTCTCTCTCTCTCCCTCCCTCTCTCACTCATCTCTCAGTTGAACACCAAACTCTTTAAGGCATTTCAACTTACCCTCCCTTCTCACTCCTTCTTCTCTCTCTCATGTTTGATTGCTGCATCAAAGGTCTGTTCAGTAATATTTCATAGAGAAACTAATATCCCTCACCGGTGCCCTTTCTTCTTGACTGGATGCATACATAAATAATTAAGCCATGGCTTAATACTCTTCCTCTGTCCTTACTGACCCTGACAGCATGTCTTCTCTTTTTAACCCTCATTCACAATTAACAGCTGCACGCTGATAGTTTTTTCAGAGTCCACACGCTCAGCAGAGTTGAGGAACCCAGATCTATTCTGCAAGTTGTTTTTGGATTTTATACTTAAACATCAGTCTTATCTGTTGCCCTGACAGCCACACTCATTAGTAAATCAAACAACAGATGGGTTTTGTTTTAAAAGAAAGTGGATAAATACAGAGAAAACCTCTTTAGGTATTCATAATTCATACATTTTAAACATTCTGAATTAAACATGAATGCTGTTCTATAAGCCAGTGGCTGATTGTCTCATCAGTATTCAATAATGACGCTTAGCTTTTATGTCAGAGGTAATTTATTTCCTCCCAAACTGCTTGATATCAAATTTTGAATTGAAAGTCATTACATCTGATGCGGTTGTTAACAGTGCTGGTTCTTGATCCTCGGCTACAGAAACCAGGGGTTAAACCGTCTTCATAGCCCCTGGACAGCACTTAGGTCAATGAACAAAGACGTGCCCCCGATGACAGAAACATCTTAGAAATTAGATTTAATGCCCAATATGTATCAATTAATTTTTTCTTAACCTCTTTTATGGGTGCAGCTGTAGCCCCTGGCCACAACTTAAATAGGATTGTGAACAAGATGAACTTAGTTTTAAATATCTGGTTCCAGAAGTGACGTGATGATTTACTCCAAATTTGTTAATAGTTAATGGCAGAAATCCTCTGGGATCAAACACAACAAAGCAAGAGGTGGGATTGGACCCTTTTTAAGTAACCATCATAGAAACATATCTGGGTCAGAAAAACTCAAAATTATCATCATCATCATTATTTGTAGGGAGGCATTTCATATGGCTCAGTGTTACTAACATGGTCTCTCCATGGAACGTTTTTGACATGATGGTCTAAGGTGCGTAAGAAGCTGAGGATTCTTTATTCCCAACATCTCTTGTTTTGTCCTATCAACTAACAGCCATATTTAAAAGCAAACCGTTCTCCATACTTAATACATAATACTATCTGCCTTAAATATAAATGTAAATTAAATCATCTAAACAAAGACTTTTACACTGACAAGGTAATGAGGCACCCTGCTGCACCAGTGTTTGAATTTCTAAAAGTGAGAATCATTTCTGATCAGTTTCTCTTCTTAAGCTGCTCTGATATAATTTTTTTTTTTTTTTTGTTTAACCTTGCCATTAGATTATATTTTCAGAGTATTTTCTTCTTACTTACTCTTGGGAACTCATGCGGCACCAATGAAGCAATCATGTAAAGCTGTTTTTTTACCATTTTTGAGCTGGTGCTTTTTGGAACAAGATCTGTGGGGTAAAAATGCTTTGACCCTCCTGTGTGAAGCCTTTGAGCTCAGTTTCAGAGACTTGTGAGTGTAAAGTGAAGCCTCAGGGCTTCCGTCGCACTCGGATTAGCGCAATAATTTACTAGATGTGATGGTATGGAGGAAAAAAGTCTACCTGTAAGCACCCACTGCATGACACACACACACACACACACACAAACACACACACACACACACACACACACACACACGTGTACTTACAGACAAACAAACATCATACACGGATCCTCCAGATTGATCATTAATAATTCATAGTTCTGCAACATGAGTATCTTGAATCCTTTGCAATTCTCAGAAAGGTCTGGTAATATTACATTTTACAAAATAAAATGAAGAAACATATAAAACAGGGAATAGCAGACCATTCCTAGAAATGTTATCCTCTAAATCATGTGACTCTGATTATCATCATGTGACCTCAGGGTGCAAACAATCCACAGAGGAACTGAAGTCATTACAGCCAGCAAAAAGTCACAAAGACCAAACAGCAAGTCCAGAGTTGACATGAAGAACAACTCGAATGCATTTTATTTTTTGGTTTAGATTTTGGTGTATAAAGGAATGTGATTAGGTTTTAGGTGTTGATCCTGGTCAAACATGAAAATACGAATTTTCATATGCAGGTAGGTGAAACTAGCCATCAATGTAGTAAAACAGTCTTGTTACCCTTTATTACAGCATGATTTATACCTGCTTATTACACCTACTAACCCCCATTTATCCTATCATAGTGTAGTTGTAAATTTTCTACTACCATCATAAAATTTACCACCAAAAGTTATCCCGAAAAGATCCTGTTAGGATCATGACTCCTTCTGCTCCTTTACTTTATAAACTCTAGCCTCTTATGACATAAATGTTTTTAAAATATGGACTTTTAATTGTAATATAAAGCTCAAAGAAATACTCTCTATTTCATGCGTTATTTTCAAATTCAACTAATCTGAAATATGGAATGTCTTTTCTTATTTGGTTAAAAATCTTAAAAATTTATGGATGACCTTTAAAAAGTACTTTCATTTCTCTTGTATTTTTCTTGTTTTCTTTTATTTACTTACCTTTTGGTTAATACAGATATCTTGTGTTTGATTTGTATTCTTCATACTCTTGGCTGTGAGCATCGTCCAGCACATTATACTGTTTATTTTTTATTCTCACATCCTTTTGTGTGATTTTTAACTATGCAAAATAATTCTGAAACTCTTAATGTCCCTGACTTCCACTTTCAGTCATGCTGTTTCCATGTGAAATTACAGTATGATTGCAGTCATGTCTTCTTCTTCTCATAGTGATTTTTCAGCACAGAAATATCTTTTCACTCACTTTGCTTTTTAAGACATAATATGAAATGTAGTTATTACATGTCACAATGTAACTTTCTTATGTGTTATCACACACTTTTGATTCATTTTTTCCTTCACAGACACAAAAACTGTGCAGCCACAACTGTGTGACTGAAAACCTGTCACATCTGCCACCAAATCACTGTTATACAGGTTAATTTTGTCCATGTCTGCTTAATTTTAAAGGATCATACTGGCGATCGAGCATGTTTGAGCTTAATATATACAACCTGCATACATGTTACATTACTGACAGCCATTTTCCAAAACATGAAACCGTGTTACCCCGCCTCTCGCCCAGTGACTGCTGGGATAGGCTACAGCCCTCCCGTGACCCTTAACAGGACAAACAGGTATAGAAAATGGATGGATGGATGAAACCATATTTTAGTTTTCCTGTTATTTTTTCAAATCCCCTAATCTTTCAAAGTCAGGTGATCCACCCACCTTAAAATTCAATCTTTCACCTTCTAACACTTATGCATGATTGCAGAAGTCATTTTAATTTCTTGGTAAAAGCCATTTTCTCCTGAGAGTGTATTTCCTGATGGAGAAATATATCGTCTTCTGTGCAGCTCTGTTTTGGATCAGTTAAATAAAGTTACTTTGATAAAAAAAAAAAAAANAAAAAAAAAAAAAAATAGACATGTTGTTGTGATGGATTACATATCTCAAGCATGTTGCAAGGCTCTACAAGTTGATATCATTAGTGTACAGGATGAATTTAAGCCAATGGCAGTCTGGAACATACAAAAAATAAATTTTGAAATTTATTGTTAAAGTCGTATATTTTGGGAAATGGTGGTCAGTAAGGTAACATGTATGCAGGTTGTATATATTAGGCTCAGACGTGCACAATTACCAGTATGGTCCTTTAAGGTTAAACACAGTTATGCTGAGGAGGCATTCCTGCAACAAATGTTATTTTAGGACAGAGAGAATGAGAGAGGCTTCTACTTGTGTGATATCTGCCATCAGTTAATTCTGGATTAGAGCAATAATCCTCATTCAGCGAATGAGTGAAAGAAGAGACAAACGGCACCAAGGAGACAAGCTGAGAAATGGATTCATGAAACCTTAAACAGCCAACAGACACAAATGGCCCTCGCTTGACCTCTGCCATGCACCAAACCGTGAGCTGAAATCTAAAATAACTGGAGTGGAAATTCTCATGAAATTTTAATTTTGGCAGAGTAACTTAATGCACAAATCCTGTTGCATAACAAGGGTCTCTTTTACTCTCAGTTTCTGCAAGGAGGAGGAGCTGGAGATGGTTATGCAGACACAGTCACACACACTAATTGTACATGTACAGATGCACACACAAATAGCATACGCACATGCATGCACATGCATACAGTATTTGCACATATACACCGATCAGCCACAACATTAAAACCTCTGACAAGTGAAGTGAATAACATGGATCATCTGGTTATAGTGGCACCTGTCAAAGGGTGGGACATATTAGGCAGCAAGTCAACAGTCAGTTCTTGAAGTTGATGTGTTGGAAACAGGAAAAATGTGCAGTGTAAGGATCTGAGTGACTCTGACAAGGCCAACTTGCGATGGCTAGATGATTGGGTCAGAGAATCTCCAAAACAGCAGGTTTTGTGAGTTGTTCCCAGTATGCAGTGATCAGTACCTACCAAAAGTGGTCCAAAGAATGACAGTAAACGGTGAACCAGCGACAGGGTCATGGGCGCCCAAGAATCATTGATGCGTGTGGGCAGCGAAGGCTAGCCAGTCTCACAATCCCACAGAAGAGCTACTGCAGCACAAATGGCTGAAAAATGAATGCTGACTATGATAGACAGGTGTCAGAACACACAGTGCATGGCAGCTTGCTGCGTATGGGGCTGCATAGCCTCAGACCGCTCAGAGCGCCATGCTGACCCCTGTCCACCATCCAAAGCACCTACAATGGGCACATGAGCATCAGAACTGGACCATGGAGCGATAGAAGAAGGTGGCCTGGTCTGATGAATTACATTTTCTTTGACATCATGTGGACGGCCAGGTGTGTGTGCGTGGTTTATCTGGGAAGAGATGGGACTAGGATGTACTATGAGAAGAAGGCAAGCTGGCAGAGGCAGTCTGATGATCTGGGCAATGTTCTGCTGGGAAACTTTGTTACTTTGACACGTACCACCTACCTAAACATGGCTGCAGACCAAATACACCTTCATGGCAGCGGTGTTCCCTGATGGTGGCAGTCTCTTTCAGCAGGATAATGTGTCCTGCCACATTGCAAAAATTGTTCAGGAATGGTTTGAGGAACATGACNCTTTCAGCAGGATAATGTGTCCTGCCACATTGCAAAAATTGTTCAGGAATGGTTTGAGGAACATGACAAAGAGTTCAAAGGTTGACATGGCCTCCAAATTCCCCAGATCTCATTCCAATTGAACATTTGTGGGATGTGCTGGAAAAACAAGTCCCATCCATGGAGCGCCCACCTCACAACTTACAGGACTTAAAGGATCTTCTGCTAACATCTTGTGCCAGATACCACAGGACACCTTCAGAGGTTCTTGTGGAGTCCACTCCTCAACCGGTCAGAGCTGTTTTGGCGGCATGAGGGGGATCTACGTAATATTAGGCAGTTTTAATGTTGTGGCTGATCGGTGTATATATGCAATCCACCCAGAAACACAAGAAATAAAATTACTCACACACACAGTGACACACACATATGGTACCTGTTTTAAATACTTGAATCTTCAGAGGTTAAGAAGCATTGGGTTTGCTTTGTTGCTCTTTGAAGAACAATGAGAGAGAGAGAGAGAGAGAGAGAGAGAGAGAGAGAGAGAGAGACTTTGAAGCGGGGGGGCTTTGGAGCCTGGCATAGTTAAGCATTTTCCTTGAACGTAATGAAAAAGAAATAATGGAATAAAGTGACTCACTCAAACTGTTTGCTTCTCTGTTATGTAACACAAAATAAACAAATACACCAGAATTACATAATTTCTCCACACAATATTACACATGCATAAACAAGGACACATTGATAATTACTTCTAATTAATATGTCTTGTTATTTGCCAGTCACTCCACATTTCATAATTATTTCTGACTAGCCAGACACTGTATCATATTTAGATAAACAGGGATCTATCATTGTGTAACAAGAAACAGAAAGGGGATGAGGAGAAGGAAGGGAGGAAGGCAGAAAAGAAGGAAAGAATTGGGGTTGATTCATGAAATTTAGGTGAATGAGTTTTTAGAGGCCAGTGGGACAAAAGTAAAGAAGAGAGGAGAGCAGGAAAAGAATAAAGGATGGGAGGAACAGGAAGATGCTTGACATGTTGGGAAGGATTATGCAATAAAGAAAGGCAAAGAAAAAGAAAAGGTGTTGAAAAGGCTAAGAAACGTGAAAACAAAAAGAAAATGTGATGAGAAGATGCTGAAAGGGGTTGTGCATGGTTAATGGTGTTGTCTTTGGAATATGTTCTTATGCTGCATTCGTTTAAAACTTAGAACTCAGAATTTCAGACTTCCAACCAGGAAAATCTTTAAAAAATGCCCCCTCAAGTTGGAATTCTGATTCAGAAAGTCTGACAAGCTTTCCCGACCCTGAGTTCAGATTGACATCCTTTCAATATGACTGCTCACACCGTAAACAGTAATTTCTCTGTTTATAAGCTAACTTTTAGGAGCATTTTCTTTCAATAAATCAGCATCAGACACAGAATTAGGGACAGAAACACTGATAATGTTATGGCTGTTTTGAAAAGGTAAATAGCTCGTAAATGTTAAAATGAAAGAAAACAAAAGATTTCATGGAGCTTTCCATGTTGTCTCCCACTTTATTAGCTTGAACATGGTATAAATAATACAATTGTGAGTTACGAATTTTTAGTTCCGAGGGACACTGAACGCAGCATTCGTGGTCTGCATGTTGGTTCTGTCCGTCGTACTGAAATCAGATAACAGAAAATTGAAAACTCAGAGGATCATTAGAACACGTTTGTATTCCCAGCTCTTCTCTGTCCTCCCTCTCCCTAATTCCTCCATCACACCTCCCATCTGTTCATCCCTCACTAC
>VXCM01000069.1:286749-298195 GCA_014773175.1 Lucifuga dentata | reverse complement strand
CACACACACACACACACTCCATTTCCATTCTTTCACTTTTTACTCTTCCCATCATTTATTCTCATTTTTAATCCATCATTACCTCCACCAAGGAGAATATTTTTTGGTCTTATTTGTCCATTTTTCTGTCAGGTCACAAAAACTACTCGACAGATTTTTGTGGACTAAGAAACAAGTCCTGGTGTGGATAGCGCCACCATGTGGCCACTTAAAAAGCACTTTACCTTTTGGCTCTTAAATATTTAACTTTAAAATAACAAACAAAAAAAAAAAAAAAAAAANAAAAAAAAAAAAAAAAAAAAGAAAAAACAGATTTCTTGTTTCAATAATATACAGTAGACTGTATCCTTTTTTTTCCCTTCTAAAAGAGATTTGCCACCATTTCCAGTTCTTCTTCCAGTTCTAATTCTTTACAGTTTTTGGAAGAATTATTTTTTTTTTCCCAGCAGTTCTTTTAACTTTATCACAGTTTCACCAGACATGAAACATAACATCTGAATGAGTGAAAGAAGAGACAAACGGCACCANTTTTTTTTTTTGTTTTGTTTTGTTTGTTTTTATCTTATATATATATCTATATATCTATAGATATAGATATATATACACTGTATATATATAGATATATATATATACACTGTATATATCTAGATATATATATACACTGTATATATATCTAGATATGTATACACTGTATATATATCTATATATACACACTGTATATATATCTATATATATACTGTATATAAACGTGTAAGGGTAATATTTGCCAAATGCTGCCAAAGCTCTTGAATACATTGCTCAGTTGCAAGCAGATTTAGAAAACACATGCCCATATCAATTTCCAGTGAGCCTACACAATGGGAGAGCATTTAGCCTATAGGTGGCGCTACAGCGACACCCATTACTCAGTGATCATTAGTCTGGCATACATTCACTCTTGTACAAACTCTTATATTACCAGACAGAATGTAAGTATTCTCTAAAATTTATCCACTATCACAGAATGTATTTTGCTAAAGATCCAGCTACAGATGCTGGTCAGCAATTTTTTTAAAATTTCTATTATTATAATAATAAAAAATATGGAGGATTTTGCCATGTCTGCCTTCTTTGAGGGCTTTTAGTAGACGATGTTTCCATTAACTGGAATATTCTGTATATACTTACGGAGCAGAACCTGATTAATGACTGAAGAGGCTCCCACAAATTTTAGTTGCAATGCCAGAATTCCCTCTTAAATCTCTATCTCAGCCATGTTACTACAGTGGGACAGCCTCATGGCTCTGATCACGTAAATTCCGCTTGTACCCAGATGTTCTTTTTGTGGATATAAATGAAAGCAGATTCAGATGGTCGAGCACATTCACAGATGGTTCCCTTGAAAAATCACTCAGAAAATGTCAACACAGAAATCTGATAACTAGTACAGGTAGAGAATTCTCCTAAATGATGAAACAATGCCGTGTGTCTTAAAGGAAACTCACAGCATCTGCTGTCAAACAGCTGGACCGTCAACTGTGATGTAAAATCTGTGACAACTTTACAAGAAAGTCTTAGATGGATTAAGATGTTCGCTACAAATTCACATATAATACAAAAATAAAAAGCATAAATTTATTCTATGCTATAATTTATAATACACAATTCCGCTATGCTTAAAGGACAATACCAGAAATTTTGCTTGTTTGAGCTGAATAAATACAACCCGCATACATGTTAAGTTCCTAAAACATGTTAAAGATACTAACTTTTATAAAACAAAAATTTCCTACTTTCCAGATAGCTTCCAGACTGCTGTTGGTTTCAGTTTTTTCCAGCAAGTTATTAAAAGCAACTTGTAGAGACTTGAAACATGCTTGAGATAAGTAATCCATCACAGCAAATTCTATTCTATATAGTTGATTAATTTTTTTTTTTTTTTTTTTTTTATAGAAGTAACTTTATTTCACTGGTACAACATGGAGCTGCATGGAAAACAATGTACAGTATGCCTCCACCAGAGAATATAGTCCCAGGAGAAGGTGGCTGTTACCGAGAAATTAAAAATGACCTTGAGAAATTAAAAACAACCATCCCTTCTACATTCAGACTTACATGTTAGCAGGTGAAACACTGAATTTTAAAGTTTATGTATTACCTGAACATTTCATTTTGAAAGATTAGGAAACTCGGCAAAATAACACAAAAACTAAAATATGATTTTATGTTTTGGAAAATGGTTGTTAGTAATGTGATGTATATGTGGGTAGTATTTATTAGACTTAAACATACAAAATCACTGGTACAGTCCTTTAATGTGACTGCGATCATTATTTATGAATGTAATTGGAAAATGCTGTTTTTTATTTAGAGTATTTGTCAGATTAATACTAGAATAACCCAGTTTATATAAATATTCTTTGGATGTTTTTTTAAGGATGATGATGGCTGAATATTAATATCAATTAGATGACTTCATGGTCTCTCAGTAAAAGCTCCAATACATCATAATTCTGCAAATTTGTCCATTTTCTTATTCCTTCTTTCATTTTGCTCAAAGCCTTTTTAAAATTTTATTCTCTGCACTTTTCCCCAGTGTTTCTGTCAAGTGAAAGGAACTGTATATCTGCTGCTTGTGCTTGTCGTGTGCACACGCAAGTGTGTGTGTCTGTGTGTATCATGCCGATCATGCTTAAAGTTCTATGGGCAATGCTCAACTGACAGCTCTGCACTTTGATAGGGCACTGAGGGTCGAACTGTCTTTAATGGACCATAACTCACTTGTGTGTTTGTGTGTGTGTGTGTGTGAGTGTGTGAGTGTGTGTAGATGTATAGCAATCTACTACTTTATATAAAATGCTGAGCAGACAGGCAGACTAAGTTCAGTGCATCCAGCATGCAGGCTAACAGCAGAAAATAATGATGTTATCCTGGGATAAGCCCCCAAAGAGAGACAGAGAGAATAGAGGGAGGGAAGAAACATTCTTCCTCCTCAGAATAAGTGTACTGAAATGCCTCCATTTTTTTTTTTTTTTTTNTTTTTTTTTTTTTTTTTTCATTTAATACATACAACAAAAGTGACAGCAAAGAAGATAAGGGAGAAGGATGGGAGCAGCAGACCAGCCTGCTGCAGCTATGCTGTCTAGTAGGTTCAGTGCCTGTAAACATTTCAAAGTTAGAAATTCTGACAAAATCGCTCTTGGTGAAAGCTGAAGACAGCCAAAGTAATATAGAAACATTTATTACATTATTTTCAGGCAGCAGCAATATAAAGAAGATGTTTAATGCATAGTATTTTCAGATAAAAATGTTGCGACATTTCTTTATCGAGACAAATCTGGTAGTACACAGGAAGTGATGGAAGGGCAAAATCACCTGTGGTACATCCCAGAAATGGCCTCTCCTCTCTTCTCCTCTCCTCTCCTCTCCTCTCCTCTCCTCCCCTCCATTCCTCACAGGAAGTGTGAGGAAAGGAGCCAGAGGAACAAGAGAGGAATCATGAAACAGAAATGTTTCCTAAGTCGTCATCCTATTCATCCACAAATATGAAGTGGCTCTATCACAGGTTTTACTGTACCAAACATGCGTACATGAATTTATTTATTTATTATGCTTATCAGAATCCCACACAACTCCTGCAGTGGTCCCAAAAACAAGATGTTCTGTTATACATTCATCTGTGTATTTGTGAAAATGGGATTTAATTTTGTGTGGGAGTGGACACGAGTAAGCCACACATAAGTGTAAATAATAGACTTCCTGAAAGGATGCATACATGAATCCTCCACTAGAGGAGACATCTGGAGGAAATATCTGAGTTTGGGACAGCAGGTGGGTGGAGATAAGTTTGGTTTCCAGGTCAATAGAAGATAGGGAGGGAACTTTTTTTTTTTTTTTTTTTTGACTAATTCCAGTGTTATGTCCCATAAATCAGTACTGTTAAACAAAGGAAATATTTAAGATCTTTAACAGAAATATTACAGCCCCAATATGCTGTTTGGCTCACATGTGATCTCTGAAAATTAAAAAAAAAAAAAAAACAGCAAAGAAATCAGCGAAAATAAACAACATGGTGTGCTTTAATTTCTCATCATGCTGTTCTGTGTATTAAGTAATGAAAATTAAAGGGGAAAGCTATTTAAATGGTATGTTTTCTAGGGATGTAGGTAGAGGAAAGAGGTGAGAGAGAGAGAGAGACAGAGAGAGAGAGAGAGATGGATGAGTGCTCCTCACACTTTCATGCTTCATGCAGTCCTCTTTTCATCACACTGAAAGACAGAAAAGCATAGTAAATAGGGAGAAAAGAACAGTAACTAATATAAAGAAAGACAGGAGTGTGTGTGTGTGTGTGTGTGTGTGTGTGTGTGTGTGTGTGTGTGTGTGTGTTTTGCATGCTCTCGAGAGCATACAGTGTTTTGTGCCCTACAACACCTCTGCCAAATGTCTGGGTGTATGTTTTCTAGCACACTGAGACAGAATTTTATGAAGGAGACCCATATGTCACACCATGCATGTTATATTATATATATCATATAGATTTCACACCCACTGAGGGATTTGATATGCACACAGTATGCAGTTACCAAACAGATTCTAATGTCTGATTTACAATTTCTGGTGTGACTGGCTGCGTTGATAATCCTTGTAAAATTGATAGGTGAGAACTGAATATATGTGGGAGATTGAAAAAGTTATAGCTTCCTTTCCTGCATTTGAAAGGCCACTGGCATGAATTAATTTTAGCACGCTAAGAAAATCAAAAGCAGAGATGAAAAATGTGCTTGTGAAAGTAATATTGTTATAATAAGACAGTGAAGAAGTTTCAAGTCATTCTCTGCTTTCAGCTGCATCATATCCAGTGATAACATACCTGACAAAATAGATATGACAGATATGATGTTCACTCTGTGGAAAACCGAAATCAAGCAGAATTCAAATGCAGATTCTTACACCTTATAGTCATGAGTGGGAATCATGTCCACGACTGTTAGATACTGTAAAGTTGATTTTTAATGGCATGTTGGAATGAACTGAAACCAATGGCAGTCATGGAAGGTAAAAAAAAAAAAAAAAAAAAAAATCTGAAGTGGTATATTTTGGGAAATGGGTGCAGTAAAGTCACATATATGCAGATTGTATATTTTGGGCTCAAACATGCACGATCGCCGGTATGATCCTTTAAGGCAGGGTTCCCCAACTAGTTATGTAGCTACTTAGTTATGTCAAGCATGCCAAGCATGCTTGATCTAACATATGACAAGCATGCCAAGCCACAAATGTGGCCCACGGGCCGCATTTGGCCTGTGGGCCACCAGTTGGGGATCCCTGCTTTAAGGTGAGCCTACCCCAAAACTTGCTGCTCTACTTTATTGTGTTTTTTATTTCATACTAAGGTCATAAATTATTTGGTAGCCTTGGTAGAGCCAGCAATAATTTTCCAACATATGTCGGGAGCTAAACTTCCGACTTATCCTGCCCTCTCACTCCTTTGTTATTTGATCTTATCAAATTTCACATGACATGCTGTGACATATAAGCCAATTGGCTATTTCTTCAATGGTCATATGATTCTATAAGGGCATGTTTGGGATCAAAATCTTATTCCTGCTACCGCGAGAGTCAGGCTGTCTGCTTTCAACTACGCAGGACTCCTCTCTCTCTCTCTCTCTCTCTCTCTCTCTCTTTCTGTATATGTGTGTGTGTGACAGTAGTCNTCCTCTCTCTCTCTCTCTCTCTCTCTCTCTCTCTTTCTGTATATGTGTGTGTGTGACAGTAGTCATGTCAGAGTGAGGTTCGCTGAAGCCCTTCAGCAGTCAGCCTCTTTGATGTGGAGCCCCACTGAATTAGGCCATCACGCAGCGGTGCTTTGCTTCCTGCCTGCTTAGAGTAATACACACACACACACACACACATTCATCCTGTAGGCATGAAAGTACACACATACAAACAAAAGCAAAACAAACTAAATGCAAAATGTGTGTAAATAAGAAGTATGCATATTAAGAAGTATACATGCCATACAATGAGTAGTTATGCAGTGGGCAAGTAGCCACCAAAATACACACACACACACGGCTCATCATCCCTATTCATACTAATTTCTTTCACAATACCAGTTTCTGTCTCATTTACCCTCCAATATAGAGATGTGCTGTATATTAATATACTGTAAGTCCTCCTTTCCTTCTCCCCCGTCTTTAATAAACGTAAGCTTGAATTCTTTTGAGTCCCCCCATGCTACATAACATCAAAAAACATGCACACGCTCATGAGCACACACTCAGAGAAAATGTAGGACATCCAGGGAGAATTTATTCGGGAATACAGGGTATATTAAAAAATGTATTCCCCTTTTTTCTCTTTATCTCTTCTCACTTCGACTGTTACAATATGGCTCTATGGAAAGATTATCCATAGTGAAACAAAGTCAGAGTGAAACAAACTCTCCTGTGTGGAGTGTGTGTTATTGGTAAAAAGTGGCTGAGGAAGTAATTTTTCTATATCGCACTTTCTATATCACACTTAAAAAACATGCATGGGATTTTTATGAGACAAGCATGTATATAGTACAAATAAATGAGGGAAAATGTATTTGTCATTATGGAAACATTGCAGGAATGTAAATAACACGGTGGAAAGTGAGATTTCACTTAGAGTGGTGCATAAAATTACATTTGACTTTAACTCTGTTATCCAGCAAATCCTCTGGATTACATTCTATGCCAATGTTTTAATTTGATTATTCCTGAAACATCATTATTGCCAAGGTAGTTTTAGTTAAGTTTTGTTGGCTAAACCTGCTTGATTAAGGTCGTTATTGAAGAATTGTCGACAAAATATAAAAGCAGACTGTGGGAAGGAAATGGGGCATGACCACATGTCTCCAGTGTCAAAGGAAAACAGTTTGTATGCCCACAATCCACCCCAGCTTCCTTCCTTATTGGCTACTTTCTGAAAAATAGTGTAGTATAGACATTTTTACTAGAGAGACCAAGTTGTCCATGTCTGCAACATACCTGACTGAATCAAACATTTTCCTGATGGCATCTGGTCCATAAGAACCTCCATTTCTGCCATTATTATTTCTTCCATTACTCTTTTTGGTCCACCAATCAGAAGTCTTCATTCTCATTGGAGATAAAGTGACGTAATGATTTATACGCACAACTGTGTGGGACGTTTGATGAAGGTATCGAGTCTTTTGGTGTCAAAAGGCTCAAGTCTAAGTTAAGTCACAAGTCAGTGATATCAAAGTCAAAGTTGAGTTGCAAGTCTTTTTTTTTTTTTTTTTTTTTTGATTATGTTAAGTCAAATCTTCAGTCAGCAAATTTATGGCTCAAGTCCAAGTCGAATTGAAGTCAGGCAGCTCAAGTCCACACCATTGGTGATTAATAAAGGGGAAGCTGCATGGATGTGTGTGTGAATCTGAATCTTGTTTGGCGCACCCCATTTTCATTCATACTAGGGCTGGGAAAATTAACACATTAATTTTTGTGTGTGTAATTTAGTGTGTCATTTTAACTGAGATGTGGCTTTATTCATCAAAAACATATAAACAGCAAGAAGAACTTCACAGCCCTTTAGCCTCACTTTAGCCTTACTGCATTGCGTTGCTCTCTGGCTATGCGTGTTACGCTTAAGCTAACGTTAACTAACTTGACACAAACAGATTCAGTCTTTTCAGAATAAGACAAACTTCCCCTTGAACAAAGTCATATTTTCAGAATAAGATGATTTTTCTTACAAGAACATGTTAACCTTGACCAGTTACCACCTTGTGGCTGAAGCCATGAATAACATGCAAACATCTTTTAACATATCGACCAAGATAGTTTCCTCTCTGAACTCAATAGCGTCAGTTAACCCAAAAGAAAGTATATCATGATCCTTTAAGATAAAATAAAATTAATTCAGATTAATTCAAAAATTAATTCAAATTAATTCAGTTGCGGGGCCTCTTATGTCTGTCACAAACTAAAAAAAAACATTTCAATAAAGCATATAAAACAGGGATTTTAAACAGGGAATTAACATTAATTTGGTGATTCAATGTATAATGATTACAAGTTTACAAGTTTCTTGCAATTAATTGCAATTAATTAGTTAATTTTTTAATTGAATCACAGCCCTACTTCATATATCTATAAACTCTTTGAATGAATTCCACATACGGTTTTACAGCAACATCCCTTGACAGAGCCGAACAATCCAAAACACTTCCTGCAACCAGCATGTCTCAGATGGCCTGTTTCAGCCCAAAGTCTTCCTCCTACGCTCCTCAGACTGCTTAAATCAAATTCAAAACTTTTCTGTCCATGTACAAGGCTGCAAATGGATTTTTAGGAACTACACTGTTCTTAAAAAAAAAAAAAAAAAAAAAAAAAGCCTTGTTAGCACTTGTCATTTGGGAAATTGTTCACTCTGGAACATCAAGTAATAACTAAAATGTAAACTAAAATACAATATTATACAAGTTTATGCTTTTTTTTTGTTAAAAATTGCAGTTTAAAATATCCTGATAAGTGCTGAGATAGAGGCTGCACTGGATTTTGAGGCATTTAATTGTTTTCGTCTAACAACTAGCAAAAGAAACCCNCCACCACCCAACATCTCTGGGACGGTGGAGAACAGCCCTGTGGTCAAACTGGAGAGCAGCCATGGATCTTTCCACCAATTAGTTGATTTTCCCTCTCCGTCCCTCTCTCCATCTTTCTCTTCTTCACTCTGTCTCGCCCCTCACTGTCTCTCTCATTATTTCCACTGTTGATCATTAGAAGAATGCTAAGGAACATGGTGTCAGGATGTGCAGCAGACACCGAATGTGCAAAAGCTCTTCCTTTATACATTGTTACGGTTATTTCAAGTTTCCTCAAAAACTCTCAAGAACTTTTCATTTTTCCAAATACGTACAATTAATATTTTCATTTTTTCATTTGTTTGTTTGATGTGCTGGTTGTTGGTGGACCTGCGCCTTTAAATGTCTATTTCTGAAGTGTTGATGGATGAATGAATGAATGAATGAATGAATAAGCAAACAGATGAGAGCAGGAAAGCAGATGGTGGTGGGAGGTGGGGGTGACAGAGGAGTTNAATGAATGAATAAGCAAACAGATGAGAGCAGGAAAGCAGATGGTGGTGGGAGGTGGGGGTGGGGGTCACATAAGACAAAAAAACCACTCACATTTTACACACACATGCAGGACAAATACACACAGAGTTCTGCCTCTCTGCACACCGTGCATGCAGGGCCACAGCATGTCATCACCACATAACAATTACCTGGGGAAGTGAAGATCTGTTTCTGATTCCATCAGTGAGCGCCGTGGTGCATACTTCGCTCCCTCCCTCACTTTCTTATTTCCCCTTCGCATGATTCTCACTGTGTCTTCTTCTTCTGAGCTTCCACCTCTGACTACATGTGGCTGGTGGTGATAGGAGTCAGCATTGTGTGTTTGTGTATGCGTGTGTGTGTGTGTGTGTGTGTGTGTGTTCCTCTGCTTCTATCCCTGTGAGAAACAGGGTAAGATTTAGACCTGGATTCCTCACAGGGCTTGTCGAGGTTTAGGAGTTGTTTTTAGAGTTAATGTGAAAGATTTTGAAACACTTGGTGTGTCCTTTCCAAGTTAAAATATGATGAAAGACCGTCATTGTTGCCATAACAGTAGTCTTATTCTGACATCCTTACCACTAGTGGGGCAAAAAAAAGAAAGGGTTCATCCTCTGAGGACCATAATTATCCACAATCTGTTCTGAAGAGCTAAAGTGTTGGGATAAGTAGAACTTGTCCCATGCACTGTTTTCATCTCTCTCTCTCTCTCTCTCTCTCTCTCTCTCTCTCTCTCTCTAGATCATAACCATCTGAACAATGCAGCCTTGTCTCCCCTGGGTCCACCCATGGCCCTATCTCACCCTCACAACAACCTGGGAATTGGCTTCAATAAGTACACATCGCTCAAGGCTGTAGGTGAGTTTACACACACACACACACACACACACACACACACACACACACACACACACACGCACACAGAATTACAAACTCACACACACATACACACAAGCTTTTTGGATCAGGACAAGAACATTCACAATTACATACTGTACATACATGTTTGAATACTTACTGTAATAGCTGTGAGGGCTGAGTTCCAAACAAGGGTTTTGAGCATACATGAGTTTATGTATTCAACATTGTTAAGATACAATATAATGTGGCAGCCTGTGCCAAGTGTTTGCATGCTATCTAAGGTGCTGAACACTTTTGCAACAGTAAACAACATGTCACAGTGGCCTATTTCAAGCGTAGACATGTAACAGGTACGAGAGTTCCGGAACAGATATTCCTAAATCCATGGCTCAACATCAGATGTGAATATTAGGACAAAAAATAGATGCAAAAGATGCCTCACAGCGTGGATGTCAGGATTATAAAACACTGCTCCTCCAAGTTCAACTGAAGCCATAACACACCACACATAACATATATAATCAAAGCGAGAGATTTTTGTGCCACAAAACTCCACATGTGGTTTTTCTGTGTGAGTTGGCGCTGATGAGGTCCTCAGTAGGGCATCAGTGTCCAGACTGTCCAGAATATCAGCAGGAACATGCATGAGAGGAAGGCTGGTTTATACATAATGGGGACAGGAGGCGGATGTGAACGCAGACGCCTCTGAAACTGAACGTCTGCATTTCCTGGCATAAATGCTTCCCGTGCTTTCACAGTGCCACTGTAGGACAAAGCCACTCTTAACAATGGCTAGTTAACTGCCCTCAAACCCAAAAAATAGATCCCAGTCATCTATCACCCAATCACCAATCATCTTTTCTTGCCCAATCATCAGTGAAAGTGCATTTACGTCACACAAAAGCTGTCCGCGTTGTTTCAAAACTCGAGTGGTGCGTGACAACACAATCGATCCTCCAAAGCGGCCTCTGTGAGCAGTTCACAATTATGTCATATTTTCTGTGCACCCACTATCACATCCGCAACCACATTAAGCATAAACTACCTTAAGGCTTAAAGTGTGTTATGCGTAACCATGCCTTCAGACGTGTCTTTATAAAACGTTCTCTTTACTGAATCAGTTGAGATGTGGAAACAGACATAATTTAATTCAGTTTTTGGCCTCTTGTTTGTGGATGGATTGTAAGCATACTTGCGGCAGTGTGTTTTATGGTGTTACAGGGAGAATCACCAAAGACGTGTGTGCGTATTTTCAGCCAGAGCTCCATTTGGGCTCTGTCAAAGTGAAAGGGAAGGAAGGGAAGGTGAAGAGATTCTACAGTCAGTGTTTGTATCTTGTCTTCTGCCTTAATAAGCATCTTCTGTCTGAGAGCTGCTGTTTTAATGCCATCTGTCAGATTCTTGGATATCTTCTTTCCAGCCGCCAAATCACTGCATCACCAATAATTTTATATATACATATATATATATATATATATATATATATATATATATATATAT
>VXCM01000069.1:275072-286509 GCA_014773175.1 Lucifuga dentata | reverse complement strand
TTTTTTTTTTTTTTTTTTTTTTTTTTTTTTTTTTTTTTTTTTTTTTTTTAAGATACCAAAAGCAGATGTACCGTCATGGTCATGGTAAGGGAAATATTACATCTAAAATATGATATAAGAAAACTTCATGATGGAAGACAACAAAAATGATCCCACAGAATTATCCCACACGCACACTGTGGGAGTGGATAGTGGTCAGGCAGAGCAAGCAGTCATTAGGATAATGGATTTTTTTATGAATCTGACTCTCTTACAACCATGCTAAATCAGGATTCATGTTTGGAGCGGTGTAGCTGATTTCTGATTTCATAGTCACAGCACATTATGGCAGCCATGATGTGAATATTATGACCAAAATGTGCAGCTCAAAGGGAATAATTCCATCTATATATAGCAAAAGCTATCCTACTGTTATTGGGGTCAGATGTTTTAAGACTTATTGCAGCATATTTTAAAAAACACATTTTCCAGAATTAAAAATAAACCTGAAATGCTCAGAGTGATTGTGAACAAAGGAACCCAGAACAAAATGCTTATCAAAAATAAGGGTATCATCATCATCATCATCATTACTAACAACCTTCTCAAATTTTTTCTCAAAGGATTATCAATGGTGTCAAGTTACAAAAAAAAAAGAACAAGCAAACAACAAAAACCTGATTACATTGCAAGGAAAGTGCTACACAAAGTTCATATCAGAGATATTCAGCATCTGTTTTAAAGAGCCCAAACACAGATTGAGAAGACTGATGTGGTCAGTAGTCAGATGCTGCATAAACAGGCTAAATACAATTATTAAATTTGGATGTTTAAAAACAATTACAATCAATTCAAGAAGCTCTGAAAATCAGGCATTTGGAAAAGTTTAGCAGTGCCAGAGATTTATAGTTTGTTCCTTTTATAGAGCACAGAAACAATGTGATTCATCCACTTTCAGCTCTACCTGAATTAAATGAATAAATGTCAGAGATTATCACGTCTTAAAGGACCATACCGACCATTTTGCATGTTTTAGCTTAATATATTCAATTTTCATACACATTACTCTACTGACAATCATTTTCCAAAGGATAAAACCATATTTCAGCTTTCCTAATATTTTACAGAATCTCTTAATCTTTCAAAATCAAATATTCAAGTGATACACCCACCTTAAAAATCGATGTTTCTCCTGCTAATAGTTACGCAGCCTTATGAAGTCATAGTTGTTTAAATTTTTCCAGAAACGCATGTCTTCTTTTGGGACTATATTCCCTGGTGGAGACATACATTCGCTCTGCACTTTTTCTTGCACTTAAACGCTAAAATTGCAAAACTTCGAAAAAAAACCTGAATACACTTTTTTTATGATAATGGATTATCTATCCTAAGAACATTTCAAGTATCAGCAAGTTGATTTTAATAGCGTACCAGAATGAACTGAAACCAATGGTGATCTGGAAGGTAGGAAAAACATTTTTAATTCACTGTTCCTGTAGTATGCTTTGGGAAATGATTGCCAGTAACATTACGTGTATGAAAATTGAATATATTAGGCTCAAACATACAAAATGGATGGTATGGTCCTTTAAAGCTAAAGACAGTAATAAAACTTTGGCACAAGGTCACAATGGTGTTGTAAGTTGGTATATGTTGCATGTTGGAGAGAAGGAAGGGGGCCAAAACCCCCTTTCCACCGGTCAAATTTGGGGGGGGGGNCAAATTTGGGGGGGGGGTCATCTGACATTATTAGTAACTTTCCAACTGCCAGGCACATCTACGTCACATACCAGTTGGTGATATATGAAAGTGGTTACAGTCTTCATTTCTCTCTGAAACTCTTTTTTCTTTATGTCTGCACTCTGTGGAGAGAATTGAAAGTGGAACTGTGCTCCATTATCCCTTTTTATAATTGAGTGGAGACAAAAATAACGCACATAAAATACAGAATTCCTGATAACAACATTTCCCTATCCTAAGATGGAAGTGTGTGCCATTATCCCCACTTATATGATTAAGTTAAACACGGCTCTTCCTGGTGGGGTTTCTGACCAAGTCAAACAGACCGGTCAGATGAAGTATGATATGGTCTTAATCATTCAAATTGGTGATTTTGTTTTATAAAAGTGAAAACTTTCTGTATTGGCTGTAGCAGCCCTTAGCATCACCACTACAGGAATGATTTAAAACAATGTCTGCTGTTTATGATGGCTAGGTTAGTCATTTGCCTCAAGGTCAGCCATTATAATGCTGATGGGTCCTGACTGTTTTTTATGAAAAGAGCTTTGGAAAATGACACAAAAAAGGTACAAAACCATTCAACTGCTTCATAATATAAAAGAAAGGATAAAAAATGAGGTATAAAAGATTAAAAAAAGACTTTATCTCAGGGTGTGGAAAGTCAGATAAAACCACACAAATCAACAAACATGTAGAGGTTGTGCCCATCAAATACATACACACACACACACACACACACACACAGACTTGGTGTGTTGAGAGACAGTATAAGTCTGGGAGTAGCTGGGTGAATAGGTTTATTCAGGCCTCAGGCGTGCCCTCTGGTCACTCACACACACAGACACACACACAGACACACACATACACACACATACTGTTCATTCATTCAAATACAGGCAAGATTGCACATCATAACTGGTGAGTCACAGCCACCAAAAACTGTGGCGTATGAGACGCTGTTCATCTGAAAGCTAAGAAAAGACTTTACATGGCTTCAACAAAAGCAAAGAAAAGCCATGGTAAAGACATTTCTGTGTTGAGTTTAAGGATGAAATCCTGCTTTTAAAGGAGACTTGTGAAGGCAATGAGCTTTAACACACTCTAAATGTGGCTTTAACTCTTCAAGGGGACATAAGATGCTTTTTGTCATTTTGCTTCATTTTTATAGTGTAATACAGTACAGATTATGTGTTGAAAACTGTATAGAAACACATCCAGTAAGACAAACATTTACTTCTGTAACATTTTGACATCAACATATAACACATTTTACACATCCATCCACAAGGCAAGCAAGCGTTTGTCCAGCATCTGTGTTGCACAGTTTGTGTGTGTGTCAGCTCAGGCCTGAGGCAGCTGGCCAATCACAACACAGTGGGCTTTTTGAGAGGGGGGCCTTAAAGGACCACACCACCCATTTTGCATGTTTGAGCCTAATATATTCAATTTTCATACATGTAATGTTACAATCATTTCCCAAAACATACTACTGGAACGGTGATTTTTTTTTTCTTCCTACCTTCCAGACCGCCGTTGGTTTCAGTTCATTCTGGTACGCTATTAAAATCAACTTGTTGATACTTGAAACATTCTTGAGATAGGTAATCTATCATCACAAACAACACGTATATTCTGGTTTTTTTGAAATTTTGTAATTTTAGCATTTAAGCACAATAAAAAGTGTGGAGTGAATGTATGTCTCCACCAGGGAATATAGTCCCAAAAGAAGACCTGCGTTTATCAGAAAATTTAAACGACTCTGACTTCATAATTTTGTGTAACTATTAGAAGGTGAAACATTAATTTTTAAGTGGGTGTATAGCGCTTGAATATTTGATTTTGAACTATTAAGAGATTTTGCAAAATATCAGGAAAGCTGAAATATGGTTTTATCCTTTAGAAAATGATTGTCAGTAATGTAACATGTATGAAAATTGAATATATTAGGCTCAAACATGCAAAATGAATGGTATGGTCTTTTAAAGACATAAGTACATTTAAAAAAAGCCATTTTTCACTCAGAGTGCACAGAAGTGCTACAAGAAAGGAAAATGGCAGCAGATCAATGTGTTATTTTTGCATGTATTTTTTTTTTTTTCAAAATAGACCTTTAAATGAAAATAAGAACATGGAAATCTGAATAATATATATATCCCTTTAAAATGTTCTTCAGTGTCATTTTTAGCCCAACTTCCACTAAAATTAGACGCTAGATTCTTTAGGTTATCAATAGAAAACATAAATCATAAAGAAGAGAAACAATAGGAGGGAGAGAAAGAGAAACAGGCTGACAAAAGAGAGAGAGAGAGGAAAGTAACCAAAAGGGAGAAAAACAGCAAGAAAAAAAAGAATCTCATGTCATTATTCTGCTCAGTGAGTGAGAAAAAAAGGTTGATTGCACCAGGGGATCTTCAGCAGCAGCATCCAGCCACTCAGCAGAGGGCATCTGCCACATTTAGCTGAAAAATATTTAAAAATAACAAACGCTTCACAGCCATTCAGGCATCAGGCTCCTTGTCTCTCTCTGCTCTCCTCTGCCAATACTCAGTTCAAACTTCATTCTGTTTGATGCCACTGAGATGATAAACAAGATGTTCGTTTTTGTTGTCCTCTGTTTTTTGTCAGCTCTGCTTTTGTTTCTTTGTCTCACATGCACACATGCACACACACACATGGGAGTAAATTAAAGCAGAGTTTTAGTTGCTGTTTTATTATAATCAGTGGTTTGTCAAGCTTTCTGATCATAACAACAGAACAGCAGAGGAAAATAAATAGCACTGTTTTCACAGCTTCACCTTAGCATGTTGAAGCTCAACAGGTTAATTAATTAGCATTTACACTTGATAGCATTATGCTAATATAACCTCAATGTCCTTAACTGGCTCTTAATGCATCAGCAATATTAGCCTAAATGTGGATTCAGAACAAACACACCTCGTTTCCTCTTTGGTGGGGGCTTGATCAATTATATACCACCCTAAAATAATCTTAATAATCACAAAAGTTTGCTGTTTTCTTTCTCTTGTAAAAATCTGCTAACCACTACATTCCTTTCAAAATAAGGTATTTCCTTTGTGACAGGAAATATTCAAATAAAATCCTAACAAAGCAATCATAAAAGCACAGGATGGAGATGTGAAGCAGACCAGATCAAGTGTGATGAAATGAAATAAAACTTTGGTTCCCTGGCCCTAATTGTATTTCAGTCCAGTTCCAGACTGGAGTAGCTATTTGTATACATTATACTATAAACTGTATGCATATTTGCACACAAAGAACAGAATATGTATTTCTACATTGCTTTTACTCAGCCATTGACATTTCTGTCTAATTTGGATGCATTAATCATAAGAGGGTTCTTCTGTTTCTTGCTCTCTTTCCTTCATACTCTTTGTCCTCTCTCCTTTGCATCTTCTCTTCACCTCCCCCNCCCCCCCCCCAAGTGGCTGCAGAAATATACAGTACACACATACATGCACACATAGACAATGTACAACCAGCAACATACAAAATGACAATAGCCTTAAAAACTTTAGTATTTCCTTACGTGTGATATCTTTTTCAGCTATTTCATCATCACGTCGATTTGAGTCAAATATCAGCTGACTTCTGTTCTTGTGTGAAGTGCTGTGACCTTTGACCCCTGAAGGCCTGACACTGTCTTTTTTTAATAAAAGATCCCCTTTAGCTGCCCACTGTATATTGAAGGTCCTATATATCAGAATTATCAGATGTATGTCAAACCAAGTATGTATTTTTTTTTCACACTCAGCATGCATACTAAAATGTCTAATTTTTTATGTGCAAAGTTAAATATTAATATACTTTTATGATGGACACTATTAGCTGCAGCTGTCTGAAGTTTATTCGACAACTATTAGTGCAGTACATCAATTTCATATAACAAAACAATGCACTGTTTATCATCATGACATAAGTATAGAGACATTGAAGCTATTATTCATATGACTGGAATAAAACAGAATGAAATTGTTATATGTATATGATTATTTCAATTTTAAACTTAAGGCATTCCCTCCACTATGATTACCCTGCACTCAGGAGATTTGCTGCACATTGATATACTATGCAAGTGCAAGCAGGAACTTTTTTTTTTTCCCCCTTTGTTTGTTTATTGATTTTTGCTATAGCAAATATTGCACATGGCAAAAATTTCTTCTCAAAAGTGGGAAAGGGCTACTTCACACACATATACACACACGGACGTGCCAATCCAATCATCTTTTCACACATGCTTATCAGTTCTCTAGCTGAGCAATAAACAAGGCACCGGGTCCAGAGAGCCTGGCTGTGTGGACAAAGTCATGGCTAGGACACATGATGGTTTGGACAGGATTGCTGACCATTTGCCAGATCAAACAGTAGGAATCTGCAGGAAGCTGCTTTGACATCTTTATATTAGCCTACATACAGTGTGAATTTAGCTTATCGGCTCATGTGTGTTTTGTACAGAAAGTGGAGAAAACAAATCAATATGGGAAAGAGGTTGGAAGGGAGGCAGGCCAAAACGGGCCCAGAAGTCCAGTAAAGTCTGTGACAGCCAACATGTGCCAGCTGTAACAGCAGGACTCTGGCACAAACTGTTCTGATGTATTTATCTTAATTAAACTACAGAAAGGAGGACAGGTGGACTGGCAGTGAAAAAATGTGGCATAAATATGAAAAAAGGTTAA
This sequence comes from Lucifuga dentata, assembly GCA_014773175.1. NCBI lineage: Eukaryota > Metazoa > Chordata > Actinopteri > Ophidiiformes > Bythitidae > Lucifuga > Lucifuga dentata. The sequence continues at coordinate 280,096 of VXCM01000069.1, read as the reverse complement.
AGAATCAAGACGGAGTAAGATTTATTAACTCTTAGAAATTGCAGAAAGACATACGGTGTGATTTATTGGACTGGATCTTGGTTATTTTAATGGTCTGCAGTTGAGTGTCAAGTTTGGTCCAGGATGTCGAGAAGATAAAATAAGGTAGAAGGTGGAGGAATGTCCTGTTAAAAGGTGTAACAGGCGGTTTGCCAGAATGCTACAATTCCACGTTTCTGAGCCGAGACTGCTTGAAGTCTCAAGAGGCGTATAAATTGTGTGATTATTTCCAGGTTTCATTTGATGAATCTGTGGCATTTATTTGTTCGGATCAAGCTGATTGTTTTTTTTTTTTTNTTTTTTTTTTTTTTGTTTGTTTTTTGGTTTTTTTTGTTTGTTTTTTTTGCTCAGACTGTCTTGGTGTTTAACAGCCTCTCCAATTATCTGAGGGTCTGAGTAATCCTGGAGATATTGTATTATTGAAAATAGCTGTAAATTTGAATTTAAAAATTAAAATAACTGCACTGAAAAGATATCAGTGAACCTTATATTCCTTGTTTTTGTGCAAATGTCAACTGCTTTTTCTTTACATTCAATACAAGATCAAAACACACTATATTTTTTCACTGAGAGTCCTGCATTTTCAGGTGTAATGGCTGAAGTCAGTGATCTGGAATTCCCTTAAAAGTGGCTTTAAAGATGAAGGAGCTGATCTGGTTCAAAGTACTTATCAGGTTTGCCTTGAGGACAGCTTTCCTTTTAATGTGTCCTCATTGGACGACCTGAGAAGTAATGCAGCTTTCACGATTTTTGTACCACTTGGTCATCAGGTTAGAGAATTCCAAAAATGGTCACGATTCAGAAGTTTTGAACACAATTAAGATCCAATTACTTGTGATTGGTGGATCTTAAGGGGTGACGTTCACACAGCCAACATAGTGGCGTTGCGCTTAAGGAGTCTGACTGATGCCTCCTGCAAATTTTGCGCTAATGGTAATCTTGTGAGTTCATTGCATCTCACATGGTGCAAGATGGGTATCAATGCCAAACGGTACGATATCAAGTTTTTTGCATGTCAGTCTGAGCAATGACTCATCAAGGCATGATGAGCCATAGGACCAGAACAGGTAGGGGAAAAAAATCTATTCAGACAGGAAAGCATCATAAACATGTCATCATTCTGGTTGGTTTATAGATATGGGTCATAGCAGCATTCAAATGAAGAGTATAAAAAGCTGCCATTTTACATCATGTTCTCAGATTTCTTTTTGGATCAATAAAGTATCTACCTACCTATGTATGTACCTACCTACCTACCTACTTACCTACTTACCTATCTATCTATCTATCTATCTATCTATCTATCTATCTATCTATCTATCTATCTATCTGTCTATCTGTCTGTCTGTCTGTCTGTCTGATCTGCTGCTGTTAGGATCACGTTCCATGTTTGTGTGTTACTGTTTGTGTTTTGGTGAAATAAACACCTTTTGGTTTGTACCTCACTAAGGTTATCTGCCTCGTGTTGTAGTAGCCAGCCATGTCGGCCATTCTAACAGAGACGCTGCATTGCTTTACTTGGCATATGCTTCTTTACTGAAAAAAAAAAAAAAACNAAAAAAAAAAAAAAACAAAAAAGAAAAAAACAGTAAAATCACTGTAAAATGGCGAAACGGTGAAACAGTAAAACATGCTCTGAAGACATAGGGCCTTTTGTGGGCTTTCTGCATATTAAACCCAATGAATATTTCAACCTGGCAAGCTTGCTGACAACCAATGAGATCTCGCTGTGAAGGACAGGCAGCGCCTCCACTGCCAGAACCATCTGATGCGCTTTGATGCTCGGACTCATAGCAAGCAGCTCGCTCCCTTTTCAGTCAAAGAAGAATTATGCAAATGCATTCCGGGTTGCACACGAATATACATAAACATATGAGCCAACACACACATACACACACACACACACGTGTATATGCACAGATATGTTACTGGCATGCACAATTAGAAGCATAAATACAGTCTGATGCTCAGCACGCTTCCAACTTTAAACTTTTGGCAAAATAATAGCAAAATATTTTCTTTATTCAAGACTCCCCATACACACACACACACACGCATACACACACATACACACAACTAGATATGCCTGCTGAGTAGCTGTTGTTTGACCATTCATTTCATTAATCTGTTTCTGTCTTTTATATTTCATTCTCTCAACAATACCTATATTTTCACAGGAGTGGAGGTTGTTGTGTGTGTGTAAGCAGAGATTAACTTAATAAATAAGCTCAATGCCATGAGAATGTGTGTGTGAGATCAGATCAAAACTCATTTAAAAACTGACTGATCAGCTGAGTGGGTTTATCTATCAAATTTATTGATCTCCAACACGTATGAGGAAAACACAGTTTAAAACATTGCCCGCATGTCATTCCACTGAAATTTACCACCAGAATGAGTCATGGCTTAATTTTTGTGTTGGTAAATAAGGAAATACCGCAGTAACTCCTCTTTCAAGGTAAACGCTAAAAGATGACAGTAACAGGCATTTATGAACGAGGGAACATGGCTGCATGATGATATTTTCCCATATCGACACAGTAAATTATGCGCAAAGCTTGATGAATCTGAGCCAATGTCATCACTGAAGACAGGAAGAGTGAAGGAGAAAAACAACAACTTCTGAGGAATGCTTTTTTATTTTTCTCCTTTTTTATTTTCTTTAAGAGGCTTTCTCTCAGGGAGAAAAGCACCAATGGGTCTGAGCAACCAAGGTTGTTAGTGTCTTTAGGGCAGAGTGGAGGATNCAGCAGCAGCGATGACAGCACAATGACTAATATGTCTTGACACTCCTAACCCGATCATTTTTGCCATACAAGTTTTGTGTTTTCACCAACACTCACTTGTGTTGGTTTGCCTTGTTTTTTCACTTATTTGATTGGTTGTTATCTCAGAGCTTCGAACCCAGGACCTTCTTGTTCTGAAGCTGCAGTCTAACCACAAAAAGTCTTTCATGCAAACCTCTCTCTCTCGCTCTCTCTCTCTGCTGGGATTACTGCCCAGTTCAAACTCTCGCATGATCATGATCAATATTTGTGTGTGTGTATGTGTAGTCTCTCTCTCTCTCTCTCTCTCTCTCTCTCTCTCTCTCTCTCTCATACACACACACCAAGAAATCTATAAATACTATGAAAAGATCCAGGTGTAAGGGGAAGGTACTGTCACGAAGGCTTTATTTTCAGAGTTAACCTGCTATTTTTCACTGTATAAAATCTATTATGCGTGTGCTGTTTGTTGGTTTTACACTATAATTACAGCTGTGTAATCAGTTATTTACATGCAGCACTGATTCCTGTTGTCATCAGTGTGTCCTAATTTTTCAAGCTTATAATTAAACCATGTCTCCCCTTTGCTTTCCCCTCCTTTCCTATCTCTCTTCCCCCACATATCATCCAGACACGGCTGCCAGAGATTACTACAAGAGCTATCCAATGGTAGATTACACCCATCGTCAGTCGCCGTCTACTTTCCAGCCAATCAATTTCCACCCCAAAGACAAGCCCTTCCTCCCACCGCCTGACATCCATGCACCATTGGCGATCACCATCAACGCCTCCCAGATCCCCAAACCCAAAATTGCCAAGACCAACACCCACCCGCTCACCTCCAGCTCAGCCTTCAAAGCCTGGGACCCCATTAAGAGCCGCGCCCAGCACCACGCCTCCCACATGGTCCTGCAGACGCAGCAGCACCACCCTATCCAGCAGCAGCAGCACCAGCTCCTGCACCAGCAGAACAGCCGGCGCCAAACCTTCTCCAACAAGAGGCAGTTCAGCATCGAGACGCTGCCCGAGCTGTTCACGCAGCCGCTGGTCTATGGCCACTCGCCGCACATGCACCCCAAGCACAAGGGACTTCCTACCAACAGCAAGACAGAGGTTACCGTCTGAAACAGAGGACAGAGGGAAAGGTGGATACACAGAAGCAAAATGTGAGGCGTTAGAGAAATGCTCAGTACTGCAATATCTTTTATATCCATAGCCATGATGACGGGGTGGGGGACAAATATCATGTATATCTACATTATTTATAACAATGATAACAATATTTGTGTACATCAAGTATCCCTGGAACAAAAAAGCAGCAGCAGATGAGCTGTAAAGGTGGTGCATTTGCTGGTTGTAGCTGTGACTCTTTGAATCCGATGGCTCTCCTAAATAATTGAGTTGCCTCTCAGTGTGTTGGCACAGCTCTCTCTCCTCCCTCTCCTCCTCCTGCTCCTCGCAACACTTTGGCACCTTGATCTGTAACACCACACACACCTTGCTCAAATTCTACACACATACACACACCCGCCCACACACACACCAGCCCAGATGCACTCTACCCAATATTTTGGAGAACCTGTCCCTAACCTGTCTCAGCGAGACAGGTTAGGGGAGTGTTTGCTGGAAAATTTTGTCTTCCCATCAGCAGAGACAGAGTCATCTCATCTCCTCTCGCCCTGCAGAGATACCTGTATCTTTGATAACTGCCTGCAGATTCATACCAGGAAAAGAGGGTCTGAACCACATGATGTACTTTAACATGCAGAAATGAATACCTGCTTGCATGGCTCATTTTTAATGCATTCATAATGTTTCAGTTTTAGCACCCTAAACTATACTTCTAATCTGTGGCATGAAAAAATGGCCACATTTGTAAATTCTGAATATCCATGCAAGACATCAGTTATTTTTAGGATGTTGCTTTAAAATCCCTTACCCCACTAGCTTTATTCAGATCCACAGCACAGATTCTCACCCTCCACTTTCACCGTTCAGTACATTCCAATAGCCAGTTTGACTCTCTGATTGAATTCACCTTCATTTGTTATCATAAGCACACCAGCTAGGCTGCAGAGCATAGGCCTCATGGTACAGTCAGTATGTACGTCAGGCAGGTGGTGGAACCTAATCAAAGAGCGGCATTTACCAGAGTCGCACAGGTTTTAGCTCTCTCTCTCTCTCTCTCTCTCTCTCTCTCTCTCTCTCTGCATCCAGGAA